>CM061753.1:307730057-308038534 GCA_030979885.1 Lolium multiflorum
CATGGTGCTGGCGCAGTGACCCCTCGACGAGGAGGTGGGGAGCATGCACGGCCCGGGTACCTCGCCGGTGACAGAGGGTTGTCCGGAGGAGGTGGTGGAGGTTGGGGCCCCACGGTGGCGGCGGACGCGCAGACGGAGGGGGCCGGCCCGTCCAAACCCCGATGAAGAAAGGGGAGGAAAGCAACGCTTACGGTCAGGAAAGGGAGTCACGAGCGCAAGGGTGTGCAATGAGGTTCCTCATTCAAAACATTAGAGGGTTTGGGGCGCCAGGACGCGTGACTCAGCTCAAGGACATTTTCCAAGTGGAAAGAGTTGACATTATCGGACTACATGAGACTATTAAGGCGGTGTTCTCAGCGGTGGAGCTCCGCGGACTTGATCACGGGGGCCGATTTGCTTGGAGCTGGCTCCCAGCAGTGGGGCACTCCGGGGGGGGGGGGGGGCTTCAGGGATGAGTGCTTCGAGGTTGGCAGTTGGAGGAAGGGATCCTTCTTTCTGAGCGCGGAGGTGCTTCAGAGAAACGACAATTGCAAATGGTGCTTCATGCTTGTCTATGGGCTGGCGGACCACGCTAGGACTGGCGAGTTCCTGGGGGAGCTAGAGGGGAAGTGGCTGCTTATTCATTGCCGTTGGTAGTGGCGGGCGATTTCAACCTCATACGTCGGGCCGATGATAAGAGTAACGGGGTTGTCAATTGACCTAGGGTTAGGCGGTTTAACGACGTGCTAGCTGGGATGGCACTCAGGGAGATTTGTCGAGAAGGGGCTCGCTTCACATGGACCAACAACCAGGCGACGCTGGTCCGGTCAGTCCTGGATAGGGTGTTTGTTTCTACGGGTTGGGAGGCTCTATTTCCCCTATGTACGCTGACGGCCATCACCAGAATCGGCTCTGACCATTGTACGCTGATTTTGGATAATGGTGAGAAAGGGTTGAAGAGATCCTCGCGCTTCTTCTTCCAGACGTGGTGGTTTGGGGTGCCGGGATTTGGGGAGCTCGTGAAGGATAAGCTTTCTCAGGCAGGGGTGGCCTCGGGACCGCACCGCTGCAGCATTGATGTGTGGCAAGGGATATCGCGAGGGCTGCGACAATTCCTTAAGGGTTGGGGGGCAACCTAGGTAAACAAAAGCGTGCTGTCAGATATGGTATCATGCTCCAGATTGCTCAATTAGATAGATCGGTGGACGCTGACGGGCTAGATGAGGATGGGTGGGCCCTACGGTACCACCTGGAGGACCAGATCATTCAGCTAGATGTTCTAGAGGAGGAGTATTGGAGGCAACATAGCAGGGTTCAGTGGAAACTCAAAGGGGATGCGTGCACGGCCTTCTTCCATGCCTTTGCTAACGGACGCCGAAGGAAGTGCTTGATCTCGAGGCTTCTGACTAAGACTGGGGAAGTCTCGGAGTAGCAAGAGTTGGTAGACCACATCTATGGGTTCTACAAGGGGCTAATGGGGGCAGAGGGAGAAGAGAGGGTCTTCTCGCTGGCCCCTGATCTCTGGCTGGACTCTCACCGGGTCTCCGAGGGGGAGAACGAGGAGTTGGCCCTCACCTTTACTTCACTTGAGCTGGACCAAATTCTGGCAGAGATGAAGCCAGATTCGACGCGAGGCCCGGACGGTTTACCGGTGGCCTTCTTTAAAAGATTCAGGGAGAACCTCAGGGAACTCATCCTGCAAATACTTAATGACTTCGCCCTAGGGAGGGTGGACATTGCTAGGCTAAATTACGGTATCATTTCGCTCATTCCCAAAATCAAATGGGCGGACACGATTAAGCTGTTTAGGCCGATTACCTTGATCAATGTTATTTTTAAGTTTGCTGCTAAAGCTTATGCGACGAGGTTGGCCCTGATAGCCCATAGGATGATTGACCACAGCCAGTCCGCATTCATCAAAGGTAGATGCCTGCACGAGGGTGTGATCGCAATACACGAGATTGCTCATGAGCTAAGAGTCTAAAAGTTGAAGGGCCTTCTTCTGAAACTGGATTTCGAGAAGGCATATGACAGGGTGAACTAGGATTTCCTACGTGAGGTTTTGCTGAGAAAGGGCTTCTCAGTGGGCGTGGTTCACCGTTTGATGCAGCTAGTTTCCGGGGGACAAACGGCAATCAACATCAATGGAGAGATAGGCCCGTACTTCAGGAATAGGCGGGGGTGCGGCAGGTAAACCCTAATTAGCCGCGATCCTGACAAAGGCCAAGGGGGGCGGTCACATCCAGGGGGTGGTCGGACATCTCATACCGGGTGGAGTCAGACATCTCCAGTATGCGGATGACACCATGATCTTCTTAGAACCATCTACTTTGGGAGTAGCAAACCTTAAATTACTCCTACTTTGCTTTGAGAATATGTCAGGACTTAAGATAAATTTCTCTAAGAGCGAAGTGGTGGTGATCGGGGTCACCAAGGAGGAACAACTGAGGGTAGCGGAGAGCCTAAATTGCTCTCTGGGGACGCTCCCTATGAAATACCTGGGGATCCCAGTGTCGAATAATCCCTCTCGGTGGCAGACTGGCACTTCCTGCCTGAGACGGTGGGTCATCGGGTTGATCCTTGGCAAGGTCTCTTCCTAGCTTCTGCGGGTAGACTAGAACTGACCAATTCATGCCTCTCGAGTTTACCGATGTTTGCGATGGACCTTTACCTCCTACATGACTCGACGCATGGGGCCATGAACAAATCCAGGGCACGCTTCTTCTGGGAAGGGGTGGGCCCCAAGAGGAAATACCATATGATGGATTGGGACACGGTTTGTAAACCCAATGCGTATGGGGGTCTGGGGATCCTCAGTACAAAACACATGAACATCGCCTTGATGGTGAAATGGGTTTGGAAACTGTATTAGGATGCCGAGGGTCTATGGGCGGACCTCCTCAGGGCCAAGTATCTGGGCGAGCATGACATTTTCTCCCCTAGGGTACCCACGCAGGGATCTCAGTTCTGGAATTCCATTCAGAAGCTGAAGTGGTACTTCAAGCTAGGGGCAAAACATCAGGTCCACGACGGAAAAAGAAAATACATCTGGTTGGACTGGTGGACAGGGGCTGGGCCGCTCAGGGTGAGCTTCCCACGCATTTTCGATTGCTGCGATAATCCGTTTGCTACGGTGGCATCGGTCAGAACGGCCGAGGGGTGGCATATTAGGTTCAGGAGGGCCTTCGGCTTGGCGGAAATGGTGGAATGGGAGAACCTCTGTAGGGTCTTTGACCTACACCCGTTTTGCCAGGGGAGAGATAAGGTGTCCTATGGCCTGGAGGAGTCCGGAGAGTTCTCAGTGAACTCCCTGTATTGTAGGTTATCTTTGGGGACGGCGGTGACCCACTTCAAGGATGTCTGGAAGACTAGGGTACCGCCCAAGATCAAGATTTTCCTATGGGAACTCCTCCGTGGTAGACTACCAGCAGGGGATCAGCTGGTCAAGCGACATGGCCCATCAGATGGGAGATGTGCGCTCTGCAGGGAGGCAGAGGACTGTAACCATATATTCTTCGGTTGCCACCTAGTCAGGTTTATGTGGCCGGGGGTTAGGGAACTCCTTGGCTGTGATTGGAACCCAGCAGGGATATCGGGAGCGCTGTGTAGAGTAGTTTGGTTTACGTTTGCGGCATAAAGCTGGGCGCTTTGGAATATCAGAAATAATCTTGCTATCGAAGGGAAAATGATCAATAAACCGGCTGATGCATTGCTACACATGTCTCTTTACATGCAGAGATGGAGGGTTCTAGTTAGACCGAAGGATAGGAGGCTCCTGGACGAGGCGATGGTGGAGGTGCGCAGGCTCCGGACGTGGATGAGAGACGACAGCTGACATCAAGTGGTGCCTATGTGTGTGGACTGGCGTTTCAGATTTGTCGTTGCTTTGGGTCCCTGAACTATCTTAGCGGTGTTCAATGCTAAGTTGTAAGACCTTGTTGTATTTTCTATTTTTATTCAGGTCCTTCCAGTAAATGTACACCCACCGCCGTTGCAATGAAAGCTCCAGGGCCTTCGTGCCTTACCTGTTCCAAAAAAAAGATAATGTGTGGCGGCGAGGCTATGGAAAGGATGCATATCAGAGCATCTCCAGCCGCGTCCCCAAAGCGTCCCCCAAACCGCGCCGGATTGAGCGTTTGGGGGACGTGTTTTGTTCGTGCCACGTTTGGGGGACGTTGCTCCCCAGCCGCGTCCCCCAAACGCCGCCCCCAAACATTTAAAATACTTCTTTTTAACACAGAACCATTTATCAAATATAGCATATGAATAAAAATGTTTGCGAGGATTGTACATGCACTCAATGGCAGTAGACTCACTCATGCGAAGGTAGTCGTCCTGTGTATCGGCAGGTGCTCCGTGCAATCATCCTCATGGCGGCGGTGCACTTCTGAATGGACGAGAACCCGACAACGCCTACAGCGTCGAGCTTGAGCTTGAAGTAGGGGTCGAACTCTCGAACACCGTGGAGGATATTCATGAACAGGCCCTTGCTCATCCTGTACCGGCGCCGAAAATTGTCTTCATGTGTTGCACCGTCTGCAAAGTAGTCGTTGTGCAGCATGGTATGCCCCTCCATCCTCTGCCGGGGCTTGGACTTCCTTCTCCCCCGCCTTGATCCTCCGCGGCGCAGCCTCTTCCTCTTCTCCGCCTCAGCGTCAACCATGTCCTGGAGGGACGCGATGATCAGCAAATGCTCCCGCAGGTCGTCGTCGAAGGCTTGCTCGTCCTCCAGCAGCAGGGCAAGCATCTCATCGTCGTTGTCCATGGCTAAAGCAAAATCAATGGTTAAAATTGCGCGAGGCGACCGCAACCAGCGGCCAATCGCGCCTACCGGCAAGTCGTCGAGCACCTTGTGTGCGCGGAGGTGGGCGCATTTGACGACGCGTTACGGGACGCGGGGCGAGCGGCGGCGGCGGCACGACCGGCGGGAGCCGGCCGCGACGATGGTGCCGACTCTGAGAGATCAGACGTCAAACGGCGGAAAATCCAGCGGCGGCGGAGGGTGGGAGGCGCGGGAAGGAAGGAGCGACGAGAAAAAGGCGCGAAAACGGTTTATGCAAATAGTCGCCAACATGTGGGAGCCCGCCTCGCTTTTCGTTGTGTCGGCGTGCCGGAGCATCCCCAATGGGACGGGACGGGCTCAGGCGCGGACACCGTATCAGGCCGCGTCAGACAAGAATGGGCTTTGGAGGACGCGGCTGGAACAAATTTTTGGTCCGGCGCGCCCCAAATTGCTTTGGGGATGCTTTAGGAGACGCGACTGGAGATGCTCTCATGCTCATGCATGCACACATGTGAGTGTCATGTGTGAAATAGCAGCCCCTTTTTACACCGTTCGCGTTGGCAGTGCACCAAGTGGAATCCAAGTGATGATATTACATTCATTCGTATTGCATGGCGGAAAAGGACAGACTTTATTAGATGTTGATTCTTCCTTTATTATTATTGTTTTCTCTTTTGATATACCTATTTGTTCTTTGGCCTTTACTTATGTGGTAGTACCGGGTAGGGACTATTTGATTACTGCACACATATATCATGTCAAGCGTTGGGCAGAGTTAATTTGCGCTTGGCTAATAATCCGCTTAAAAGTCTTGTCAGCTGGGACGAGACCAAGTATGTATTATGCTAAACATTAGCCACTACAGTTTCTCTCAGCTTTTTTTTAGATTAACGTCGTGCTAACACGTGGTTTTGAATATTACTGCGCCCAAATAAACGAGGGTATCAAAATTAAGGTTAATGCTGCATAACCAATTGCCACAAGTGCATGCATCATTACCCGACGAGTTTAAGTTCGAAGCCACGTCGATGACTATCCAAGAATCATGAACAAATTTGCTTTGGGTTAAAATATGTTTTATACCCTCATCATGGTAACAAAAACAACATTTTGTTCATCCAAACCAGTTTCTTTTTTTTAATCTTTAGTTACACTTTTGTGGAGGTGCCAAATAATTTTTTAATTTTTAGAGGCACCTTCATTTAAAAAAATTCGTTAATCATTTTTTCATCTAGCACATAGTAGTAGCGCCATGGACCACTGATAATTTTGAATTTCATATAAATCCCATCGAAATACTTCATGCCCTTTCGATTATTTGATATGAGGGGCGGTATTTCCCACACCTATACTCCGAGAACTAAACCTCAAAACATTTGTACATAGAGAATGATCCGAAGAGAAAGAATTATTTGTTTGTCACCATTCAAATTAATTTGCAAAATAAGTTTTGAGCCAAAAAAAAAAATCTTTCGTAGGTTTTGCTAGACCCCATGCATCCTCCAGAAGTACCTCAAGGTCTTGAATACAATAACATTATATATGATCTTTTGGACGACATTCCAAAAATGTTAGCCAGTGGAGGGAATGATCCTCTCTTAGCTAATACGATGTTAGATAAGATGGGACTCTCCAGCAATTTCTTGCTACAGACAAAAATCTGTTTTAGTCCGCCCTCCAGCGAATTACCGCTTTGGAGAGGATTCAAACTTGGGTGGGTTAAGCTCAACAACCAGAGCACATGCCACCAAGCTAGCACTTTTTTCACCATCATTCTGCCCTTGTAATATAGATCGGAAATTTCACACCATCGTGTAATAGAAAAAAATGTCGACTAATTTTGTTAATTTATAAGCTCCGCCGTCAAGTTTTGATTAAAGGTTATGTAAGCGCATGTTTACAACTGGGTTTACCTTGTAACTGTGCGCTTTAAGTTTCCCCGATGACACCATCAAAATTAAGCAGACCGATCGTCCGGAAAAACGATCGTGCTGCGTCACATCGACAGATCATATAACCTAGCCAGCCAGGACAGGATTCGCCAGAAGGAGCCAGGCCGGAGCTCTGGCGAAAATAGGAACACACCGCATTTATGGGCTGCTGTTCATCACCGCATGCACCTCCCCTCACCTGACCTGTAAACGAAGCTAATTTGATTTGATTTGAGACGGCATCGGCCTTGATGGCAGATTTGACCGGGATGTTCAGTTCTTCAAGTAAGCTAGAAAATAAAACCGAGCCGCTCTCGAACAGTTGGCATCAATTTGGAACAGTGCCGTCACTAGGTCGTGAAGCGTTGAGCGTGGCCGTTGCAGGTCACGGAAATGTGGGCGACTTTACATAAAAAAGGACCTGAATATGTTGGAAAGAGATTCATTAAGAAGGCGGAAAGGCAACCAAGTTTAGGGCAAATCAAGCCAGATTGAATCAAGGACGGCATGCATCATCTGCTCTCCAAATTAAGAGCAAACTTATCACTCTATCAGTACACTGCACTGCCATTTTTGGTCAACAGAAGTGGTACTCCTGTGCAAGAGTTCAGAAGCAATGATCTGCGCGTACACTGACACATACGGCCGGGAGTACTATATAGACGATGGCTCAGGTGTGCAGTAGATAGAGACTGATTAATTAGGCTATAATAAGCCTATAACTGTATATTGTTCTCGAGCTGTTACCATCGAGCATCAAATACCGATAGCTGTTATCACGAAAAAGGACGATGAGAGCGAGTTGTAGGATCAAGAAGCCAGATACATGCATGCATACTCAGTGGCACGGTCACATCGCTGCAATCTACACTAGATATGATCCAAAAACTTGGTATCAGCTTCGACCAATGTCCCTGTCCACCAAACAGGCACGCATAATTTGGCATCAGCCGACTGATGCCGATATAATCTAACCGCAGTGGAGGCTGGAAATTATCTGCATCACATAGCTGCCTGTCCAATGAAAGGGAAATCTTCCCAGACTGAACAATACGTACAGTGCTCAAAGTGCATGCAATGCACGAATCAAAGTGCATGTTAAGACTGTAGCGCTGTACCTGCCAGGTGCAAACGACGACGAGTGCCCCCGCTAGCTTTCACCTACAGACACGCAAAGTGACTGCCTCTGCTAATTTTGTAACATCTGCATCCCTGGGCGAGCAAATAAATAAAACGAGGTGTCGATGGATGGATCATGGATCTGCCTGCTGAGCTCAGAAGATCTATCAGGTTTTCGTTCGAACCCAGTGCACATATTGGTTTGAATACTCGTTTCTTTCCATTTTCTCGATAAAATAACTCAGGCTCTTTTGGACAAGCAAACCCGTCTTGTCAAAAGGCTTTATGGCGACGTGATCGGTCACGGCAGAGGGCGGGCGAGTCGCCGGTGGCCGCGTGGGGCGTAGGTCCGCCGTGTCGCTCGCCGCCCCGACATGGCATCTAGAGCTTGCTTGGGATGGACTAATTTGCCCTAGTGACTTATCGCCATTGCTAACCTTGCGACTGGCGAGACATGAAGGGGATTACAACCACACCAATCTTCTTGCCTTATCCAAATCAGAAAAATTGAGGAAGCCAGAGCTCGTGCATTTTATCCTCTACAACTTCCAAACCGAATCCAAAGAGCTGCAACGGGACGTGGGGTGTCCCGTACGTAGGCCGGCCGACGTTGCTAGCACGGGCGCCGGGAATCATCGATCATCGCCATCGGCTGATCCGCATTTGGTGGATCTTGGATGCCACGCGTTCCAAACGTGCCGACCGGTATTGTTTGACCCACCACGTCGGACATGTAATATGCTAGCGGAAGGAAACGACATTGTTGGTACTCCCTCCGTCCTAATATAAGTGTCTCAACTTTTTCTAGAAACGGATGTATCTATAACTAAAATGCATCTAGATACATCCATTTCTAAACAAATCTTAGACATTTATTTTAGGACGGAGGGAATACATAAAAAAGCTGTGCGTTGTGTCCACAGTGGATGGATCGCCGTTCGTCTGCAGTAGTGATTGGCAAGGCTGTCGGTGAAGCGCAGCACAAGGCCACTGCCGACTGATCATAGGCAGGTCACAGGAGAAGGCACAGCATTAGCATCATAGTGTTTCTTAAGCTGAGTGACGTGAAAGACTGGAAAGACTGGATGGATACTTGCAATTGCAATTTGTAAGCGGGACTGCCAATTTTCTCCAATATACGAAGAGGGCTATAGTATTTAGAAATCAGCTTTAGTGCATTTAAGATTTTAAAAGCAGTCAGGCCATATGGTTAGAGTTTTAAGTAAACCATCTTTCACTTCTCTGTTTGTCAGCATATTTCTTCCACGCCTATCCATGGGTCGGACTGGTTAGGGTGGCCTCACTTAGTCGTGGCGCACCACCAAGTACGAGTACCCGTAACGCACCTGCGTGTGGTGGTGCGCCACGTCTATATATAAATTTAAAATTTGAATGTTGGGGTCAGGGCATGGTATGGCACGCCTAACATTGCCTTCCACCCCTCCGGCCCCCTCCCCTCGGATAGCCTTTTCTAATTTTGAAAAAATAAAAAAAATGATAAAAATAATGTTAAGATACATTGAGATGTAGTTATGTTACGTAATGTACTTCTTACGAAAAATAACAAGCATGCATTTCGATAAAGTTTGCAAACTGGCATTATGTTTCAGTAAAACGGTTCTTGATTTTGCATACGACTTCCAATAAAAATAATTATATGAAAAAGTATCTAGAGAAAAAAGTTACATCCGATTTCAACGGCCCACGGCCGTTTACCGGTATTTTTAGATTCCTAAAAATCAAAAGGAAAAAATAGAGTTTTATGAGCTTTTAGATTTCGATGGAAAAAACGAAAAAATGAAGCGTGCTGCACTGAGACTTGTGGTGTGCCAGGGGTAATTTTGAATATGCCCCTAACTCCTCACCCTCCCCGATCCTTATCCTCCCCACCTGGAGCTCTTTTCTTCCTCCCTCTCTCTCTCTCTCTCTCTCTCTCTCTCTCTCTCTCTCTCTCTCTCTCTCTCTCTCTCTCTCTCTCTCATGTTTTCCTATCCTATCCTCTCCTGCTCTCCTCTTCCCCACCTGGGCCCCTTTCCCGCCTCCACGCGCTCTACCCTAGCGACCTCCGCCTTCACAGCGCTGCCCGGTCGATTGATGAGCTCGCGTATATCGTCAATTCGTTGGGACTCCGAGCGTAGTGTCGTAACAAGCGTTGTTTTCCCCACAAGGATGATTCGAGGGTTTATGTCAAACTCTCGGGGAATCGTCTTCGAGTTATCTCCTCTTTCTCTTCTTCCAGCAATCCTACAAAGCAAAGTTTTATCTTGTGTCCCCAACTTTAGTGTGTGATTGTCAAGCACAAGGTTTCGTATTAGAGATTGTAGATAAAAGAGATATTCAAAGTAAAGTAAAGTAAAAAAAACTAACTAAAGTAGATAAAAGTAGTAAAGAGATAGTTGTTTTTGGGTTTTCTATGTGTTTAAGTAAAGAAAGTATTTTGTATTTTCGAAATAAAATATTGCAGCAAATATAAAGTATGATAAAAGTAGTGGAAATGTGTTCCTTATGATTAAAATTGGACCGGGGTTCATGGGTTCACGTGTCTAGTCTCTTTTTAAGTTGTAGTGGACACTAACAATTCATCAATGACATAATATTGGTGAAACTTCAATATATGTTTGATAAATATTCATATGGGCATCATGTCCTAACATAGAGATGATGCAACACATTTCTCTTATAGTCCACAAGAAGAAAAAAAGAAAACTCCAAGTAATCTTGTATTAATAATTAATAGAGCATAGCCTTAAGTATTTTCATATGATGTGTGAATATCAAATATGCTACCTTAATTCAACAAGGTTATCAGAATTGTCACATGCTAAAGATAGCACATGCATTCACTTTATCCCATAGAGGCAGCAAAGGTAAAGGTAAATACCCTAATAGATCATATATTTGTTATCACTATTCAGTCACTACAACCATGCTACTCCATCTAATACACGCTTCTCCCCACATATGTTTTTGCATATAAGTTGGATCAGAACAAGCACTTAAGAACAGAGTACATGATATGCATCTATCAATACATCTTACACATAATAGATTCTAATCTAATATATACATATCATAGAATCATGATCCACCACATAGCAATTACATATATGACCATAATCATGTTGGGCAGCTCATATTGGTACTAAGATCTATGAAAAACAAGAGAGAAATAGATCAAGCTACTACCACAAACCCATAGTCCAGAGGCGGCTACTCCCCCTTCATCATGGTGATAATGTTGAAGGTGTTGGAGAAGGTGGAGATCCCTCCGGAGGCGGCTCCGGCAGAGTTTCCTCCTCCAATCTTCGCTGCTCCAGCATCTGTTTTGGTGTTTTGGTGTTTCTGCGGTGCTCTCCTCGAGGGAACCCTAGGGGGTCGTACATATAGTTTTTTTTAGGTCAAACCAAGTCGGTGGGCGAAAGAATCAGGTCAACGGGAGGGCCGAGGCTCAAATGAGCATGGGTGGCGCGCCCACCCAGCCTAGCCGCGCCACTTGATGCCTTTTGGGCCTCTAGGCCCCTCTCGTGATCCAAGTGCTCCAAATGCTTCTTTTTGTGAAATATTGGCATCCCCGAAGTCCTAGCTCAATTTGACTCCGTTTAGGTCCGTGAAAGTAAAAAATACAGAAAACAAGATTTCCTATCGTTGAGAGTTATAACCCCAATAAAGGGGATCATTGGTAAACCCAATAAATCAATGTAAAATATGGATATATCATCATATATGTTGCAAATATGTGGGAATATGTATCAATAAACTACAAAGTTCATGTATGCATTTTACATGCATCAGCAACCTCCGCCCTCGGCCTCTACGCGTCCAACCCCGGCGACCTCAACCTTCGCCCCCGCCTCCATGCGCCCTGCCCTGGCGACCTCGCCCTCCGCCTCAACATGCCCTACCACGATGACCTCGACCTCCGCCTTTGTCTCCACACGCCCTACCCCAGCGAACTCGACCTCCTCCTACCCCGGTGACCTCCGCCTCTGCCTCCCCGGTGAGCTCGACCACACCCTACCCCGGCGAGCTCTACCTAGACAGGGAAATGAACAAATAAACAAGCAAATTAGAATAATCCGGAAAAAAAGAGAGGAAAGAGTCGCAAGAAAAAACTAAAATTTCAAAACTATACATGTGGTGGTGCGCTACACGTATTTGCATTACTCGTGGCACACCTAACTGTGCGCCATGCCTACTTATTAGCTGTGGCGCACGTGCGACACATGTAGCATAAAGTGGTGCCTCATGGGTAACATTTTTCCTAGTAGAGGAACGGGGATGAGCTCGCGGTGGAGTTTGGATGCGAAGGTGGTCACGCTAGGCCGTGAAGCACCCCTCCAACAGCGTTGGACCTGGGCGTGGCATTATACAAGGTGGCTGCAGGCGTGGTCAAAGGAGCAAGCACACCCTATGGTCGGCGATGAGGAACACCATCTTCTAGATCTACAAGCCATCACACTTTGCTGGTGGTTGCAGAGAAACAACATTAGCCTCGACATGGTCGTCCACAGAGCTCGTCGGTGTTGTGAGTTCACACGAGCTCGAGGACGCCCACAAGTTGTTTGTGTTCATGCCAATAGGGGGAAATTTTGGTATGGGGAGGCTTCCGCTGGGTAGCATCGTCCCCAAAAAATTTCGATACGTTCTCCGGACATGTGTGTGTCCTGACACGATTTAAGACATGGGACTGGTGATGCTCTTAGCCACCTTCCAAAATATACATGACGTCATCACTAGATCATTACCGCAATGCACAAGCAATGAAGCAGTATAATCAAACTGCTTGCATAGCTAGTCCTAAGCCAGACCCTCCTCTCATTTTGTATCATGTTAGCATAGTCGGTGTTATCATCTTTGTTATCATTTAGGTAGTCGATTGCCTATATCAACATGTAGGGTTCGAAGAGTTGAACTGACAAGTATGGACGTGAAGACAATATTTATATGGGCATAGTTAAGTATAGGCATGTTCAACAACTCATAGATCTTCCGGTAGCACTACAGTTGAGAAAATAGTGTGTTAATGCAGATCAATATGTAGGTTATGAACAAGTCAAACAAAAGAATGTTTCGGCCATTCTATCTTCCCACATGATGTTTGATCGGCTTCTCCTCCTCATCAATCATAAAGCATGAGTAGTCATCGCCTCATTTGAACTTACAAATCAAAGATACGCCATCAAGGAATAGATGATTCTTTTATTTAGAGGAACAACATGTAGCACCGAGGACATGGAAGAGGACGAATCAGGTAGGACCACCATCGTCGTGCTTGAGGGAGAACCTGGCAGGGGCATCGTCCCCGTTCTCGAGGAAGAAGACAAAACCTACCATCGACGTCATCAGATCTACCCACATGTACCACATGATTAGAGCCGAGTAGAACTAGGGTTCCAGAATCTTACATCCACCGGAAGCAGTTGCGGAGCTAGGACTAGCAACCGATGATGTCAAAGCTCAAAAACTGAAGTGATGTCAACAATTCACATTTATGGGGTAAAATATGGTGTATTTATAGTTGGGATTCATTGATAACAAAATTATGTGTTGTCACTTGACCACAAAGATTGTAAGTAGCTCCGCCATCGACTGAAAGAATTTGGGCAGAGGAAGAAGCCAACACAATGTCTGCGGGGCGGGACGCCACCACAGTTAAGATGGAGGATCTAATCGGTGAGGAAGTTGCCACCGTCTTTACGGATTTCGAAGCTCAAAGAGGGGAAAATGATGGGTTTGGCGTTGGCGGCGAGAGTGGCACACCTAAATTCAGTGGCAAAATTTTGCGAATAGTGACAGAATTTCCCCCGCCGCATTTACCCCGTAGCGTGCGAGCTCGCGCCGTCTCCGTCTCTAGTTCTACGGCGACACGGTGTTGTCGCCTTACAGTAGGACATGGGCAACCAACCAGACTATATTCGTCTCTAGAGAGCGAGAGAGGGCATTCGACCCGGCTAAGGATGGCAATTTTACCCACGGGTACGGGTACCCGCGGGTACCGTACCCGCATGGGCAGGGTATGGGTACACTTTTGTGCCCATGGGTAGTACCCATACCCTGCCCGCTAAGTCATGGGCAGGGCACGGGTATAGCCTCGTACCCGCGGGTAAACCCATACTCTGCCCGTTTATTGTTATATCTTATGTGACACGCCTATTTTTGTTGACTTATGTGTTAGAATATGAGAATGTGATTTCTATATTATGTTAATTATTATGTACTCAGCTACATGTTATTAAGTTGAGATAGTTAAAAAGTTTAATCAAATTTGTTATCGATAAATGTAAAATAGTGATTGACTTGTGTACAATTTATCCTACCCACCGGGTACCCAATGGGTACGGGTACCCACCGGGTATGGGCATGGGTAAAGTTTTATACCCGTGGGTACGGGTATGGGTAGAAGTTTGTACCCATTGGCTACACGGGTATGGGTATGGTATTGCTCTACCCTGCCCATACCCTGCCCATTGCCATCCTTAGACCCGGCAAAGGTGCCCTACGTTTTATCCATTCGTACACGTTTGATTACTTTGTTAAATTTCATCCGTGTACTGCACTGTGGGCGGTGGAGAATTACGTACGTGGTGGTCATTAATACTCCTAAATGCATGCAAGAATAATGGAGTACGTTACTGTGATTCACCGACTGTTATCTGACGTCTATTGGCCAGATGGCCCATCCATGTTGCTGGCTGGCGGCAGCGTTTCGAAGCATCCCTCATCCTAGGTCAAAGAATACTTCGTAGTACGCCTGCTTTGCATACATCGCCGGTGGTCCTGAATGTTGTGCGTGCACACAAGATTCGTGGACGAGAGTAGTAATCTGATATCTGTAGACAAGAAATTTACTCAGATTCTTCCATTTTGAAACGCCGTCGCAAGTGGCAATTGTTCACGTCGCTACAACAGTATAGCTGATGGCGAATCGATGCGGAAGCTCCCCAAATTAGGCGAGCGGGAGACCGCGAGAGGCATCACGCACACGAGGACTGTGACAACGGATCAGGCAGGATCGGCCGGTTCCATTCTAGCTAGTTCAAAGATTCGTCTACACCTAGGGGCAGCTGATAGCAACAGTGTTCGTCACCTCTTACGACACAGCTAGAATCCGTGTTCAACGGATCGGAGTACAGCTGAAGTCAGAGCGGTAGACCATGGACCGGAATATGGAGGAATTAATGGAGGATTGCCACAATTATTTGCATCCGTCTCCTGCTCCATTTGGAGGCTCCTATCACTACTCATAGTCCTGGTTCTCCCAATTCGTCACAACACTGCGATTGAAATTCAACCCCCAGAATTAAAGCACCAGTAGTGAGCAGATACTAGCCATCTTACCCTACGGCCTTAGAGCACTAATAGAGCCTTTATTTGAGCGAACTGAAAAAACGAAGTTTAGTTTTCCGAAAATCAATTTTCGAGCGGATTAGGAGGTGGCGCAGAACAGTACCCGTATTCGGAACCGGAAAACGCAAATTTAAATTTGGTGGTAACTGCTCATCGCAAACAAATTTAGAAAAGTGAAACTCAAACGAGATAGTTGCATATTTGCATAGTTACGATTGCAAAAGAGATTACATGCATATAGTCTGGCCGTCGGCGACCAACTCCTAAATTAGCTGAATTTCGCCCGTCAGCGACCTACTCTATACGTGGCGAAGGATTACGCCGTCGGCGGCCTACTCGGAGTCCAGGTCGATGACCTCTTGCTTCACGCGGCGGACGGCCGCCTCCTTCTGCGCCGCCTCGTACACGTGAACGGCGCGGACGGCTTCCACCTCCTTGCATCAGAAACGCGCGCCTTGGTCTCCGAGATGACGGCGACCTGTTGGATCGCCTTCGCCTCCTCCTCGTCGTTGGGGACGTAATCCGTCGACTGGAGGACGGTGCGCGCCAGCGCCGCCACCTCCTCCTACTCCTCCTCCTCCTCGCTGCTGCTGTCAGCGACTGGCGACACAAGCACACGGCCCGACGTGCCGGAGGAAGACCCCTCACTGCTATTGGCATAGTGGGCGAGTTTCCCCGGCGGCGTCAGGCGCCAGTTGGTCCAGCGGTGCGCGCTGGCTTCCGCGTGCCCTCCGAGTGGTTCCATTTCCGCTGCTCGGCCTCAGAGTGGAAGACGGGGGGGGGCGGTACTCCCCCAATCCCGCTTCGCATCCCGCCGCTGCCGGATCCAGCCATGCGGTCGCGGTTGACGGCGCGGAAGTGGAGATGCGGCGGCGGCAAGGGCGGGATTGCTCACCGAAAGTGGAAGCGCGCGCGGCGGAGGAAGCAGATGCGTCGGCGGGGAGTAGGGTTTTGGAACCCTACTCCACTCCACCAGCGCCGGTCCTGAGATTTCAAGGGCCCGGGGCAGAGCTAAAATTTCGGGCCCCCAATACATTCACTAAAAATTGTCAATATTTATAGTTCCATGGTTAAGTATAATGTAGTACCGTAGTTTTTAGATAGTAGCTTAAATAGTTGATAAACATCTATGTAACAGACGGAACTCGTATACATGTTTTTTAGATCTAATGATAAATTTTACTCTCTTTGATCTTTTTTAATTGCCGGATTTAGTATAACTATGTACTAAATTTGAGTAAATTGAAAAGGAACAGAGGGAGTAGATGACATGACTGCTTGAGGTCGCTCTAATAGAAGTGCTACGGTAAACCAAGAAATTTGTGAAGGCACACCGATAGTGACAAATTGATGAGTTGTTATTTTCCCTTATTAGGAGCATTGCACGGAACTGCATCACAACGGTATCTAGGTATAGTGCAGTCTCATCTCGGCAACTAGGCATCTCGCCTCTCAGCGGCACAACGGGAGGGTCATCGATTTATCGTCTCACGATCTTTCTGGAAACAGTTGAGCATTCCAATAAACGGAGAATTAGGATCATATCTGCTTATAGCCTTGCAATTTAACCTTTACTGGCTCCTAGCTATCAGAGAAATCAACGCTCCAGGGGAAAAAAGCGTCAAATTTTTTTAGCAGGAAAATGCGTGAGTGTTGCATTTCCTAGATGGTCTTCCGATCAAAAAAACAAAAAACAAAATGGTCTTCCGATCATGGTACCTATTGGCAAGAAAGCCCATGGTAACAAAAGGAAAGCCCGAGCTAACAAATGAGACAAGAAGCCCAATATCTAGTCCACAGGGAGAAGCTAAGATAACGTTTCCTGAGGGCCTTCGTCAACCGCCGCAAATGAGAAAAACTACGTATCCTCTAATGGCGTCGTACCAGTTCCTTCGCCATTGCATGCATAGCTGGGGGTTGGGGCCCCCTTGGTCCCGAGGGCCCAGGGCGGCCGCCCCTCCCGCCCCCCCCCCCCTAGGGCCGGCCCTGCACTCCACGGCTTGTATATATACGGGCCAAGCCTCGCGTTTCTTGGGTCCCCGATAACCTTTTACGAGTCGGGCAACTGATTCGGACTCTTTCTATGACGCTTTCGCCCGAAACCGTAAACCCGCCAAAAAAACAGTTCCGGTTGTATCTGCTGCGGGCTCTGTTAGAGTTGTTCTTACTCTAAGGTGTAGATTTGCTTCCAAATTTAAAAATCTGGTGCAGCCAGAAACATGTCTGCCTGCCCGTGCCAGGCCGCATGTAACATGAGATTGTGCCCATCTTTTCAGCACGCTCCTCGTGGGTAGTATTACAACAACTACTACCAAATGTGCGTGCGTGTCAAGCAGAAGCCTAGCTAGGTACTAATACTCCGGCCCGAGTGAGTGTGAGATAAGTGACATGTCTCAAAAGAAAATCCTGAGAAGTGACAGGAGCCCGCCAGCGCGAGATCTGCTGCGTATGCTTCCCTAGTGGAGGTGGGGAGGAGTCATGTCTCGAATCATGGACGCAGGTTTACATCGCCGTGTAAACAACTCCTCACCGAATGGCCGCGGCGACGCCACATCACCGGAGTCGCCGGTGGCTCGTTAAACAATTGCGGCGGATGGGACGAGACGGCGGTTTGGTCTCGCGAGAATCCCATTTCTCTCTAGGGGCTCGGGATCAGTTGGATTGGATGTTGCGTCGTGCGAGATCGGGAGGTTTTCCTGTTTCCTCGTGCTGCGGCAGTGCAAAGCCTGGCATAGAACGATGAAGTAAAGGTTCGGTTTACTGACTCTTGATTTGTTTAGTTCAAGTACCGAGCTGGTTCAAGCAGCACCGTGTTCAAGCAGTACTTCTTTTGAGAAATCAAGAAAATCGACAGCATCACGGACCGTTGGCCTTGCTTGAACCTCAAGGATCGATGTAATCGCCGTAGCGAACAGGCTGCTGAAATTTTGGGCATTTGAGCTTTGGCCCATGGCCCATTATCAAATTCTGAAACTCATATGGCCCATTCCAATAATCAGTGGCAGCACTAGTGGGAGCTAAAGTTTAGTCCCACATTGCTAGTTGGGAGAGAGTTGGAGTGATATATAAGGTGAGCTGTTCTAGTCCTAGTAAGTGAGTGAGAAGAGAGCCTCGCGCACTCCTCCTCGCGCCGCGCCGCGGGTTGCGGGAATCTCGCCGAGCCGAGCTTATCTTTTTGCTGTTTGGGAAATTAATTGTGTAATCATTTCGAGTCATTAACGGACGCGTTACTCAGCCGTTTTGCCTTCCGGTTTTTCTGGATCGTGGATGTGCCGACTCGGACGTGGGCTGCGTCCCACGACCTTCCCGAACCGCACTATATAAGCACGGACGCCAACCCTAGTCTGTATCAGACGCATATGCGACTACCTGTTTCCAGTTCATTGCGCCGCCGCCTTCGTCTTCTCATCCCGTCCGTCGGCGTGCACCGACTGCCGGGACAGTAGGCCTCCGGAACCCTGCCTCTCGTGAACCTGTATGGGTGAGGGGCAATCGGTTTTTGGGGAGCGCTCCGGCGCGACTACGGCATCACGACGTCGTCATCGGACGACGAGTTCCTCCACACCGACAACTTCTTCCCGGACCTCAGCGACTTCTTCGACAACCTCAACATGGGCGACAATGACGCTGTTGTGAAGTATGTGATCTTGTCGTTTCTCTTTCAGTTTCTGTTAGAGTTCCTTCTTCTAGTTTTTGTGGTAGATGCGATCGGTTTATCTTGTTTAGATGTGATCTGTTCATCTATCTTACTAGTCTGCACGATTAGTTTATTTGTTGTTTTCGTAGTCATGATTTATCAATTACTTGTACGGATTATTTCATATGGATATTTGCTTATATATTCAACAATCCAAAAACCTGATTTTAGGCAAATCAATTCAAGCAGCGTTGCTGCCGCTACTCGACCTCCCCTCTTTGATGGTATGCATTACAAGAGGTGGCGCACAAAGGCAGTTCTATGGTTTACAAACCTAGGCTGTTTTAGCGCCACAGATGCTAGACCTGAGGGGCCTCTTTCTGCAGAGGAGCAGGAAAAGTTTGAGAAGGTCGATGCCATGTTTAAGGCGGCCTTGTTCAGCATTCTTGGGGACAACATTGTTGACCCGTACATGGCTTTCGACCATGGTAAAGATGCGTGGGATGCGCTCGAGGCCAAATTTGGGGTCTCGGACGCTGGCACTGAATTGTATGTCATGGAGCAATACTATGACTACAGGATGACTGATGAGCGCTCCGTGGTTGAGCAGGCTCATGAGATTCAGTCACTTGCCAAAGAACTCGAGCAGTTTAAGTGTACCTTACCGGACAAATTTGTGGCCGGTGGCATTATTGCCAAGCTTCCTCCTTCGTGGAGGAACTTTGCTACTTCTCTGAAACATAAGAGACAAGAGTTTTCCGTTTCGGATCTCATTGGCTCGCTTCATGTGGAAGAGAAGGCGAGAGCAAAGGACACACGCGCTCGTAGTTTTGAGGGAGGTTCTAGTGCCAATGTGGTATAGAAGAAAAACTTCCAATCTCACAAGTCTAAGAATAAGAACAATGGAAAAGGCAAGTTTGACGAGAAGAACAAAGCCTCTAACTCAACCAACTTCAAGAGGAGGACTCCTTATAAGAAGAAAGAGAACAGCCATGTTTGTGGCGCTCCTGGACATTGGGCTCCTGATTGCCCAGAACGCCATGATCGGCGTGGGAACAGCGGCAAGTCCGCAAATGTTGTTATTGGTGTTGATACTGAGATGAAGGACGTTGGGTACGGTACTTCTCCTACTGTCCTTTCAGTATGTAATTCTCCTGATTGGTGGATAGACACCGGAGCCAATACACATGTATGTTCTGATGTCTCTATGTTTTCTTCTTATCAGGTCGCAAGGACTTGCTCCGTGCTGATGGGAAACGGCTCACGTGCTTCTGTTCGTGGTGTTGGTACGGTGGATCTGAAGTTTACTTCAGGAAAGACCATCCAGCTGAAGAATGTGCAGCACGTTCCATCAATTAATAAAAATCTCGTTAGCGGATCGCTTTTATGTCGAGATGGTTTTAAGTTGGTGTTTGAGTCCAATAAAGTTGTAATTTCCAAGTGTGGACAATTTGTTGGAAAGGGTTATGTGTGCGGAGGCTTGTTCCGCTTATCTTTGTCAGACTTATGTACTCAAATTATTAATCATGTTTGCAATGATAGTGAGTCCGATATTTGGCATTCACGACTTTGTCATATTAATTTTGGGTGCATGACGCGGCTAGCGAATATGAATATAATTCCGAAATTTGCTATTGTCAAGAAATCCAAGTGCCAAGTATGTGTGCAAGCTAAGCAACCACGTAAGTCTCACAAGACTGCGGAGGCAAGAGACTTGGCACCGCTGGAGCTTATACATTCGGATCTTTGTGAAATGAATGGTGAATTGACAAAAGGAGGGAAAAGATATTTCATGACTTTAATTGATGACTCTACTCGATATTGTTATGTGTACCTCCTAAAATCTAAAGATGAAGCTCTTAATTACTTCAAAATCTTTAAAGCTGAAGCAGAAAACCAACTTGATCGAAAGATCAAGCGGCTAAGGTCTGATCGTGGTGGAGAGTATTTTTCCAACGAGTTTGATTCTTTTTGTGCGGAACATGGTATTATCCATGAGAGGACGCCTCCCTACTCACCTCAGTCAAATGGGGTGGCCGAAAGAAAGAACCGTACTCTAACTGATTTGGTTAACGCCATGTTAGATACATCGGGTCTATCCAAGGCATGGTGGGGGGAGGCGATATTGACTGCATGTCATGTCCTAAACCGTGTCCCCACAAAGAACAAAACCATTACCCCGTTTGAGGAATGGGAAAGGAAAAGGTTGAAACTCTCTTACCTACGAACTTGGGGCTGTATGGCGAAAGTAAATGTGCCAATACCCAAGAAGCGCAAGCTTGGACCAAAAACCGTGGATTGTGTTCTTCTGGGATATGCATTTCATAGCATTGGCTACAGATTTTTGATAGTAAAATCTGAGGTATCCGACATGCATGTTGGTACAATTATGGAGTCGAATGATGCGACTTTCTTTGAGGACATCTTTCCTATGAAAGAAACGTCTAGCTCATCAATTCAGGAGATGCCCAGTTCATCTACTCAGGAATCATTTCCTGAACCTACCATGGCTTTAGAACACTTTGATAATCCTGTGGAGGATGACAATGAAGCTCCCAGAAGGAGCAAGAGACAGAGGACTGTAAAGTCCTTTGGACATGATTTCATTGTGTACCTCGTGGATGATACTCCCACTTCTATTTCAGAAGCCTATGCATCTTGATACGTCCATTTTGCATCACTATTTTATATCATAATTTGCTGTTATTCATTGATATATTTCATATTTGGAGATAATACTTATGTTATTTCATCTATTTTGCATGTTTCATGATTATTGGAGGATCGCGCACCGGAGCCAGGATTCTGCTGGAAAAGCACCGTCAGAATGCAATATTTCGGGAGATCAACAGTTGACGGAAATTATACGAAAAATCCTATTTTTCCAGATGACGAAGGGAGCCAGAAGGGGGAGCCGAGGGGACCCGAGGTGGGCCCACCACATAGGCCGGCGCGGCCCAAGGGCCGCGCCGCCCTGTGAGGAGGGGCCCATAGCCCTCTCGCCTCCTTTTCTTCGCGTACGTCTTCGTCCCGAAAACCTAAGCTCCGAGGGTACATCGCGAAGAGCCACAGCCGCCTCTGCGGGCGGAGAACACCGAGAGAAAAGAGCTCTCCGGCGGGCAGGAATCCGCCGGGGAAATTCCCTCCCGGAGGAAATCGACGCCATCGTCACCGTCATCGAGCTGGACATCATCTCCATCACTATCGTCATCATCTCCATCATCATCACTGCCATCTCCACCGCTGCACCTCGTCACCGCTGTAACAATTCGGGTTGGATCTTGATTGTTTGATAGGGGAAACTCTCCCGGTGTTGATTTCTACTTGTTATTGATGCTATTGAGTGAAACCATTGAACCAAGGTTTATGTTCAGATTGTTATTCATCATCATATCACCTCTGATCATGTTCCATATGATGTCTCGTGAGTAGTTCGTTTAGTTCTTGAGGACATGGGTGAAGTCTAAATGTTAGTAGTGAATTATGGTTGAGTAATATTCAATGTTATGATATTTAAGTTGTGGTGTTATTCTTCTAGTGGTGTCGTGTGAACGTCGACTACACGACACTTCACCTTTATGGGCCTAGGGGAATGCATCTTGTACTCGTTTGCCAATTGCGGGGTTGCCGGAGTGATAGAAACCTGAGCCCCCGTTGGTATATCGATGCAGGAGGGATAGCAGGATCTCAGAGTTTAAGGCGTGGTTAGATTTATCTTAATTACTTTCCTGTAGTTGCGGATGCTTGCAAGGGTATAATCACAAGTATGTATTAGTCCTAGGAAGGGTGGTACATTAGCATAGGTTCACCCACACAACACTTATCAAAACAATGAAGATTAATTAGCCGTATGTAGCGAAAGCACTAGACTAAAATCCCGTGTGTCCTCGAGAACGTTTGGTCATTATAAGTAAACAAACGGCTTGTCCTTTGTGCTAAAAAGGATTGGGCCACTCGCTGCAATTATTACTCTCGCACTTTACTTACTCGTATTTTATTCATCTGTTACATCAAAACCCCCTGAATACTTGTCTGTGAGCATTTACGGTGAATCCTTCATCGAAACTGCTGTCAACACCTTCTGCTCCTCGTTGGGATCGACATTCTTACTTATCGAAGATACTACGATACACCCCTATACTTGTGGGTCATCAAGACTATTTTCTGGCGCCGTTGCCGGGGAGTGAAGCGCTATTGGTAAGTGGAATTGGTAAGGGAAATTTCTACTGTTTGTGCTGATTTTATTTCTGCCTGCTGCTATAATTCATTATGGAGAGATCTTCTCTTGAGTGTTTATTTGGGAAATCTACTACTACTGCAAAGGTAGTGGATGAGGCGCCAGGTAAGGAAGAAATACCATACAAAATACCTATGAAAATTATTGAACGTGTAGTGGGTAACCGTTATACAGGGGATGGAACTGTCCACCCTGGAGATCATTTACTGTTCTTACATGAATTATGCGGTTTATTCAAGTGTGCAGGTATTGCTATGGATGAAGTGAGGAAGAAACTATTCTCTATATCGTTGTCTGGTAAAGCGGCACATTGGTATAAATTACTGGATAATGGGGATTCTCTTGAATGGAATGATATTGTGCCCCGGTTTTATTCTAAGTTCTATCCTCCAAGTGAGATTCACAAAGATCGGAATCGCATATATAATTTTTGGCCTCATGAAGGAGAGAGTATTGCCCAAGCGTGGGGAGATTGAAGTCTTTAATGCTCAAATGCCCCATTCATGAGCTTCTGGTAATATTATTATTGATAATTTCTATGCAAGACTTTCTTTTCAAGACAAGACCTTGCTGGATACTTCTTGTTCTGGATCATTTACACGCAACAAGGAAGAGTTTAAAAGGGACCTTCTTAATCGGATCCAAGAAAATACTGAAGGATGGGAGAACGACAAGGATAGAGAATCAGGTATAAATTATGATTATAAATGCATTGAAGCTTTTATGGATACTGATAAATTTCGTAATATGAGTGCTACTTATGGTCTTGATTCTCAAGTTGCTGCAAATCTTTATAAAGCTTTTGCCTCTCATTATGAATTGCCAAAGAAGAACTTTGATAAGTATCATGAACCGTATAAAGATAAAATTGATTCATCTATAAATAAATGTGTTGTAGTTGAAACTGTTGATCATGTTATTCCTGAAGCTTATATTGAAAAAACTCCTTTCCCTGCTAAAATGAAGGAGTACTCTGTTATAAATAGTGTGGTTCATAAAAGTGAAAAGAAACCTATAGAACCTGAAGAACAAATAAAAGTTGAACCTGCTGTTGCAATAATTAAAGATCTTGTGACTGAAAATGTGGAGGATGGTCATATTATTTTCTGTGAAGATGCCTCTAATATTGTTTCGCATCCTAATAAGTCTAGGAAAGCTAGTGTTCCTATGCTATCTGTTAGAATTGGTGATCATTGTTATTATGGTTTATGTGATATTGGTGCAAGTATTAGTGCTATTCCTTATGAGCTTTACACGGAGATTATGCACGAAATTGGTTCTTGTGAACTTGAAGATATTGATGTGGTTATTCGGCTAATAGAGAAACTATCTCTCCAATTGGTATTGTTCGAGATGTGGAAGTTCTATGTGGTAAGATTAAATATCCTGCTGACTTTTTGGTACTTGGTTCTGCTGCTAGTAAATATTGTCCTATTATTTTTGGTAGACCTTTTCTAAATACTTGTGGAGCTATTATAGATTGCAAGAAAGAGAAAATTTTGACTAAATTTGCTGGTGAATCTTATGAGTTTAACTTCTCTAAATTTACCAAAACTCCTTATAAAATTGATTCGCCTAATAGTGATTTTAAAGTTGAACAGTGTGCATCTATTGCTCTTGCTCCTAGTAATCCTTTGCAGCAACATTTGGAGAATAGTGAGAGTGAAGTTTTTAGGGAAGAAAGAGATGAGCTTGATGAAATTTTCCTTCGTCAACCTATTCTTAAGCATGATTTACCGGTGGAAGATCTGGGTACAACACCACCACCAAAGGAAGATCCTGTCTTTGATTTAAAACCATTGCCTGATAATCTTAAATATGCTCATATTGATGATAAGAAAATATATCATGTTATTATTAGTTCTAAGCTTTCAGAGTTTGAAGAAGAAAGGTTATTGGAAATATTGAAGAAACACCGAGGTGCTATTGGCTACACTCTTGATGACTTGAAGGGGATTTCTCCCTCTATTTGCCAACACGCCATTAATATGGAAGATGATGCAAAGCCTGTTGTTGAACCTCAGCGTCGTCTAATTCCTAAGATGAAGGATGTGGTAAGAAATGAGGTATTAAGACTCCTTGAAGCTGGTATTATATATCCTATTGCTGATAGTAGATGGGTTAGTCTGTGCATTGTGTTCCTAAGAAAGGAGGAATGACTGTTGTGCCTAATGATAATGATGAGCTCATACCTCAAAGAGTAGTTGTAGGGTATAGAATGTGCATTGATTATCGAAAAGTTAATAAGGTTACTAAGAAAGATCATTACCCTTTGCCTTTTATTGATCAAATGTTAGAAAGGTTATCTAAAAATACTCATTTTTCTTTCTTGATGGTTATTCTGGGTTTTCACAAATTGCTGTTAAAACTAAAGATCAAGAGAAAACCACTTTCACTTGTCCCAATGGAACTTATGCTTATAGGCGTATGCCTTTTGGTTTATGTAATGCTCCTACTACTTTTCAAAGATGCATGTCTGCTATTTTTCATGGCTTTTGTGAGAGTATTGTAGAGGTATTCATGGATGATTTTCCGTCTATGGAAATTCTTTTGATAATTGCTTGCGGAACCTTGATAAAGTTTTGCAGAGGTGCGAAGAAACTAACCTTGTTCTTAATTGGGAGAAATGCCACTTTATGGTTAATGAAGGAATTGTATTGGGACATAAAATTTCCGAGAGAGGTATTGAAGTTGATAGAGCTAAAGTTGAAGCCATTGAGAAGATGCCCTATCCTAGGGATGTTAAAGGTATTCGTAGTGTTCTTGGTCATGCTTGGTTTTATAGGAGGTTTATTAAAGACTTCTCCAAGATTTCAAAGCCTCTTACTAATCTTCTTCAAAAAGACGTACCTTTTGTTTTTGATGATGATTGTAAGGAAGCTTTCGAAACTCTAAAGAAAGCCTTAACAAGCCCCTATAGTTAAACCCCCTTGGAACTTACCATTTGAAATTATGTGTGATGCTAGTGATTTTCCTGTAGGCGCTGTTCTTGGACAGCGAGTAGATAAAAAACTGAATGTTATTCATTATGCTAGTAAAACTCTTGATGCTGCTCAAAGAAATTATGCTACTACTGAAAAGGAATTGTTAGCTGTAGTCTTTGCTTGTGATAAGTTTAGATCTTATATCGTTGATTCAAAAGTTACTATTCATACTGATCATGCTGCAATTAGATACCTTATGACAAAGAAAGATGCTAAGCCAAGGCTTATTAGATGGGTACTTCTTTTGCAAGAATTTGATTTGCATATTGTAGATAGGAAAGGTGCTGATAATCCTGTTGCTGATAATTTGTCTAGATTGGAAAATATTGCTTATGATCCTGTTCCTGTTAATGATAGTTTTCCAAATGAACAATTGGCTGTAATAAAGGTGAGTTCGCGAGACAGTCCTTGGTATGCTGATTATGCTAACTTTATTGTTTCCAAGTACTTGCCTCCAACCTTTTCAGCTCAGCAAAGGAGGAAATTCTTTTATGACTTGAGGCATTATTTTTGGGATGACCCACACTTATATAAAGAAGGAGTGGATGGTATTCTGCGAAGATGTGTTCCCGAATATGAGCAACAAGAGATATTGAGTAAATGTCATGGGAGTGCTTATGGAGGACATCACGCCGGAGATAGAACCGCGCAAAAAGTTCTACAATCTGACGCAATGAAATGCCTATGAATTATACTCTTGTTATTGAACCATTTGATTGTTGGGGATTTGACTTCATGGGACCTTTTCCCTCTTCAGAAGGTAACACTCATATACTTGTTGTTGTTGATTATGTTACTAAATGGGTGGAAGCCATACCTACAAAAAGTGCTGATGGTGAGACCTCTTTAAGAATGCTTTTAGACATTATTTTTCCTAGATTTGGAGTTCCTAGATATATTATGACAGATGGAGGTTCTCATTTTATTCATGGTGGTTTTAGAAAAACTCTTGCTAAATATGGTATTAATCATAGAATTGCTTCCGCTTATCATCCTCAAACTAGTGGGCAAGTAGAACTATCAAATAGAGAAATTAAATCTATCTTGCAAAAGACTGTTAATAAAACTAGAAAGAATTGGGCTAGTAAATTGAAGGAAGCACTATGGGCTTATAGAACTGCTTATAAAAACCCCATGGGAATGTCACCTTATAAAATGGTTTATGGAAAAGCTTGTCATTTACCTTTAGAACTAGAGCACAAAGCTTATTGGGCTGTTAGAGAACTAAACAAAGATCCTAAACTAGCCGGTGATAAGAGGTTGTTACAATTAAGTTCTCTAGATGAATGGAGAAGTGAAGCTTACGAAAATGCTAAACTCTTTAAAGAGAAAGTTAAGAAATGGCATGATAGAAGGATTATCAAAAGAGAGTTTAATATTGGGGATAAAGTCCTATTGTATCGGTCTCGTCTCAGATTCTTTGCAGGGAAATTACTCTCGAAATGGGAAGGACCATATGTTGTTGAGGAGGTGTATCGTTCAGGAGCAATTAAAATCAGTTCCCTCCAAGGCAATGCCACGCAAGTGGTGAATGGACAAAGACTCAAGCATTATATCTCAGGTGATTCTTATAATGTAGATGTTGATGTTATTCGAGTGGAAACACCGGAGGCTTTCATCAAAGGTCAAATTGACAGTCCGCCAGAACTCGACTTTGAATAGGTAACAGTACAGGTAATAAAAAGTTCGCGGTTTGCTTTCCGAACAATGTTTTTGCTGTTTTTGAAAATATGAAAAATTACGAGATCGAAACGGAGTGGAGGAGACGCACGAGGGCGTGCCCCATAGGCCGGCGCGGCCAGGCCTTGGCCCGCGCCGCCCTATGAGCTGGCTGCCTCGTCGCCTCTTTTCGACTCCGGTTCGACCTGGTACTTTCCTTATGACGTAAAAATTCCTGCTATATAATCCTCCGGACCCCTGGAGGTCCGTATATCGTTTTCTCGACGTGTTTTGTTTCGAGTTGTTTCTGCTTCGGATCTAGAGGTATCATGTCTTCGTCAGAAACTCCGAAGGACAGCTCCTGCAAGGACTTTGACAACTTGTACATGAACGAGCTGAGGATGCATCCCAAGGAGTTGCTGCTCGTTGGTGGGGAGCTTCAGATCAAAGATGTCCAGGGTCCTAAAGGAGAAGGAAGCTTGGAAGACAGGATGAAAAAGCTAGAACAAGAGGTCTTCAACTACAAGAAGATGGCTGAGCGTGAGGTGGATATCTTCCACAAGATTGTGTCTGAACTCATTGCTGAACACGAGAAGGAAACTGCAAAGCTATGGGGCGACATCCTCTCACTTCACGACACCACCAACAAACTCCAAGCTCAACTCTATGACGTTCAGAATCAGAACTGTGAGTATGAAAACAGGTTTAAACACATAAGCCATGCTGCTAGTTTCAGGATTCCCGAGACCAAGATGTCGTTTGTTGATGGAGAGCCTCTTCCTTGGAAGTCTGATGATGGGAATTCATCACCACCATCGCCAAAGGAGTAATTCATCATCGGTATTGGCATCCCCTTGGTTTGTTCCAAGCTTGGGGGAGTGCCGCGGTATCACATCATCACTATCTTTTACTTTTTATTATCAAGTAGTGTCATATCATGAGTAGGGAAGTTATCATATAAGATGGGTTGCAGTGTGGAAGTATCTCTCCTTTAGTTGGTTGTCTATGTATCCCTTGGTGTGAGTTATCGTTATGAAATATTAATGAGAAGTCTTATCATTTACATATTGCACACCTTATTTTAGTTTGCAATTTCTATTATATGATTGATCTTGATTTTAGTATTGGTACCACTTTGGGAGCATTGAGTAAATCTATTTGGTTTTGGCAAACTTAGCATTGGTCAATAGCAACAACACCTTGAGGTTTAAGTAGAAAAGAGAAATATATATAGTTGTTTCATTGTCTTCCTTTCTTGTTAGCTCATAGCTTATTATTCTGAAGTTAAAATTGTTCGTGCTTACAAGAAAGATGCATGATTGTTTCTATCACATGTATATTCGTTTGTTTCCCTCAACTTTTGTGCTTGCTAATTAACCTTGCTAGCCAAAGACCTGTACTGAGAGGGAATGCTTCTCGTGCATCCAAACCTCAACCCAAACCTATGCCATTTGTGTCCACCATATATACCTACTACATGGTATTTCTCCGCCATTCCAAAGTAAATTGCTTGAGTGCTACCTTTAAAATTTCTATCCTTTACCTCTGCAATATATAGCTCATGGGACAAATAGCTTAAAAACTATCGTGGTGAAGAATATGTACTTATGTGTCTTATTTCTTAGTAAGTTGCTTGTTGAGCGGTAACCATGTTTTCTGGGGACGCCATCAACTCTTTTACCTTTGTTGAATATCATGTGAGTTGCTATGCATGTTCGTCTTGTCTGAAGTAAGGGCGGTTTTCACAACCAAATGGTTTGAGTATGCATACTGTTAGAGAAGAACATTGGGCCGCTAACTAAAGCCATGATTCATGGTGGAAGTTTCAGTATGGATAGCTAATCCTCAATCTCTTATGAGAATAATAATTGTTGTTGAATGCTTATGCATTAAAGAGGAGTCCATTATCTGTTGTCTATGTTGTCCCGGTATGGATGTCTAAGTTGAGAATAATCAAAAGCGAGAAATCCAATGCGAGCTTTCTCCTTAGACCTTTGTACAGGCGGCATAGAGGTACCCCTTTGTGACACTTGGTTGAAACATATGCTATGCAATGATAATCTATGTTAATCCAAGCTAATTAGGACAAGGTGCGAGCACTATTAGTATACTATGCATGAGGCTTGCAACTTATAAGATGTCTTATACATAACACATATGCTTTATTACTACCGTTGACAAAATTGTTTCTTGTTTTCAAAATGAAAAGCTCTAGCACAAAAATAGTAATCCATGCTTCCCTCTGCGAAGGGTCTGTCTCTTACTTTATGTTGAGTCAGTAAACCTATTCCCCTCCATCTTAAGCAAGCATTTGAGTTGTTGTGATCAAACCATTATATTGTGATTTACTTCATCATGTCTTTTACTCTTCCTTGTTTAGTACAAGTTTTATCTGAATGAATATAGCTTTGAAAGTTATCAATGATTACTATGATTGAGTATGCAAGTTTACCATAAGCTTTAATATGAAAGCGCTGCTCCATAGATAAGTATAATCTGTTAACTGTTCTGACCAAGAACAAAGTTTGCCATCACCAACTATGATTTCTTATGCACCTTTATTTGTGATTTCCTTTTACTTGTTTCAAGTTGAATTATATGAGGAAGTTGTTCACTAATATGTCTTGTGTGAATTAATATGATGCTTCTTGTCCGTATTTTATTTATCGACTCTTCACTCCATAAACATGTGGTCTTGTTTACCGAGTTCAGTTTCGCTTGGGGACAAGCGAAGTCTAAGCTTGGGGGGAGTTGATACGTCCATTTTGCATCACTATTTTATATCATAATTTGCTGTTATTCATTGATATATTTCATATTTGGAGATAATACTTATGTTATTTCATCTATTTTGCATGTTTCATGATTATTGGAGGATCGCGCCGGAGCCGGGATTCTGCTGGAAAAACACCGTCAGAATGCAATATTTCGGGAGATCAACAGTTGACGGAAATTATACGAAAAATCCTATTTTTCCAGATGACGAAGGAGCCGAAGGGGGAGCCGAGGGGACCCGAGGTGGGCCCACCTCATAGGCCGGCGCGGCCCAAGGCCCGGCCGCCGCCCTGTGAGGAGGGGGCCCACAGCCCTCTCTCGCCTCCTTTTCTTCGCGTACGTCTTCATCCCGAAAACCTAAGCTCCAGAGGGTACATCGCGAAGAGCCACAGCCCGCCTCTGCGGGGCGGAGAACACCAGAGAGAAAGAGCTCTCCGGCGGGCAGGAATCCGCCGGGAAATTCCCTCCCGGAGGGGAAATCGACGCCATCGTCACCGTCATCGAGCTGGACATCATCTCCATCACTATCATCATCATCTCCATCATCATCACCGCCATCTCCACCGCTGCACCTCGTCACCGCTGTAACAATTCGGGTTGGATCTTGATTGTTTGATAGGGGAAACTCTCCCGGTATTGATTTCTACTTGTTATTGATGCTATTGAGTGAAACCATTGAACCAAGGTTTATGTTCAGATTGTTATTCATCATCATATCACCTCTGATCATGTTCCATATGATGTCTCGTGAGTAGTTCGTTTAGTTCTTGAGGACATGGGTGAAGTCTAAATGTTAGTAGTGAATTATGGTTGAGTAATATTCAATGTTATGATATTTAAGTTGTGGTGTTATTCTTCTAGTGGTGTCGTGTGAACGTCGACTACACGACACTTCACCTTTATGGGCCTAGGGGAATGCATCTTGTACTCGTTTGCTAATTGCGGGGTTGCCGGAGTGACAGAAACCTGAGCCCCCGTTGGTATATCGATGCAGGAGGGATAGCAGGATCTCAGAGTTTAAGGCTGTGGTTAGATTTATCTTAATTACTTTCTTGTAGTTGCGGATGCTTGCAAGGGGTATAATCACAAGTATGTATTAGTCCTAGGAAGGGCGGTACATTAGCATAGGTTCACCCACACAACACTTATCAAAACAATGAAGATTAATTAGCCGTATGTAGCGAAAGCACTAGACTAAAATCCCGTGTGTCCTCGAGAACGTTTGGTCATTATAAGTAAACAAACCGGCTTGTCCTTTGTGCTAAAAAGGATTGGGCCACTCGCTGCAATTATTACTCTCGCACTTTACTTACTCGTACTTTATTCATCGTTACATCAAGACCCCTGAATACTTGTCGTGAGCATTTCAGTGAATCCTTCATCGAAACTGCTTGTCAACACCTTCTGCTCCTCGTTGGGATCGACATTCTTACTTATCGAAGATACTACGATACACCCCCCTATACTTGTGGGTCATCACATCTCAGGATGCTGACTACTGGAAGGAAGCTGTCCGTAGCGAGATGGATTCCATCTTAGCCAATGGAACTTGGGAGGTTACTGATCGTCCTTATGAGTGCATGATACGTCTCCGACGTATCGATAATTTCTTATGTTCCATGCCACATTATTGATGATATCTACATGTTTTATGCATACTTTATGTCATATTTATGCGTTTTCCGAAACTAACCTATTGACGAGATGCCGAAGTGCCAGTTCCTATTTTCTGCTGTTTTTGGTTTGAAATCCTAGTAAGGAAATATTCTCGGAATTGGACGAAATCAACGCCCGTGTTCCTATTTTTCCCGGAAGCATCCGTAACACCCGAGAGAGGCGAGGGGGCCACAGCCCCGGATGACACTACGGCGCGGCCGGGGTGGCCCGCGCCCCCCTAGCGTGTCGCCGCCTCGTCGCCCCTCCGACTCCGCCTCTTCGCCTATATAAAGGTCCCTGACCTAAAACCAATTGACGAAAAAGCCACGATACGAGAAACCTTCCAGACCCGCCGCCATCGTGAAGCCAAGATCTGGGGAGACGGAGTCTCTGTTCCGGCACGCCACCGGGATGGGGAAGTGCCCCGGAAGGCTCCTCCATCGACACCACCGCCATCTCCATCAATGCTGCTGTCTCCCATGAGGAGGGAGTAGTTCTCCATCGAGGCTCGGGGCTGTACCGGTAGCTATGTGGTTCATCTCTCTCCTATGTACTTCAATACAATAATCTCATGAGCTGCCTTACATGATTGAGATTCATATGATGATGCTTGTAATCTAGATGTCGTTATGCTAGTCAAGTGAATTTTACTTATGTGATCTCCGGAGACTCCTTGTCCCACGTGTGTAAAGGTGACAGTGTGTGCACCGTGTGGGTCTCTTAGGCTATATTTCACAGAATACTTATTCACTGTTATGAATGGCATAGTGAAGTGCTTATTTATATCTCTTTATGATTGCAATGTGTTTTGTATCACAATTTATCTATGTGCTACTCTAGTGATGTTATTAAAGTAGTTTTATTCCTCCTGCACGGTGTAATGGTGACAGTGTGTGCATCCGTGTTAGCACTTGGCGTAGGCTATGATTATGATCTCTTGTAGATTATGAAGTTAACTATTTCTATGATGGTATTGATGTGATCTATGCCTCCTTTCTTAGCATGAAGGTGACAGTGTGCATGCTACGTTAGTACTTGGTTTAGTTGTGTTGATCTTTCATGCACTCTAAGGTTATTTAAATATGAACATTGAATTGTGGAGCTTGTTAACTCCGGCATTGAGGGTTCGTGTAATCCTACGCAATGTGTTCATCATCCAACAAAAGAGTGTAGAGTATGCATTTATCTATTCTGTTATGTGATCAAAGTTGAGAGTGTCCACTAGTGAAAGTGTAATCCCTAGGCCTTGTTCCTAAATACGCTATCGCTGCTTGTTTACTTGTTTCTGCGTTACTACTGCTACGTTACTACGCTTGTTTCTGTCCTGGGCAAAGCACTTTTCTGGTGCCGTTGCCATTGCTCATATATATTCATACCACCTGTATTTCACTATCTCTTCGCCGAACTAGTGCACCTATTAGGTGTGTTGGGGACACAAGAGACTTCTTGCTTTGTGGTTGCAGGGTTGCATGAGAGGGATATCTTTGACCTCTTCCTCCCTGAGTTCGATAAACCTTGGGTGATCCACTTAAGGGAAACTTGCTGCTGTTCTACAAACCTCTTCTCTTGGAGGCCCAACACTGTCTAAAAGGAGGGGGCGTAGACATCAAGCTATTTTCTGGCGCCGTTGCCGGGGAGGAAAGGTAAAAGGCACTCATACTTCGGTTCCAGGTAAAGTACTTTTCTGGCGCCATTGTGTTTGTGCTCGAAGCTATTTCCTTTAGATCCTGCAATTGCATCTTTTTGTTTCTTGTTTACACTAGTTAGGCATAATGGACAAAAATGAGCTTCTTATTCTATTTCCTGATTTAAGACATGGATGGTTTGATGCGAAAATTAAAAAAACCTATGGAACCTTATTTGCATGCTGGTAGTAATATTAGTATGAACGCTTTGAACACCATTATTGATAATAATATAGAAAGTTCTAAGCTTGGGGAAGCTGGTTTTCATGATCTTTTTAGTCCCCCAAGCATTGAGGAGAAAATTTTCTTTGATGATACTTTGCCTCCTATTTATGATGATTATAATGATAGTGGTCTTTTGGTGCCACCTACTATGGAGAGTAAATTTTGTTGTGATTATACTATGCCTCCTACACTTGATGAGAATAATAATGATAGCTACTTTGTTGAATTTGCTCCCACTATTACTAATAAAATTGATTATGCTTATGTGGAGAGTAATAATTTTATGCATGAGACTCATGATAAGAATGCTTTATGTGATAGTTATATTGTTGAGTTTGCTCATGATGCTACTGAAAGTTATTATGAGAGAGGAAAATATGGTTGTAGAAATTTTCATGTTACTAAAATGCCTCTCTATGTGCTGAAATTTTTGAAACTACACTTGTTTTATCTTCCTGATCTTGTCATTTTGCTCTTCATGAATTTATTTGTGTACAAGGTTCCTTTTCATAGGAAGCATGTTAGACTTAAATGTGTTTTGGATTTGCTTCTTGATGCTCTCTTTTGCTTCAAATACTATTTCTTGCGAGTGCATCATTAAAACTGCTGAGCCCATCTTAATGGCTATAAAGAAAGAACTTCTTGGGAGATAACCCATGTGTTTATTTTGCTACAGTATTTTGTTTTATATTTGTGTCTTGGAAGTTGTTTACTACTGTAGCAACCTCTCCTTATCTTAGTTTTGTGTTTTTTTGTGCCAAGTAAAGTCTTTGATAGCAAGGTTGATACTAGATTTGGATTTCTGCGCAGAAATAGATTTCTGTCTGTCATGAATTTGGGCATGGCTCTCTGTAGGTAACTCAGAAAAATCTGCCAATTTACGTGCGTGATCCTCAGATATGTACGCAACTTTCATTCAATTTGGGCATTTTCATTTGAGCAAGTCTGGTGCCTCAATAAAATCCATCTTTACGGACTGTTCTGTTTTGACAGATTCTGCCTTTTATTTCGCATTGCCTCTTTTGCTATGTTGGATGAATTTCTTTGATCCATTAATGTCCAGTAGCTTTATGCAATGTCCAGAAGTGTTAAGAATGATTGTGTCACCTCTGAACATGTTAATTTTTATTGTCCACTAACCCTCTAATGAGTTGTTTCGAGTTTGGTGTGGAGGAAGTTTTCAAGGATCAAGAGAGGAGTATGATGCAATATGATCAAGGAGAGTGAAAGCTCTAAGCTTGGGGATGCCCCGGTGGTTCACCCCTGCATATTCTAAGAAGACTCAAGCGTCTAAGCTTGGGGATGCCCAAGGCACCCCTTCTTCATCGACAACATTATCAGGTTCCTCCCCTGAAACTATATTTTTATTCCATCACATCTTATGTGCTTTGCTTGGAGCGTCGGTTTGTTTTTGTTTTTGTTTTTGTTTGAATAAAATGGATCCTAGCATTCACTTGTGTGGGAGAGAGACACGCTCCGCTGTTGCATATGGACAAATATGTCCTTAGGCTTTACTCATAGTATTCATGGCGAAGTTTCTTCTTCGTTAAATTGTTATATGGTTGGAATTAGAAAATGCTACATGTAGTAATTCTAAAATGTCTTGAATAATTTGATACTTGGCAATTGTTGTGCTCATGTTTAAGCTCTTGCATCATATACTTTGCACCCATTAATGAAGAAACACTTAGAGCTTGCTAATTTGGTTTGCATATTTGGTCTCTCTAAAGTCTAGATAATATCTAGTATTGAGTTTTGAACAACAAGGAAGACGGTGTAGAGTCTTATAATGTTTACAATATGTCTTTTATGTGAGTTTTGCTGCACCATTCATCCTTGTGTTTGTTTCAAATAACCTTGCTAGCCTAAACCTTGTATCGAGAGGGAATACTTCTCATGCATCCAAAATCCTTGAGCCAACCACTATGCCATTTGTGTCCACCATACCTATCTACTACATGGTATTTCTCCGCCATTCCAAAGTAAATTGCTTGAGTGCTACCTTTAAAATTTCCATCATTCACCTTTGCAATATATAGCTCATGGGACAAATTAAATAGCTTAAAAACTATTGTGATATTGAATATGTACTTATGCACTTTATCTCTTATTAAGTTGCTTGTTGTGCGATAACCATGTTCCTGGGGACGCCATCAACTACTCTTTGTTGAATATCATGTGAGTTGCTATGCATGTCCGTCTTGTCTGAAGTAAGAGAGATCTACCACCTTAATGGTTGGAGCATACATATTGTTAGAGAAGAACATTGGGCCGCTAACTAAAGCCATGAATCATGGTGGAAGTTTCAGTTTGGACATATATCCTCAATCTCATATGAGAACACTAATTGTTGCCACATGCTTATGCATTAAAGAGGAGTCCATTATCTGTTGTCCATGTTGTCCCGGTATGGATGTCTAAGTTGAGAATAATCAAAAGCGAGAAATCCAAAATGCGAGCTTTCTCCTTAGACCTTTGTACAGGCGGCATGGAGGTACCCCATTGTGACACTTGGTTAAAACATGTGTATTGCGATGATCCGGTAGTCCAAGATAATTAGGACAAGGTGCGGGCACTATTAGTATACTATGCATGAGGCTTGCAACTTGTAAGATATAATTTACATGATACATGTGCTTTATTACTACCGTTGACAAAATTGTTTCATGTTTTCAAAATAAAAGCTCTAGCACAAATATAGCAATCGATGCTTTCCTCTGCGAAGGACCATTCTTTTACCTTTTATGTTAAGTCAGTTCACCTATTTCTCTCCATCTCAAGAAGCAAACACTTGTGTGAACTGTGCATTGATTCCTACATACTTGCATATTGCACTTGTTATATTACTCTATGTTGACAATATCCATGAGATATACATGTTACAAGTTGAAAGCAACCGCTGAAACTTAATCTTATTTTGTGTTGCTTCAATACCTTTACTTTGATTTATTGCTTTATGAGTTAACTCTTATGCAAGACTTATTGATACTTGTCTTTAAGTGCTATTCATGAAAAGTCTTTGCTTTATGATTCAGTTGTTTACTCATGTCATTACCATTGTTTTGATCGCTGCATTCATTACATATGCTTACAATAGTATGATCAAGGTTATGATGGCATGTCACTCCGAAATTATCTGTTATCGTTTACCTGGGACGAGCAGGAACTAAGCTTGGGGATGCTGATACGTCTCCGACGTATCGATAATTTCTTATGTTCCATGCCACATTATTGATGATATCTACATGTTTTATGCATACTTTATGTCATATTTATGCGTTTTCCGAAACTAACCTATTGACGAGATGCCGAAGGGCCAGTTCCTGTTTTCTGCTTTTGGTTTCAGAAATCCTAGTAAGGAAATATTCTAATTGGACGAAATCAACGCCGTGTTCCTATTTTTCCTAAGCATCCAGAACACCAGAGAGGCCAGAGGGGGGCCACAGGCCCACCAGATGACACCTGGCGCGGCCTGGGGGTGGCCCGCGCCCCCCTAGCGTGTCACCGCCTCGTCGCCCTCCGACTCCGCCTCTTCGCCTATATAAAGGTCCCTGACCTAAAACCATACGAAAAGCCACGGTACGAGAAACCTTCCGAGCGCCGCCATCGCGGCCAAGATCCGGGGACAGGAGTCTCTGGAGCACGCCGCCGGGACGGGGAAGTGCCCGGAAGGCTCCTCCATCGACACCACCGCCATCTCCATCAACGCGCTGTCTCCCATGAGGAGGGAGTAGTTCTCCATCGAGGCTCGGGGCTGTACCGGTAGCTATGTGGTTCATCTCTCTCCTATGTACTTCAATACAATAATCTCATGAGCTGCCTTACATGATTGAGATTCATATGATGATGCTTGTAATCTAGATGTCGTTATGCTAGTCAAGTGAATTTTACTTATGTGATCTCCGGAGACTCCTTGTCCCACGTGTGTAAAGGTGACAGTGTGTGCACCGTGTGAGTCTCTTTATGATTGCAATGTGTTTTGTATCACAATTTATCTATGTGCTACTCTAGTGATGTTATTAAAGTAGTTTTATTCCTCCTGCACGGTGTAATGGTGACAGTGTGTGCATCCGTGTTAGTACTTGGCGTAGGCTATGATTATGATCTCTTGTAGATTATGAAGTTAACTATTGCTATGATGGTATTGATGTGATCTATGCCTCCTTTCTTAGCATGAAGGTGACAGTGTGCATGCTACGTTAGTACTTGGTTTAGTTGTGTTGATCTTTCATGCACTCTAAGGTTATTTAAATATGAACATTGAATTGTGGAGCTTGTTAACTCCGGCATTGAGGGTTCGTGTAATCCTACGCAATGTGTTCATCATCCAACAAAAGAGTGTAGAGTATGCATTTATCTATTCTGTTATGTGATCAAAGTTGAGAGTGTCCACTAGTGAAAGTGTAATCCCTAGGCCTTGTTCCTAAATACTATCGCTGCTTGTTTATTGTTTTACTGCGTTACTCTCTGCGTTACTACGCTTGTTTACTGGGCAAAGCACTTTTCGTGCCGTTGCCACTGCTCATATATATTCATACCACGTATTTCACTATCTCTTCGCCGAACTAGTGCACCTATTAGGTGTGTTGGGGACACAAGAGACTTCTTGCTTTGTGGTTGCAGGGTTGCATGAGAGGGATATCTTTGACCTCTTCCTCCCTGAGTTCGATAAACCTTGGGTGATCCACTTAAGGGAAACTTGCTGCTGTTCTACAAACCTCTGCTCTTGGAGGCCCAACAACCTCTGGAAAAGGATCGTCCTTATGGGTGCAAACCTGTAGGATGCAAGTGGGTGTTCAAGAAAAAGCTTAGGCCCGATGGTACTATTGAAAAGTACAAGGCACGACTTGTGGCCAAGGGTTATACTCAGAAAGAAGGCGAAGACTTCTTTGATACATACTCACCTGTAGCTCGACTGACCACTATTCGAGTACTACTTTCCTTGGCTGCCTCACATGGTCTTCTCGTTCATCAAATGGATGTTAAGACTGCTTTCCTAAATGGAGAGCTTGAAGAGGAAATTTATATGGAGCAGCCTGATGGATTTGTAGTAGATGGTCAAGAAGGAAAGGTGTGTAAATTACTGAAGTCTTTGTATGGGCTTAAGCAAGCACCTAAGCAGTGGCATGAGAAGTTTGAAAGAACTTTAACCGCTGAAGGCTTTGTTGTAAACGAAGCTGACAAGTGTGTATACTATCGCCATGGTGGGGGCGAGGGAGTTATTCTATGTCTATATGTCGATGACATATTGATATTCGGGACCAGCCTTACTGTGATTAAGGAGGTCAAGGAATTCCTATCTCATTGTTTTGAGATGAAGGACTTGGAAGTAGCTGATGTGATCTTAAACATCAAGCTGCTGAAGGATGACGATGGTGGGATTACATTGCTTCAGTCCCACTATGTGGAAAAGATCCTGAGTCGCTTCGGGTATAGCGACTGCAAATCTTCTCCAACGCCTTATGATCCTAGTGTAATAATTCGTAAGAATAAAAGAGTTGCTAGAGATCAATTGCGATATTCGCAGATCATTGGCTCGCTTATGTATTTAGCCAGCGCCACGAGGCCTGACATCTCCTTTGCTGTAAGTAAACTCAGCCGTTTTGTGTCTAGACCTGGAGATGTTCATTGGCATGCTCTTGAGAGAGTTTTGCGCTATTTGAAAGGCACTGCGAGTTATGGCATTCACTATACTGGGTATCCAAGGGTACTTGAGGGTTATAGTGATGCAAATTGGATATCTGATGCTGATGAGACTAAGGCCACAAGTGGTTATTTGTTTACACTTGGAGGTGGCGCTGTTTCCTGGAAGTCTTGCAAGCAGACCATCATTACAAGGTCAACTATGGAAGCAGAACTCACAGCATTAGACACAGCCACTGTTGAAGCAGAGTGGCTTCGTGAGCTTTTGATGGACTTACCTGTGGTTGAGAAACCAATACCCGCTATTCCTATGAACTGTGATAATCAAACTGTGATCATCAAAGTAAACAGTTCTAAGGATAATATGAAGTCATCAAGGCATGTGAAGAGGAGACTGAAAACTGTCAGGAAAATGAGAAACTCCGGAGTTATAGCATTGGATTATATCCATACGTCTAGAAACCTGGCAGACCCCTTCACAAAGGGACTATCACGAAATGTGATAGAAAATGCATCGAGGGAGATGGGTATGAGACCCACACTATGAGCTGCCCACGGTGGTAACCCACTCTATGTGATCGGAGATCCCGTGAATTAGAGCTGGGAGACAAGCTGTTGGTCAGCTGGGAGGAGAGTATATATCCCTATAGCAATTTTACCACTCCGTAAGATGCAATACTCTCCTAATCTGCATGGCAGGTTGATAATTATCTTAATGTGTTCTAAGTGGCTTATTTTAGCAGAGATGTTGTCCTGCAGAACATCTTTTGAAGAACACACCTATATGAGTCTGATTGTTTAACGTCGCAATCTATGAGAGTTGGGTGCTCTCTAGTAAACTCATGAAAGGCCCTGGAGTATGACGTATAAGCTCCAAACCGCGAGGAAGCCTCGCGGCAGCCTAGTATCGGTCTAGGCTTTGTATGAAGCTAGTGCGCAGAAAACTTGTAGTTCAAGGCATAGTCCACTATCCAAGTTGCAATCTAGTGTAATATGAAGCTTTAAGTGGAAGTTCAACTTAACAGTCTCCACGACATACCGGTATATAAAACAATGTTCTGGAAACTTATTGATGAGATGTGCCAATGAGAGTTTGTGGGGGATTGCTGGAATTTTGGGCATTTGGGCTTTGGCCCATGGCCCATTATCAAATTCTGAAACTCACATGGCCCATTCCAATAATCAGTGGCAGCACTAGTGGGAGCTAAAGTTTAGTCCCACATTGCTAGTTGGGAGAGAGTTGGAGTGGTATATAAGGTGGGCTGTTCTAGTCCTAGTAAGTGAGTGAGAAGAGAGAGAGAGCCCTCGCGCACTCCTCCTCCTCCGCCGCCCGCCTCGCCACGCCTCGCTCGACGCGACGCGCCGCGGGTGCGGGAATCTCGCCGAGCCGAGCTTATCTTTTTGCTGTTTGGGAAATTAATTGTGTAATCATTTTCGAGTCATTAACGGACGCGTTACTCAGCCGTTTTGCCTTCCGGTTTTTCTGGATCGTGGCTGTGCCGACTCGGACGTGGGCTGCGTCCCACGACCTTCCCGAACCGCACTATATAAGCGCGGACACCAACCCTAGTCTGTATCAGACGCATATGCGACTACCTGTTTCCAGTTCATTGCGCCGCCGCCTTCGTCTTCCTCATCCCGTCAGGCCTCCGGAACCCTGCCTCTCGTGAACCTGTACGGGTGAGGGGCAATCAGGTTTTTGGGGAGCGCTCAGGCGCGACTACTGGCATCACGACGTCGTCATCGGACGACGAGTTCCTCCACACCGACAACTTCTTCCCGGACCTCAGCGACTTCTTCGACAACCTCAACATGGGCGACAACGACGCTGCTGTGAAGTATGTGATCTTGTCGTTTCTCTTTCAGTTTCTGTTAGAGTTCCTTCTTCTAGTTTTTGTGGTAGATGCGATCGGTTTATCTTGTTTAGATGTGATCTGTTCATCTATCTTACTAGTTTGCACGATTAGTTTATTTGTTGTTTTTGTAGTCATGATTTATCAATTACTTGTACGGATTATTTCATATGGATATTTGCTTATATATTCAACAGAGGCATCATCCACTCACTCACCAACATTCCACATTTCCACCAGTAAGCTTGCAAGTGCAACAGATGTCTCGACTAATGTAAATTTAGTCGGCAATATTAGTAATGCTGAATTTCAAACTTTTGCATGTCATAAAACAACATAACTCTTTTCTGATGCACTAAAAAATTGCTTTATAGTCACTAATTATATATCCTTAATTCTAAAATCTAAATACACATTTTCCCATGCACGAAATGCTAGATAGGTGCATCTACCACACTTAGAAGTTCCTATCTTCTAAATTCACACTATAAAAGGTAGCTTGCCACTGTCAACTCCAAGCATATTGAATGCATGCACTCTAGTAATAACATCCTCATGTCTGTTTCTAGCAAAACTACTAATTAGACTGGACACTTGTGTTAGTTCCGGATACACTTTCATAGCACTACCACTGCTTGAGAGGTCTGGTTGCAATCTTTCTGAAATTTAGCTAAAGCTTCTTTATATTCCTTCTTCCTCTGCCATAAAAATACCATAGGTAGCACGGTCGGCTCTATGCAATGCCTCGAGAACAAGCAACTAAGCAAAGCATCTCAACAGCTATTGCAATAATGTCTTGGATTCATTTATCAGAAGAGGGCCAGTAGTATAAAGATAGAATGGATCTGATCACACGTTTTACAAACTGAAATTTCAGCAAAACTGCAATCAGAACTTATAAGCCTGAACTCAAAAGAGTGTCTTTCTAAAATAGGAGAACGGTATACAATAGAAACCCCTTTTCTAATTTCATACAAATCTATTGATTATAAGGAGGATTAGTAGAGTATATGATGTGTGCTTTCTAAACCATTATCTTCTGCAGAATATCAAAATGTTTTCTGACACCATGGACAACAGGAAATGTGGAGCTTCTGCTTCAATATTACCTTAATATAACTCTTCTGACTAATGTCCACTTCTTTTAACAAACTTGCAGTACCAGTGAACAACACATAGAGCTTCTAGCCAATGCAGAACAAAAAGAGCAGAGCATGAGAAATATGCCAAAATGAAACTATCAGTACACAGAACTTTTATCTAGGACAGTTCATATAATGACACCAAAATCTGGAACTATCAGTACACAGAACTTTTATCTAGGACAGTTCATATAATGACACCAAAATCTGGATGAATATGGAATGGCTACCACAAATGAAATATCAACCATTTGCAGAAACTAAAGGACCTTATCTTCTCATCTATATTCGTACCAAAAATGCCAAATTGGAGCCCTTTTTACATCAACTTAGGTAATTCAACATATACAGACTTCAAATACCAGAGGCAAAACTGATTGCACAAACGTCCCGGCATACCAAAAACATTAGAATAGTAGTGGTGAAACTTAAACTGTTGAAAACTTCTAAACTTTCTGAGCGTATGCTACTACAGTCCTAACTCTGCAAGATAACATTCTTCAAGAGCCATCACAAGCAATCTAGTTCATACGTCTGCCAAAAAGATAGAATGCTAGGACCGATAACAAAACATGGCAAGCTCGACTGACTCTGGAAAAATCTACAGCAAAACAAGGTAAGTAACAACAACCTGCATGTTTGAGGCTAAACTCATTCACCGCCTAAGGGGTTAAGCGAGGCACATGAGATCCTGAATCAAAACAAGAAAAAAAATCAACAACATTACCCAGATCCAGCAGGAATGAAAACAAAGATAAAGAATGGAAACGTGCAAGTACTGTGGTGGACTGGACTGCACCGCGGTGGGTCCAGGGTGACCACAGCGAGAACAGTGTGATGAAGGGGATACTTAGATGGTAGGCAAACCATTTGGAGCAAGAGATAACCAAATTATAACTTCATAGCATTCTCCAAACTCCTAAAAAATGTGACATGAAAGGAGAGGGTTCATAACTGAATTAAGTGGAAATATGTGAATCAACATTTTTTCGCATTTGACGGATAATGTGATAAGATGCATGCTTAGAAGATGGAGAGGTCTTTGTGTGTTAGGTACACAATAAGGCAAGTCACCAACATAATGAAACATAAAAGCATGCTACTCCCTTCATGTTACTGTACTTACTCTAGTTATAAAGCCCGTCATCTCAAAACAAAATGGATCCGTATAGTAAAGAATATCTTCCGAATATCCTGGGCTATAAGCATGTCATGTTAATACTAACATCACAAATGCAGACATGGAGACACCATAGATCTATAGAAAAATAAGTCACACAATAGAATTGTGCAAACCTGGAAAACATGGGCAGGAATCAGCATTACAATGTTTGTAGTAAAAATTAGATTGACAACCAACAGAGTCTATTTGCAGAATCAAGGTTCACATGCTAAAAATCTGAAAATGTTGCAATTTGTACAAGGACAGTTTAAGTGTAGGGAATGTTAGGTCATACTTAAAGTTACCACTTAAGCATCAACTTTAATGTGCTTGTAGCCTTGTACGATATCAAGAACACACCAGTGTTGATCCAGATGCTAAGCAGTCTAGAACCATGGGGACTTGTTGAGATGCAGGTGCAAAAATTAATATAGTCTGGCTACATAAACAAATCGATATGTTGGTCATTTTCCTTGCATCAGCTTGTTAAGTATATTGTATCTAAAGAAATCGTGCAATCTGTACTCACCTGAGCCACTTCCCTGTATTGACAACCCTCAAATTTAATCACTGCATATATGGAATTAGAAAAATTCATCAGAGCAAAGTCAAAATATTTACTTACTGATTCATTTTGGCAATTGAGAAATCCTTGGCAGGAAGTAGGCAATTTTCTACCTCCTAATGTCCATTGCTCTCTACATCATGCTAAATAATATTTCAGTTTCATCAACCACCCGAAGCCTAATGTTTAATCCCTGATGAAGCTAAGTAGACAGATAGAAGAATCCAAATTTCACACTTTGCGTTAGAAAATAGAATTCTTGTTTACTCTGTTCAGTACATGTCTCCCCAAAATAGGTCAGAAAATAAAATCCATTGAGGACAAATTTCCATCAATCATGAATTCCCTTACTTCAAATGCGTGAAACAAATGAATGTGGAGCCCTGTGGCATGGATCATAGATGTTAGGGATGCAGCCTTGGGTCAAGAGAAGCAATCAACGAATTAGGATCTGTTGCGAATGAGATTCTCGAACCAAGATGCTTAAGAACAGTTAACAGACCCATGTAATTTAAGAAAGTATCTAAAGTCACCATTCCCAATCCATGAGCTGGTTATCCGTACTGAAATCTACAAGGACCAAGGTCAGATAAATCCTGCATCTCCTGTTCGAATAAGTATATGGACATGCTTATAATATTTGACACTCCATTGTCTCTTTATCCAAACTTCCAAGTAGTGAAAGTCTACAATAAAGTACAGGAAACATTTGACCCTTCAATCGACAAATTGATCGTACAACATGAACGAAAATCAATGTCGTATATCAAGTTAGTTTGTTCGAATGTAGATAACAATTCAGATTTGAAAGCAAAGACCTAATAGGTCATTTATGCATGTATACATGCAGATGTGTAAGTAGTTACAACTTAGACTATCCTTGGAAGTAGGTTTATTTTCTGTTCTAATGAAACACAGTAGTGCTGCTAATCCCTTAAGAAATCAAATGACTCCTTACCTCTGGGAATTGGGAGTGAACGGGATGTAATCTTGAAGCATTAGTACCACATAATCTTTCACCACCAAACTGATCAACCTGAGTAATGAAAATAAAATCTTCTTTACACAAGGACACAAATTGTCTGTAAGTTCATATCTACAATTTAAATGCATCAGCAAGCTCCCAACCACATTTCATTTTTTTCTGTCAATTGATTCAAGTAACAAATTATCCTAGAACGAACCAACGCATTTATAAAGAGTGGAAAATGGCTTTAAATAATCTTGACTGGTAGAAATAGTAATAATACAAGATAATTTGGTTTGACATTTTTAGCAAAATCTGTTAGTGCATCTGAATGTAGCTCGTCTGTTAGTGCATAAGGAACAAATAAACATCAAGAAGATAGAACAGAGGATTGGTCTATGGTGGACCAAGACTATTTGCTGCATTTTATTTTTCCACTGTACTAAAACTAAAAAGACAACTGATTCATACAAAATAAATAGAGAGTGGTATTTCCTATTATTTGGAAGAACTACATCAGTTTTCACACAGCCCTGGGTTGATTTTTCTGTAATAAGAACGATATAACAATACTATGAGTCCTTTCATGATGCACTAATAAGACATTCGGAAGTTTGCTGGTGGTAGCAAGCTATTTCTCCTATGTATCAACTCTCAAGGCATCCATAGAATAAAATTCAGAATACAGAAGCCATGATGGCATGATCAAATATCTTTCGCACATTATGTCGAACATGGGACGTGCGGATCGAATTGTACCTGCACACTTGCCCCCGTTAAGGGATCTAGCGAGAAGTAGGAGATGACGAGCAGCACGCCGTGACGGATGGAGGGAGATAGTGCGGACATGTGAAAGGGAGCGTCGGGCAAGGCGGCGTGTAGGTCACCGGCATCCTGGAACTCTTCGAGGACGGCGGCTTCCCGACACTACAGCGTTCTCCTATTGGGCTGGGTCGCAGCGTGGAGGCAGGGTGGCCGCGGCGGCGTTGGGGGCAGGGCGGCAACTGTGGCCGCTCGCCCAGCTGCGGCGGTTGGGGTCGTCTCGTGGGTCGTGGGCAGTGTGGTGGTGGGAGAAAACAAGATGGTTATTAGCGAAGCGGTGTGTTTGATTAGTGAGTAGATTTGTCAGTCGGACTCTATTTTGGAAGCGTTGGATGATGATTAGATGGTCCAGATTTTATGGATGGATGACGATTGTCACCATTCAGATACATATTATAATATCACGCATTAGAGCATCTCTCGCGTCCCCCAAACTGTACCCCAAACCGATTTGGGACGCGCCGGACAAAAAAACGCTTCTTTGTGCGCGGCCCGATACGGTGTCCGGCGTCCCGAGCCCATCCCCGTCCCACAGGGGACGCTCCGGGAACGTCGGACACAACGAAAAGTGAGGCGAAGCGACGTGGGCCCGACGCGTTAGCGGCTCGGAAGCCTAAAACCCCGTCGCCTACCTTTGGTCAAGCGACGTTAATGGCGTCCCAGTTTTCCCAGGCGACGCAGGGACGCGTCTTGTCGTGCATGGCCACGTGGCCATCCGCGCCGGCATTATTGCGTGCAACCACCCGCTGCTGCCGATGTACATTAAGAGGCCCTGCGGTTCATCCCAATCTCTCACCGCTCTCAAACCTTCTCATCGCCGCCCCCCAGATCTTCTCCTCGCCGCCCCAAGCAATGTCGTCCTCGTCCGCCCGCAAGATCGCCGCGGCGAACGGCTTCGGCCGCGGCAGCCTAACCGTGAAGGAGGCGTGGGCGCTGTACCACGCGGGATATCCTGTCCCGCCGGACATGCGCCTGCCAAGCAGCGGCGGCTGGAAGATGGCCATGAACGGCATTGGCATCCCGCCGCCGCCGAAGCCGGGCACGGAGCAATGGAAGGACGGCATCAGGGCTCGGTGGGCTGAACTCAGCGCCGAGGAGCGGGCGGATCCGACCTGGGCGCCCAAGAACAACGACGAGTGGTGGGCCACGTACTTCAAGGCCAAGTACGACGAGGAGATGCGCAGCACCGCCGGCCTCATCGGCGGGCCGAACAGCTGGAACAGGGACGGGCGCGCCCGGTTCTGGGGCGTTCCGGGGCGCACCCTCGAGAGCGTCATCCGCGGCATCCGCAACGGCGCTCCAAGGTTGGAGGCGCCGCCCTCACCGCCACCGTCTCCCGGAATGCAATGGCAGCCGAGGAGGACCTCCTACTCGTCCTTCTCGAACTCTTCTTCCTTAGGACCAGCCCGATCGACGATGTCCGTGATACGTCTCAAACGTATCTATAATTTCTTATGTTCCATGCTAGTTTTATGACAATACCTACATGTTTTGTTCACACTTTATATCGTTTTGATGCGTTTTCCGGAACTAACCTATTGACGAGATGCCGAAGTGCCAGTTCCTGTTTTCTGTTGTTTGGTTTCAGAAATCCTAGTAAGGAAATATTCTCGGAATTGGACGAAATCAACGCCCGCATCTTAGAATTCCACGAAGCTTCCGAACACCCGAGAGGGACCAGAGGAGAGCCACGGGGCCACCACACGGGTGGCGGCGCGGCCAAGGGGGGGGCGCGCCCCCGTTGTGTGGCGCCCGTAGCCCTTCCGACTCCGCCTCTTCGCCTATAAGAAGCCTCGTAACCTAAATCTTCGATACGGGAAAAGCCACGGTACGAGAAACCTTCCAGAGCCGCCGCCATCGCGAAGCCAAGATCTGGGGGACAGGAGCCTCTGTTCCGGCACGCCGCGGGACGGGGAAGTGCCCCGGAAGGCTTCTCCATCGACACCACCGCCATCTTCATCAACGCTGCTGTCTCCCATGAGGAGGGAGTAGTTCTCCCTCGAGGCTAAGGGCTGTACCGGTAGCTATGTGGTTAATCTCTCTCCTATGTACTTCAATACAATGATCTCATGAGCTGCCTTACATGATTGAGATTCATATGAGCTTTGCATCACTATTAGTCTATGTGCTACTCTTGTGATGTTATTAAAGTAGTCTATTCCTCCTTCACGGTGTAATGGTGACAGTGTGTGCATCGTGTAGTTCTTGGCGTAGGTTATGATCATAATCTCTTGTAGGTTATGGAGTTAATTATTACTATGATAGTATTGATGTGATTTATTCCCCCTTCATAGTGTAAAGGTGACAGTGTGTATGCTATGTTAGTACTCGGTTTAAATTGCAAAGATCTATTATGCTCTAAATGTTACTTAAATATGAATGCCGAATGTTGTGGAGCTTGTTAACTCCGGCATTGAGGTGCTCTTGTAGCCCACAACGAATGGTGTTCATTATCAAACAAGAGTATATGTAGCACAAAGGAAGAGAACTTATTTATTTATGTGATCAATGTTGAGAGTGTCCACTAGTGAAAGTATGATCCCTAGGCCTTGTTTCCAAATCCTGCAATCATCGCTTGTTTACTGTTTTACTGCATCTTTACTTCCTACAATATTACTACCATCAACTGCACGCCAGCAAGCTTTTTCTGGCGCCGTTACTACTGCTCATATTCATTCATACTACTTGTATTTCACTATCTCTTCGCCGAACTAGTGCACCTATACATCTGACAAGTGTATTAGGTGTGTTGGGGACACAAGAGACTTCTTGTATCGTGATTGCAGGGTTGCATGAGAGGGATACCTTTGACCTCATCCTCCCTGAGTTCGATAAACCTTGGGTGATCCACTTAAGGGAAACTTGCTGCTGTTCTACAAACCTCTGCTCTTGGAGGCCCAACACTGTCTACAAGAATAGAAGCACCCGTAGACATCAAGCACTTTTAGGCGCCGTTGCCGGGAGGAAAGGTAAAAGGCACTCATACTCCGGTCCCAGGTAACTAAGTACTTTTCTGTTGCCGTTGTGTGAGTGCTCGAAGCTATTTCCTTTAGATCTGCAATTGCATCTTTTTGTTTCTTGTTAAACACTAGTAAGGCATAATGGAAAACATCTGTGAGCTTTTTAAACTGTTTCCTGAGTCAAGACATGAATGGTTTAATGTGAAAATTAAAAAACCTATGGAACCTTATTCGCATGCTAGTAGTAATATTAGTATGAACGCTTTGAACACCATTGTTGATAATGATATAGAAAATTCTAAGCTTGGGGAGGTCGGTTTTGATGAAAATGATCTCTTTAGCCCTCCGGGTATTGAGGAGAAAGTTTATGTTGATTATGATATGCCTCCCATATATGATGATTATAATGATAGTGGTCTTTTGGTGCCGCCTACTATGGAGAGTAAATTTTATTATGATTATACTATGCCTCCTACACTTGATGAGAATAATAATGATAGCTACTTTGTTGAATTTGCTCCCACTACAACTAATAAAATTGATTATGCTTATGTGGAGAGTAATAATTTTATGCATGTAGCTCATGATAAGAATGTTTCATGTGATAGTTATATTGTTGAGTTTGTTCATGATGCTACTGAAAATCTTTATGAGAGAGGAAAATATGGTTGTAGAAATTTTCATGTTACTAAAACACCTCTCTTTTTGCTGAAAATCTTGAAGTTACACTTGTTTTATCTTTCTATGCTTGTTGCATTATGCTTCATGAATTTATTTGTGTACAAGATTCCTTTTTATAGGAAGTGGGTTAGACTTAAATGTGTTTTGAATTTGCTTCTTGATGCTCTCTTTTGCTTCAACTCTTATTTCTTGGGAGTGCATCATTAAAACTGCTGAGCCCATCTTAATGGCTATAAAGAAAGCACTTCTTGGGAGATAACCCATGTGTTTATTTTACTACAGTACTTTTGTTTTATATTTGAGTCTTGGAAGTTGTTACTACTGTAGCAACCTCTCGTTATCTTTATTTTATTGCATTGTTGTGCCAAGTAAAGTCTTTGATAGCAAGGTTCATACTAGATTTGGATTATTGCGCAGAAACAGATTTCTGTCTGTCACGAATTTGGGCAGGGTTCTCTGTAGGTAACTCAGAAAAATCTGCCAATTTACGTGTGTGATCCTCAGATATGTACGCAACTTTCATTCAATTTGAGCATTTTCATCTGAGCAAGTCAAGTGCCTCTAAAAAATTCGTCTTTACGGACTGTTCTGTTTTGACAGATTCTGCCTTTTATTTCGCATTGCCTCTTTTGCTGTGTTGGATGGATTTCTTTGTTCCATTGACTTCCAGTAGCTTTGGGCAATGTCCAGAAGTGTTAAGAATGATTGTGTTACCTCTGAATATGTGAATTTTTGAATATGCACTAACCCTCTAATGAGTTTGTTTCGAGTTTGGTGTGGAGGAAGTTTTCAAGGGTCAAGAGAGGAGGATGATATACTATGATCAAGAAGAGTGAAAAGTCTAAGCTTGGGGATGCCCCGATGGTTCATCCCTGCATATTTCAAGAAGACTCAAGCGTCTAAGCTTGGGGATGCCCAAGGCATCCCTTCTTCATCGACAACTTATCAGGTCACCTCTAGTGAAACTATATTTTTATTCAGTCACATCTTATGTGCTTTACTTGGAGCGTCTGTTTGCTTTTGTTTTTGTTTTTGTTTGAATAAAATCGGATCCTAGCATTCTTTGTATGGGAGAGAGACACGCTCCGCTGTTGCATATGAACACATGTGTTCTTAGTGCTACTTTTAATGTTCATGGCGAAGGTTGAAACTGCTTCGTTCATTGTTATATGGTTGGAAACGGGAAATGCTGCATGTGGTAATTGGTATAATGTCTTGAATAATTTGATACTTGGCAATTGTTGTGCTCATATAGATCATGTTTAAGCTCTTGCATCATGTACTTTGCACCTATTAATGAAGAACTACATAGAGCTTGTTAAAATTTGGTTTGCATGATTGGTTTCTCTAGAGTCTAGATATTTTCTGGTTAAGGTGTTTGAACAACAAGGAAGACGATGTAAAGTCTTAATGCTTACAATATGTTCATATGTGAGTCTTGTTGCACCGTTTTATACTTGAGTTTGCTTCAAACAACCTTGCTAGCATAGCCTTGTATTGAGAGGAATTCTTCTCGTGCATCCAAATCCTTGAGCCAAAAACTATGCCATTTGTGTCCACCATACCTACCTACTACATGGTATTTCTGCCATTCCAAGCAAATACTTCATGTGCTACCTTTAAACAATTCAAAAGCTATTATCTCTTATTTGTGTCAATGTTTTATAGCTCATGAGGAAGTATGTGGTGTTTATCTTTCGATCTTGTCATTTACTTTGACAGACTTTCACTAGTGGCTTCATCCGCTTATCCAATAATTTTGCAAAAAGAGCTGGCAATGGGGTGCCCAGCCCCAATTAATTAACTTGCATTAATAATTCTCTTCACATGCTTTGCCCTGATCTATCAGTAAGCAACTTAATTTTGCAAATAGACACTCCTCCATGGTATGTGAATGTTGGAAGGCACCCGAGGATTCGGTTATCCATGGCTTGTGTAAGCAAAAGGTTGGGGGGAGTGTCATCTATAAATAATGAAACTAAAATACATGTGTAAACAAAAGAGAAGAGGGATGATCTACCTTGCTGGTAGAGATAACGTCCTTCATGGGAGCTGCTCTTGAAAGTCTGGTTGATAAGGTAGTTAGAGTACCCATTACCATTCGTTGACAACAGCAAACACCTCTCAAAACTTTACTTTTATGCTCTCTATATGATTTCAAAACTTAAAAAGCTCTAGCACATGATTTAATCCCTGCTTCCCTCTGCGAAGGGCCATTCTTTTACTTTATTGTTGAGTCAGTTTACCTATTCCTTCTATCTTAGAAGCAAACACTTGTATCAACTGTGTGCATTGATTCTTACATCTTTACCTATTGCACTTGTTATATTGCTTTATGTTGACAATTATCCATGAGAAATACATGTTGAAGTTGAAAGCAACCGCTGAAACTTAATCATCCTTTGTGTTGCTTCAATACCTTCTACTTTGAATCTATTGCTTTATGAGCTAACTCTTATGCAAGTCTTATTGATGCTTGTCTTGAAAGTATTATTCATGAAAAGACTTTGCTATATGATTCAGTTGTTTACTCATTGTCTTCATCATTGCTTCGAATCGCTGCATTCATCTCATGTGCTTTACAATAGTATTGATCAAGATTATGATAGCATGTCACTTCAGAAATTATCCTTATTATCGTTTACCTACTCGAGGGCGAGTAGGAACTAAGCTTGGGGATGCTTGATACGTCTCAAACGTATCTATAATTTCTTATGTTCCATGCTAGTTTTATGACAATACCTACATGTTTTGTTCACACTTTATATCATTTTGATGCGTTTTCCGGAACTAACCTATTGACGAGATGCCGAAGTGCCAGTTGCTATTTTCTGCTGTTTTTGGTTTCAGAAATCCTAGTAAGGAAATATTCTCGGAATTGGACGAAATCAACGCCCAGCATCTTAGAATTCCACGAAGCTTCCAGAACACCCGAGAGGGACCAGAGGAGAGCCACAGGGCCACCACACAGGGTGGCGGCGCGGCCCAAGGGTGGGGCGCGCCCCCCTGTTGTGTGGCGCCCCCGTAGCCCTTCCGACTCCGCCTCTTCGCCTATAAGAAGCCTCGTAACCTAAATCTTCGATACGGGAAAAGCCACGGTACGAGAAACCTTCCAGAGCCACCGCCATCGCGAAGCCAAGATCTGGGGACGAGTCTCGTTCGGCACGCCACCGGGACGGGGAAGTGCCCGGAAGGCTTCTCCATCGACACCACCGCCATCTTCATCAACGCTGCTGTCTCCCATGAGGAGGAGTAGTTCTCCCTCGAGGCTAAGGGCTGTACCGGTAGCTATGTGGTTAATCTCTCTCCTATGTACTTCAATACAATGATCTCATGAGCTGCCTTACATGATTGAGATTCATATGAGCTTTGTATCACTATTAGTCTATGTGCTACTCTTGGGATGTTATTAAAGTAGTCTATTCCTTCTTCACGGTGTAATGGTGACAGTGTGTGCATCGTGTAGTTCTTGGCGTAGGTTATGATCATAATCTCTTGTAGGTTATGGAGTTAATTATTACTATGATAGTATTGATGTGATTTATTCCCCCTTCATAGTGTAAAGGTGACAGTGTGTATGCTATGTTAGTACTCGGTTTAAATTGCAAAGATCTATTATGCTCTAAAGGTTACTTAAATATGAATGCCGAATGTTGTGGAGCTTGTTAACTCCGGCATTGAGGTGCTCTTGTAGCCCTACACAACGAATGGTGTTCATTATCAAACAAGAGTATATGTAGCACAAAGGAAGAGAACTTATTTATTTATGTGATCAATGTTGAGAGTGTCCACTAGTGAAAGTATGATCCCTAGGCCTTGTTTCCAAATACTGCAATCATCACTTGTTTACTGTTTTACTGCATCTTTACTTCCTGCAATATTACTACCATCAACTGCACGCCAGCAAGCACTTTTCTGGCGCCGTTACTACTGCTCATATTCATTCATACTACTTGTATTTCACTATCTCTTCGCCGAACTAGTGCACCTATACATCGACAAGTGTATTAGGTGTGTTGGGGACACAAGAGACTTCTTGTATCGTGATTGCGGTTGCTTGAGAGGGATATCTTTGACCTCTTCCTCCCCGAGTTCGATAAACCTTGGGTGATCCACTTAAGGAAACTTGCTGCTGTTCTACAAACCTCTTCTCTTGGAGGCCCAACACTGTCTACAAGAATAGAAGCACCCGTAGACATCAGTCCGCGTCGTACCGCTCAGCGCCTGATGCGTGCAGTTAACACACGTCCGTTGGGAACCCCAAGAGGAAGGTGTGATGCGTACAGTAGCAAGTTTTCCCTCAGTAAGAAACCAAGGTTATCAAACCAGTAGGAGTCAAGGAACACGTGAAGGTTGTTGGTGACGGAGTGTAGTGCGGCGCAACACCAGGGATTCCGGCGCCAACGTGGAACCTGCACAACACAATCAAAGTACTTTGCCCCAACGTAACAGTGAGGTTGTCAATGTCACCGGCTTGCTGAAAACAAAGGATTAACCGTATAGTGTGGAAGATGATGTTTGTTTGCGAAGACCAGTAAAGAACAAGTAGTGTAGTAGATTGTATTTCAGATGTAAAAAATGGACCGGGGTCCACAGTTCACTAGTGGTGTCTCTCCCATAAGATAAATAGCATGTTGGGTGAACAAATTACAGTTGGACAATTGACAAATAAAGAAGGCATAACAATGCACATACATATATCACGATGAGTACTGATGCGTGCAATTAACACACGTCCGTTGGGAACCCCAAGAGGAAGGTGTGATGCAGACAGTAGCAAGTTTTCCCTCAGAAAGAAACCAAGGTTTATAGAACCAGGAGGAGCCAAGAAGCACGTTGAAGGTTGATGGCGGCGAAGTATAGTGCGGCGCAACACCAGGGATTCGGCGCCAACGTGGAACCTGCACAACACAACCAAAGTACTTTGCCCCAACGAAACAGTGAGGTTGTCAATCTCACCGGCTTGCTGTAACAAAGGATTAGATGTAAAGTGTGGATGATGATTGTTTGCGAAGAACAATAAAGAACAAGTATTGCAGTAGATTGTATTTCAGATGTAAAAGAATAGGACCGGGGTCCACAGTTCACTAGAGGTGTCTCTCCCATAAGATAAATAGCATGTTGGGTGAACAAATTACAGTCGGGCAATTGACAAATAGAGAGGGCATGACAATGCACATACATGATATGATAACTATAGTGAGATTTAATTGGGCATTACGACAAAGTACATAGACCGCTATCCAGCATGCATCTATGCCTAAAAAGTCCACCTTCAGGTTATCATCCGAACCCCTTCCAGTATTAAGTTGCAAACAACAGACAATTGCATTAAGTATGGTGCGTAATGTAATCAATAACTACATCCTCGGACATAGCATCAATGTTTTATCCCTAGTGGCAACAGCACATCCACAACCTTAGAACTTTCTGTCACTGTCCCAGATTTAATGGAGGCATGAACCCACTATCGAGCATAAATACTCCCTCTTGGAGTTAAGAGCAAAAACTTGGCCAGAGCCTCTACTAATAACGGAGAGCATGCAAGATCATAAACAACACATAGGTAATAGATTGATAATCAACATAACATAGTATTCTCTATCCATCGGATCCCGACAAACACAACATATAGCATTACAGATAGATGATCTTGATCATGTTAGGCAGCTCACAAGATCCAACAATGAAGCACATAAGGAGGAGACGACCATCTAGCTACTGCTATGGACCCATAGTCCAGGGGGTGAACTACTCACTCATCACTCCGAGGCGACCATGGCGGTGAAGAGTCCTCCGGGAGATGATTCCCCTCTCCGGCAGGGTGCCGGAGGCGATCTCCTGAATCCCCGAGATGGGATTGGCGGCGGCGGCGTCTCGAAGGTTTTCCGTATCGTGGCTCTCATACGGGGGTTTCGCGACGGAGGCTTTAAGTAGGCGGAAGGGCAGGTCGGGAGGCGTCACGGGGGACCCACCAGGGCCGCGTGGCCGGGGCCCGGCCGCGCCGCCCGTTGTTTCGTCGCCCCGTGTCCCCACTTCCTCCTCTTCGGTCTTCTGGAATCTTCGTGGCAAAATAGGACCCTGGGCGTTGATTTCGTCCAATTCGAGAATATTTCCTTTGTAGGATTTTGAAACCAGAAAACAGCAACTGGCTCTTCGGCATCTTGTTAATAGGTTAGTGCCGGAAAATGCATAAATATGACATAAAGTATGCATAAAACATGTAGATATCATCAATAATGTGGCATGGAACATAAGAAATTATCGATACGTCGGAGACATATCAGCATCCCCAAGCTTAGTTCTGCTCGTCCCGAGCAGGTAAACGATAACAAAGATAATTTCTGGAGTGACATGCCATCATAACCTTGATCATACTATTGTAAGCATATGTAATGAATGCAGCGATCAAAACAACGGTAATGACATGAGTAAACAAATGAATCATAAAGCAAAGACTTTTCATGAATAGTCATTCAAGACAAGCATCAATAAGTCTTGCATAAGAATTAACTCATAAAGCAATAAATCAAAGTAAAGGTATTGAAGCAACACAAAGGAAGATTAAGTTTCAGCGGTTGCTTTCAACTTATAACATGTATATCTCATGGATAGTGTCAATGTAAAGTAATTTAACAAGTGCAATATGCAAGTATGTAGGAATCAATGCACAGTTCACACAAGTGTTTGCTTCTTGAGGTGGAGAGAAATAGGTGAACTGACTCAACATAAAAGTAAAATAAAGGTCCTTCAAAGAGGAAAGCATCGATTGCTATATTTGTGCTAGAGCTTTTATTTTGAAAACATGGAACAATTTTGTCAACGGTAGTAATAAAGCATATGTATCATGTAAATTATATCTTACAAGTTGCAAGCCTCATGCATAGTATACTAGTAGTGCCCGCACCTTGTCCTAATTAGCTCGGATTAACACGGATTATCATTGCATAACATATGTTTCAACCAAGTGTCACAAAGGGGTACCTCTATGCCGCCTGTACAAGGGTCTAAGGAGAAAGTTCGCATTTGGATTTCTCGCTTTTGATCATTCTTCAACTTAGACACCCATACCGGGACAACATAGACAACAGATAATGGACTCCTCTTTTAATGCTTAAGCATTCAACAGTTAATATTCTCATAAGAGATTGAGGTTTTATGTCCAAACTGAAACTTGCACCATGATTCATGGATTTAGTTAGCGGCCCAATGTTCTTCTCTAACAGTATGCATACTCAAACCATTTGATTGTGAAAACCGCCCTTACTTCAGACAAGACGAACATGCATAGCAACTCACATGATATTCAACAAAGAGTTGATGGCGTCCCCAGGAGCATGGTTATCGCACAACAAGCAACTTAATAAGAGATAAAGTGCATAAGTACATATTCAATACCACAATAGTTTTTAAGGCTATTTTGTCCCATGAGCTATATATTGCAAAGGCGAATGATGGAAATTTAAAGGTAGCACTCAAGCAATTTACTTTGGAATGGCGGAGAAATACCATGTAGTAGGTAGGTATGGTGGACACAAATGGCATAGTGGTTGGCTCAAGGATTTTGGATGCATGAGAAGTATTCCCTCTCGATACAAGGTTTAGGCTAGCAAGGTTATTTGAAACAAACACAAGGATGAACCGATGCAGCAAAACTCACATAAAAGACATATTGTAAACATTATAAGACTCTACACCGTCTTCCTTGTTGTTCAAAACTCAATACTAGAAATTATCTAGACTTTAGAGAGACCAAATATGCAAACCAAATTTTAGCAAGCTCTATGTATTTCTTCATTAATGGGTGCAAAGTATATGATGCAAGAGCTTAAACATGAGCACAACAATTGCCAAGTATCAAATTATTCAAGACATTTTAGAATTACTACATGTAGCATTTCCCGATTCCAACCATATAACAATTTAACGAAGAAGATTCAACCTTCGCCATGAATACTATGAGTAAAGCCTAAGGACATATTTGTCCATATGCAACAACGGAGCGTGTCTCTCTCCCACACAATGAATGCTAGGATCCATTTTATTCAAACAAAAACAAAAACAAAAACAAACCGACGCTCCAAGCAAAGCACATAAGATGTGATGGAATAAAAATATAGTTTCAGGGGAGGAACCTGATAATGTTGTCGATGAAGAAGGGGATGCCTTGGGCATCCCCAAGCTTAGACGCTTGAGTATTCTTAAAATATGCAGGGGTGAACCACCGGGGCATCCCCAAGCTTAGAGCTTTCACTCTCCTTGATCATATTGCATCATTTCCCTCTCTTGATCCTTGAAAACTTCCTCCACACCAAACTCAAAACAACTCATTAGAGGGTTAGTGCACAATAAAAATTTACATGTTCAGAGGTGACATAATCATTCTTAACACTTCTGGACATTGCACAAAGCTACTGGACATTAATGGATCAAAGAAATTCAGCCAACATAGCAAAAGAGGCAATGCGAAATAAAAGGCAGAATCTGTCAAAACAGAACAGTTCGTAAAGACGAATTTTAAAGTGGCACCAGACTTGCTCAGATGAAAATGCTCAAATAGAATGAAAGTTGCGTACATATCTGAGGATCACTCACGTAAATTGGCATAATTTTATGAGTTACCTACAGAGAATTAGGCCCAGATTCGTGACAGCAAAGAAATCTGTTTCTGCGCAGTAATCCAAATCTAGTATGAACCTTACTATCAAAGACTTTACTTGGCACAACAATGCACAAAACTAAGATAAGGAGAGGTTGCTACAGTAGTAAACAACTTCCAAGACTCAAATATAAAATAAAAGTACTGTAGTAAAAACATGGGTTGTCTCCCATAAGCGCTTTTCTTTAACGCCTTTCAGCTAGGCGCAGAAAGTGTAAATCAAGTATCATCAAGAGATGAAGCATCAACATATTACCAGGGGTGTTGGGAGTTGCCTCAACAATGCATGTTATCTTATCTATGTAAGTTTCAGAGGCTCCCTTTTCATTACTCTTAGGCTTGCTATTCTCATTAAACAAATTTTCAGGAACAATCCAATCATAATTCTTTTCTAGTGCCTCGAACATTCCTGCGAGCTTGCAAGGTATTGATGTCTTAATATCCCCTACATCATTAATATTATTAGTGTACCTTACTCTCTCCATATCCATCTTTTCAAGGATACTAACAAAATTGGTATAAGAGCCAAGCATATTGTATTTGATAAAGACCTTTCTAGCCTCTCTTGCTACACCACCAAATTCTTTAAGAAGGGTTTCTAAAACAAAATCTTTCTTTTCCCCTTCTTCCATATCACCAAGTGTGAGAAACATGTGTTGGATTATAGGATTAAGATTAACAAATTTAGTTTCCAACATGTGAACTAAAGAAGCAGCAGCAATTTCATAAGTAGGAGCAAGTTCTACCAAGTGTCTATCTTCAAAATCTTCAGTGGTACTAACATGAGTGAAAAAATCTTCTATATTATCTCTCCCAATTATAGACCCACGTCCTACCGGTATGTCTTTTAGAGTGTACTTAGGAGGAAACATGATGAAATAAACAAGAGGTAAATAAAGTAAATGCAAGTAACTAAATTTTGTGTGTTTTTGATATGGAGAACAAGACAGTAAATAAAGTAAAGCTAGCAACTAATTTTTTGTGTTTTGATATAATGCAGCAAACAAAGTAGTAAATAAAGTAAAGCAAGACAAAAACAAAGTAAAGAGATTGGATTGTGGAGACTCCCCTTGCAGCGTGTCTTGATCTCCCCGGCAACGGCCAGAAAAAGAGCTTGATGCGTGCAATTAACACACGTCCGTTGGGAACCCCAAGAGGAAGGTGTGATGCGACAGTAGCAAGTTTTCCCTCGAAAGAAACCAAGGTTTATCGAACCAGGAGGAGCCAAGAAGCACGTTGAAGGTTGATGGCGGCGAAGTATAGTGCGGCGCAACACCAGGGATTCCGGCGCCAACGTGGAACCTTTACAACACAACCAAAGTACTTTGCCCCAACGAAACAGTGAGGTTGTCAATCTCACCGGCTTGCTGTAACAAAGGATTAGATGTATAGTGTGGATGATGATTGTTTGCGAAGAACAGTAAAGAACAAGTATTGCATAGATTGTATTTCAGATGTAAAAGAATAGGACCGGGGTCCACAGTTCACTAGAGGTGTCTCTCCCATAAGATAAATAGCATGTTGGGTGAACAAATTACAGTCGGGCAATTGACAAATAGAGAGGGCATGACAATGCACATACATGATATGATAACTATAGTGAGATTTAATTGGTCATTACGACAAAGTACATAGACCGCTATCCAGCATGCATCTATGCCTAAAAAGTCCACCTTCAGGTTATCATCCGAACCCCTTCCAGTATTAAGTTGCAAACAACAGACAATTGCATTAAGTATGGTGCGTAATGTAATCAATAACTACATCCTCGGACATAGCATCAATGTTTTATCCCTAGTGGCAACAACACATCCACAACCTTAGAACTTTCTGTCACTGTCCCAGATTTAATGGAGGCATGAACCCACTATCGAGCATAAATACTCCCTCTTGGAGTTAAGAGCAAAAACTTGGCCAGAGCCTCTACTAATAACGGAGAGCATGCAAGATCATAAACAACACATAGGTAATAGATTGATAATCAACATAACATAGTATTCTCTATCCATCGGATCCCGACAAACACAACATATAGCATTACAGATAGATGATCTTGATCATGTTAGGCAGCTCACAAGATCCAACAATGAAGCACATAAGGAGGAGACGACCATCTAGCTACTGCTATGGACCCATAGTCCAGGGGTGAACTACTCACTCATCACTCCGGAGGCGACCATGGCGGTGAAGAGTCCTCCGGGAGATGATTCCCCTCTCCGGCGGGGTGCGGAGGCGATCTCTGAATCCCCCGAGATGGGATTGGCGGCGGCTCTCTGGTTTTCCGTATCGTGGCTCTCGGTACTGGGGGTTTCGCGACGGAGGCTTTAAGTAGGCGGAAGGGCAGGTCAGGAGGCGTCACGGGGGACCCACACACCAGGGCCGCGTGGCCAGGACCCAGGCCGCGCCGCCCTGTTGTTTCGTCGCCCCGTGTCCCCACGTCTCCTCTTCGGTCTTCTGGAAGCTTCGTGGCAAAATAGGACCCTGGGCGTTGATTTCCAATTCGAGAATATTTCCTTTGTAGGATTTCTGAAACCAAAAACAGAAAACAGAACGGCTCTTCGGCATCTTGTTAATAGGTTAGTGCCGGAAAATGCATAAATATGACATAAAGTATGCATAAAACATGTAGATATCATCAATAATGTGGCATGGAACATAAGAAATTATCGATACGTCGGAGACGTATCATCCCCAAGCTTAGTTCTCGTCCGAGAAGGCAAACGATAACAAAGATAATTTCTGGAGTGACATGCCATCATAACCTTGATCATACTATTGTAAGCATATGTAATGAATGCAGCGATCAAAACAACGGTAATGACATGAGTAAACAAATGAATCATAAAGCAAAGACTTTTCATGAATAGTAATTCAAGACAAGCATCAATAAGTCTTGCATAAGAGTTAACTCATAAAGCAATAAATCAAAGTAAAGGTATTGAAGCAACACAAAGGAAGATTAAGTTTCAGCGGTTGCTTTCAACTTATAACATGTATATCTCATGGATAGTGTCAATGTAAAGTAATATAACAAGTGCAATATGCAAGTATGTAGGAATCAATGCACAGTTCACACAAGTGTTTGCTTCTTGAGGTGGAGAGAAATAGGTGAACTGACTCAACATAAAAGTAAAAGAAAGGTCCTTCAAAGAGGAAAGCATCGATTGCTATATTTGTGCTAGAGCTTTTATTTTGAAAACATGGAACAATTTTGTCAACGGTAGTAATAAAGCATATGTATCATGTAAATTATATCTTACAAGTTGCAAGCCTCATGCATAGTATACTAGTAGTGCCCGCACCTTGTCCTAATTAGCTCGGATTAACACGGATTATCATTGCATAACATATGTTTCAACCAAGTGTCACAAAGGGGTACCTCTATGCCGCCTGTACAAGGGTCTAAGGAGAAAGTTCGCATTTGGATTTCTCGCTTTTGATCATTCTTCAACTTAGACACCCATACCGGGACAACATAGACAACAGATAATGGACTCCTCTTTTAATGCTTAAGCATTCAACAGTTAATATTCTCATAAGAGATTGAGGTTTTATGTCCAAACTGAAACTTCCACCATGATTCATGGCTTTAGTTAGCGGCCCAATGTTCTTCTCTAACAGTATGCATACTCAAACCATTTGATTGTGAAAACGCCCTTACTTCAGACAAGACGAACATGCATAGCAAATCACATGATATTCAACAAAGAGTTGATGGCGTCCCCAGGAAGCATGGTTATCGCACAACAAGCAACTTAATAAGAGATAAAGTGCATAAGTACATATTCAATACCACAATAGTTTTTAAGGCTATTTTGTCCCATGAGCTATATATTGCAAAGGCGAATGATGGAAATTTAAAGGTAGCACTCAAGCAATTTACTTTGGAATGGCGGAGAAATACCATGTAGTAGGTAGGTATGGTGGACACAAATGGCATAGTGGTTGGCTCAAGGATTTTGGATGCATGAGAAGTATTCCCTCTCGATACAAGGTTTAGGCTAGCAAGGTTATTTGAAACAAACACAAGGATGAACCGGTGCAGCAAAACTCACATAAAAGACATATTGTAAACATTATAAGACTCTACACCGTCTTCCTTGTTGTTCAAAACTCAATACTAGAAATTATCTAGACTTTAGAGAGACCAAATATGCAAACCAAATTTTAGCAAGCTCTATGTATTTCTTCATTAATGGGTGCAAAGTATATGATGCAAGAGCTTAAACATGAGCACAACAATTGCCAAGTATCAAATTATTCAAGACATTTTAGAATTACTACATGTAGCATTTCCCGATTCCAACCATATAACAATTTAACGAAGAAGATTCAACCTTCGCCATGAATACTATGAGTAAAGCCTAAGGACATATTTGTCCATATGCAACAACGGAGCGTGTCTCTCTCCCACACAATGAATGCTAGGATCCATTTTATTCAAACAAAAACAAAAACAAAAACAAACCGACGCTCCAAGCAAAGCACATAAGATGTGATGGAATAAAAATATAGTTTCGGGGAGGAACCTGATAATGTTGTCGATGAAGAAGGGGATGCCTTGGGCATCCCCAAGCTTAGACGCTTGAGTATTCTTAAAATATGCAGGGGTGAACCACCGGGGCATCCCCAAGCTTAGAGCTTTCACTCTCCTTGATCATATTGCATCATTTCCCTCTCTTGATCCTTGAAAACTTCCTCCACACCAAACTCAAAACAACTCATTAGAGGGTTAGTGCACAATAAAAATTTACATGTTCAGAGGTGACATAATCATTCTTAACACTTCTGGACATTGCACAAAGCTACTGGACATTAATGGATCAAAGAAATTCAGCCAACATAGCAAAAGAGGCAATGCGAAATAAAAGGCAGAATCTGTCAAAACAGAACAGTCCGTAAAGACGAATTTTAAAGTGGCACCAGACTTGCTCAGATGAAAATGCTCAAATAGAATGAAAGTTGCGTACATATCTGAGGATCACTCACGTAAATTGGCATAATTTTATAAGTTACCTACAGAGAATTAGGCCCAGATTCGTGACAGCAAAGAAATCTGTTACTGTGCAGTAATCCAAATCTAGTATGAACCTTACTATCAAAGACTTTACTTGGCACAACAATGCACAAAACTAAGATAAGGAGAGGTTGCTACAGTAGTAAACAACTTCCAAGACTCAAATATAAAATAAAAGTACTGTAGTAAAAACATGGGTTGTCTCCCATAAGCGCTTTTCTTTAACGCCTTTCAGCTAGGCGCAGAAAGTGTAAATCAAGTAACATCAAGAGATGAAGCATCAACATTATTACCAGGGGTGTTGGGAGTTGCCTCAACAATGCATGTTATCTTATCTATGTAAGTTTCAGAGGCTCCCTTTTCATTACTCTTAGGCTTGCTATTCTCATTAAACAAATTTTCAGGAACAATCCAATCATAATTCTTTTCTAGTGCCTCGAACATTCCTGCGAGCTTGCAAGGTATTGATGTCTTAATATCCCCTACATCATTAATATTATTAGTGTACCTTACTCTCTCCATATCCATCTTTTCAAGGATACTAACAAAATTGGTATAAGAGCCAAGCATATTGTATTTGATAAAGACCTTTCTAGCCTCTCTTGCTACACCACCAAATTCTTTAAGAAGGGTTTCTAAAACAAAATCTTTCTTTTCCCCTTCTTCCATATCACCAAGTGTGAGAAACATGTGTTGGATTATAGGATTAAGATTAACAAATTTAGTTTCCAACATGTGAACTAAAGAAGCAGCAGCAATTTCATAAGTAGGAGCAAGTTCTACCAAGTGTCTATCTTCAAAATCTTCAGTGGTACTAACATGAGTGAAAAAATCTTCTATATTATCTCTCCCAATTATAGACCCACGTCCTACCGGTATGTCTTTTAGAGTGTACTTAGGAGGAAACATGATGAAATAAACAAAGAGGTAAATAAAGTAAATGCAAGTAACTAAATTTTGTGTGTTTTTGATATGGAGAACAAGACAGTAAATAAAGTAAAGCTAGCAACTAATTTTTTGTGTTTTGATATAATGCAGCAAACAAAGTAGTAAATAAAGTAAAGCAAGACAAAAACAAAGTAAAGAGATTGGATTGTGGAGACTCCCCTTGCAGCGTGTCTTGATCTCCCCAACGGCGCAGAAAAAGAGCTTGATGCGTGCAATTAACACACGTCCGTTGGGAACCCCAAGAGGAAGGTGTGATGTGACAGTAAAGTTTTCCCTCAGAAAGAAACCAAGGTTTATCGAACCAGGAGGAGCCAAGAAGCACGTTGAAGGTTGATGGCGGCGAAGTATAGTGCGGCGCAACACCAGGGATTCCAGCGCCAACGTGGAACCTTTACAACACAACCAAAGTACTTTGCCCCAACGAAACAGTGAGGTTGTCAATCTCACCGGCTTGCTGTAACAAAGGATTAGATGTATAGTGTGGATGATGATTGTTTGCGAAGAACAGTAAAGAACAAGTATTGCAGTAGATTGTATTTCAGATGTAAAAGAATAGGACCGGGGTCCACAGTTCACTAGAGGTGTCTCTCCCATAAGATAAATAGCATGTTGGGTGAACAAATTACAGTCGGGCAATTGACAAATAGAGAGGGCATGACAATGCACATACATGATATGATAACTATAGTGAGATTTAATTGGGCATTACGACAAAGTACATAGACCGCTATCCATGCATCTATGCCTAAAAAGTCCACCTTCAGTTATCATCCGAACCCCTTCCAGTATTAAGTTGCAAACAATAGACAATTGCATTAAGTATGGTGCGTAATGTAATCAATAACTACATCCTCGGACATAGCATCAATGTTTTATCCCTAGTGGCAACAGCACATCCACAACCTTAGAACTTTCTGTCACTGTCCCAGATTTAATGGAGGCATGAACCCACTATCGAGCATAAATACTCCCTCTTGGAGTTAAGAGCAAAAACTTGGCCAGAGCCTCTACTAATAACGGAGAGCATGCAAGATCATAAACAACACATAGGTAATAGATTGATAATCAACATAACATAGTATTCTCTATCCATCGGATCCCGACAAACACAACATATAGCATTACAGATAGATGATCTTGATCATGTTAGGCAGCTAACAAGATCCAACAATGAAGCACATAAGGAGGAGACGACCATCTAGCTATTGCTATGGACCCATAGTCCAGGGGTGAACTACTCACTCATCACTCCGGAGGCGACCATGGCGGTGAAGAGTCCTCCGGGAGATGATTCCCCTCTCCGGCAGGGTGCCGGAGGCGATCTCCGAATCCCCCGAGATGGGATTGGCGGCGGCGTCTCGCAAGGTTTTCCGTATCGTGGCTCTCGGTGCTGGGGGTTTCGCGATGGAGGCTTTAAGAGGCGGAAGGGCGGGTCGGGGCCACACGAGGGCCCCACACCGGGCCGCGCGGCCAAGGCCCGGCCGCGCCGCCTGTTGTGGCGGTGCCTCGTGGCCCCACTTCGTCTCCTCGGACTTCGGAAGCTTGAAAAATAGGACCCTGGGCGTTGATTTCGTCCAATTCCGAGAATATTTCCTTTGTAGGATTTCTGAAACCAAAAACAGCAGAAAACAGCAACTGGCTCTTCATCTTGTTAATAGGTTAGTGCCGGAAAATGCATAAATATGACATAAAGTATGCATAAAACATGTAGATATCATCAATAATGTGGCATGGAACATAAGAAATTATCGATACGTCGGAGACGTATCAATTACTATGATATTTAATCAGGGCATTACGACAAAGTACATAGACCGCTATCCAGCATGCATCTATGCCTAAAAAGTCCACTTTCAGGTTATCATCCGAACCCCTTCCGGTATTAAGTTGCAAACAACAGACAATTGCATTAAGTATGGTGCGTAATGTAATCAACACAAATATCCTTAGACAAAGCATTGATGTTTTATCCCTAGTGGCAACAGCACATCCACAACCTTAGAACTTTCTGTCACTGTCCCAGATTCAATGGAGGCATGAACCCACTATCGAGCATAAATACTCCCTCTTGGAGTTACAAGTATCAACTTGGCCAGAGCTCTACTAGCAACGGAGAGCATGCAAGAACATAAACAACACATACATGATAGATTGATAATCAACTTGACATAGTATTCCATATTTCATGATCCCAACAAACACAACATGTAGCATTACAAATAGATGATCTTGATCATGATAGGCAGCTCACAAGATCTAACATGATAGCACAATGAGGGAGAAGACAACCATCTAGCTACTACTATGGACCCATAGTCCAGGGATGAACTACTCACACATCAATCCGGAGGCGATCATGGCGATGAAGAGTCCTCGGGAGATGATTCCCCTCTCGGCAGGGTGCCGGAGGCGATCTCCTGAATCCCCGAGATGGGATTGCGGCGCTGCGTCTGCGGAAGGTTTTCCGTATCGTGGCTCTCGGTACAGGGGGTTTCGTGACGAAGGCTTTAAGTAGGCGGAAGGGTAGGGTTGGAGGCGGAGCGAGGGGCCCACCCCATAGGGCGGCGCGGGCCCCCCTCTTGCCGCGCGGCCCTATGGTGGTGGCGCCTCGTCGCCCCACTTCGTAACCCTTTCGATGTCGAAGCTTCGTGGAAATATAAGACCCGGCGTTGATTTCGTCCAATTCGAGAATATTTACTTTGTAGGATTTAAAACCAAAAGCAAAAACAACAACGGCTCGGCATCTCGTCAATAGGTTAGTGCCGGAAAATGCATAATAATGACATAAAGTGTATAAAACATGTGAGTATCATCATAAAATTAGCATGGAACATAAGAAATTATGGATACGTTTGAGACGTATCAAGCATCCCCAAGCTTAGTTCCTACTCACCCTCGAGTAGGTAAACGATAACAAGGATAATTTCTGAAGTGACATGCTATCATAATCTTGATCAATACTATTGTAAAGCATATGAGATGAATGCAGCGATTCGAAGCAATGGTAAAGACAATGAGTAAACAACTGAATCATATAGCAAAGACTTTTCATGAATAGTACTTTTAAGACAAGCATCAATAAGACTTGCATAACAGTTAACTCATAAGCAATAAATTCTTAGTAGAAAGCTTTGAAGCAACACAAAGGAAGATATAAGTTTCAGCGGTTGCTTTCAACTTCAACATGTATATCTCATGGATAATTGTCAACATAAATCAATATAACAAGTGCAATAGGTAAACATGTAAGAATCAATGCACACAGTTGACACAAGTGTTTGCTTCTAAGATAGAAAGAAGTAGGTAAACTGACTCAACATAAAGTAAAAGAATGGCCCTTCGCAGAGGGAAGCATGGATTACTATTTTTGTGCTAGAGCTTTTCATTTTGAAAACATAGAAACAATTTTGTCAACGGTAGTAATAATTCATATGTGTTATGTATAAGACATCCTATAAGTTGCAAGCCTCATGCATAGAATACTAATAGTGCCCGCACCTTGTCCTAATTAGCTTGGATTAACACGGATTATCATTGCATAACATATGTTTCAACCAAGTGTCACAAAGGGGTACCTCTATGCCGCCTGTACAAAGGTCTAAGGAGAAAGTTCGCATTGGATCGCTTTTGATTATTCTCAACTTAGACATCCATACCGGGACAACATAGACAACAGATAATGGACTCCTCTTTTAATGCTTAAGCATTCAACAACAGATAATATTCTCATAAGAGATTGAGGATTTGTGTCCAAACTGAAACTTCCACCATGATTCATGGCTTTAGTTAGCGGCCCAATGTTCTTCTCTAACAATATGCATACTCAAACCATTTGATCATGAAAATCGCCCTTACTTCAGACAAGACGAACATGCATAGCAACTCACATGATATTCAACAAAGGTGTAAAAGTTGATGGCGTCCCCAGAAACATGGTTACCGCTCAACAAGCAACTTATAAGAAATAAGATACATAGCTACATATTCAATACCACAATAGTTTTTAAGGCTATTTTCCCATGAGCTATATATTGCAAAGACAAAGAATAGAATTTTAAAGGTAGCACTCAAGTAATGTACTTTGGAATGGCAGAGAAATACCATGTAGTAGGTAGGTATGGTGGACACAAATGGCATAGTTTTTGGCTCAAGAATTTGGATGCACGAGAAGTAATCCCTCTCAATACAAGGCTTAGGCTAGCAAGGTTGTTTGAAGCAAACTCAAGTATAAACGGTACAGCAAAACTCACATAAGAACACATTGCAAGCATTATAAGACTCTACACTGTCTTCCTTGTTGTTCAAACACCTTAACCAGAAAATATCTAGACTTAGAGAGACCAATCATGCAAACCAAATTTTAACAAGCTCTATGTAGTTCTTCATTAATAGGTGCAAAGTACATGATGCAAGAGCTTAAACATGATCTATATGAGCACAACAATTGCCAAGTATCAAATTATTCAAGACATTATACCAATTACCACATGAAGCATTTCCGTTTCCGACCATATAACAATGAACGAAGCAGTTTTAACCTTCGCCATGAACATTAAAAGTAGCACTAAGAACACATGTGTTCATATGCAACAGCGGAGCGTGTCTCTCTCCCATACAAAGAATGCTAAGATCCGATTTTATTCAAACAAAAACAAAACAAAAGCAAACAGACGCTCCAAGTAAAGCACATAAGATGTGACTGAATAAAAATATAGTTTCACTAGAGGTGACCTGATAAGTTGTCGATGAAGAAGGGATGCCTTGGGCATCCCCAAGCTTAGACGCTTGAGTCTTCTTGAAATATGCAGGGATGAACCACCGGGCATCCCCAAGCTTAGACTTTTCACTCTTCTTGATCATAGTATATCATCCTCCTCTCTTGACCCTTGAAAACTTCCTCCACACCAAACTCGAAATAAACTCATTAGAGGGTTAGTGCATAATTGAAAATTCATATATTCAGAGGTGACATAATCATTCTTAACACTTCTGGACATTGCACAAAGCTACTGAAAGTTAATGGAACAAAGAAATCCATCAAACATAGCAAAACAGGCAATGCGAAATAAAAGGCAGAATCTGTCAAAAGAACAGTCGTAAAGACGAATTTTTCCGGCACTTAACTTGCTCAGATGAAAAAGCTCAAATTGAATGAGAGTTGCGTACATATCTGAGGATCACGCACGTAAATTGGCAGATTTTTCTGAGTTACCTACAGAGAATTCTACTCAAATTCGTGACATTAAGAAATCTGTTTCTGCGCAGTAATCCAAATCTAGTATCAACATTACTATCAAAGACTTTAGTTGGCACAACAATGCAATAAAATAAAGATAAGGAGAGGTTGCTACAGTAGTAACAACTTCCAATACTCAAATATAAAACAAAGTGCTGTAGTAAAATAATGGGTTGTCTCCCATAAGCGCTTTTCTTTACGCCTTTCAGCTAGGCGCAGAAAGTGTGAATCAAGTATTATCAAGAGATGAAGCATCAACATCATAATTTGTTCTAATAATAGAATCATAAGGCATTCTCTTTCTAGGGAAGTGTTCCATACCTTTCTTGAGAGGAAATTGATAATTAATATTACCTTCCTTCATATCAATAGTAGCACCAATAGTTCGAAGAAAAGGTCTTCCCAATATAATGGGACAAGATGCATTGCATTCAATATCCAAGACAACAAAATCAACGGGGACAAGGTTATTGTTAACCATAATGCGAACATTATCAATCCTCCCCAAAGGTTTCTTTATAGCATTATCAGCAACATTAACATCCAAATAACAATTTTTCAATGGTGGCAAGTTAAGCATATCATAGATTTTCTTAGGCATAACAGAAATACTTGCACCAAGATCACATAAAGCATTACAATCAAAATCATTGACCTTCATCTTAATGATGGGCTCCCAACCATATTCTAACTTCCTAGGAATAGAAGTTTCAAGTTTTAGTTTATCTTCTCTAGCTTTTATGAGAGCATTTGTAATATGTTTTGTAAAGGCCAAATTTATAGCACTAGCATTAGGACTTTTAGCAAGCTTTTGTAAGAACTTTATGACTTCCGAGATGTGACAATCATCAAAATCTAAACCATTATGATCTACAGCAATGGGATCATTGTCCCCAATATTTTGAAAAATTTCAGCAGTTTTATCACAAGCAGTTTCAGGCAATTTTGCACGCTTTGCACTAGGAGTAGAAACATTGCCAACACCAATTATTTTATCATTGATAGTAGGAGGTTTAGCAATATGTGAAGAATCAACATTACTAGTGGTGGTTGATACGTCTCAAACGTATCTATAATTTCTTATGTTCCATGCTTGTTTTATGACAATACTTACATGTTTTGTTCATACTTTATGATGTTTTGATGCGTTTTCCGGAACTAACCTATTAATGAGATGCCGAAGTGCCAGTTCCTGTTTCTGCTGTTTTTGTTTTCAGAAATCCTAGTAAGGAAATATTCTCAATCGGACGAAATCAACGCCCGACATCTTATTTTTCCGAAGCCGGAACAGGAGGGAGACAGAGGGGGCCAGGGGGCCCACGCACGCGGGCGGCGTGGCCTGGACCCGGGCGCGCCCCCCTACTGTGTGGTGCCACCAGACCCCCTCCGACTCCGCCTCTTCGCCTATTTAAAGCTCCCTGACCTAAATCCTCGACACCGATTGACGAAACACCTGAAAACCTTCCAGAGCTGCCGCCATCGCGAAACTCCAATTCGGGGGCAAGTCTCGTTACGGCACTAACGGAGGGAATTGCCCCGGAAGCCATCTCCACCGCCATCTTCACCGCCATCGTTGTCTCCATGATGAGGAGGTAGTTCTCCCCCAGGAGTGAGGGCTCTATCGTAGCTATGTGGTTCATCTCTCTTTTGTGATCTAGTTGTGTTACTCTGGTGATGTTATTAAAGTAGTCTATTCCTCCTCCATGATGTAATGTTGATGTGTGTGCATCATGAAGTACTTGGTGTAGGTTATGATTGTGATCTCTTGTAGATTATGAAGTTAACTATTACTATGATGGTATTGATGTGATCTATTCCCCCTTTCATAGCTGATGTTGACAGTGTGCATGCTATGTTAGTACTCGGTGTAATTGCGTTGGTCTATCATGCACTCTAAGGTTATTTAAATATGAACATCGAATGTTGTGGAGCTTGTTAACTCCGGCATTGAGGTGCTCTTGTAGCCCTACACAACTAATGGTGTTTGTCATCCAACAAGAGAGTGTAGAGTGGTTTTATTATGTGATCAATGTTGAGAGTGTCCACTAGTGAAAGTATGATCCCTAGGCCTTGTTTCCAAACATCGAATCTCCGTTTATTTACTGTTCTGTTGCATGTTTACTCGCTGCCATATTTTATTCAGATTGCTATTACCACTCATATACATCCATACTACTTGTATTTCACTATCTCTTCGCCGAACTAGTGCACCTATACATCTGACAAGTGTGTTAGGTGTGTTGGGACACAAGAGACTTCTTGTATCGTGATTGCAGGGTTGCTTGAGAGGGATATCTTTGACCTCTTCCTCCCTGAGTTCGATAAACCTTGGGTGATCCACTTAAGGGAAACTTCTTCTTGTTCTACAAACCTCGCTCTTGGAGGCCCAACACTGTCTACAAGAATAGAAGCACCCGTAGACATCAAGCACTTTTTCTGGCGCCGTTGCCGGGGAGGTAAGGTAAAAGGTATTCACATCCTCCGACTACTAAGCTATTTCCTAGCATTGTTGCCGGTGTGTGAGTGCTCGAAGCTATTTCCTTTAGATCCTGCAATTGCATCTTTTTGTTTCTTGTTTTTATTTTCACTAGTTAGGCATAATGAAAAAAAAAAAAAAAATTGGTGAGCTTTTTAATCTTTTTCCTGATTTAGAATTGTTTGATGCGAAAATTAAAAAACCTATGGAACCTTATTTGCATGCTAGTAGCGATGTTATTAGTATGAATGCAATTACTGCTAATGCTATGGAGAAGTCTAAGCTTGGGGAAGCTAGTTTTTGTGATCTTTTTAGCTTCCCATCTTTAGGGGAGAAAATTTGCTCTGATAATACTTTATCTCCCATATGCGATAACTCTAATGATGCTTATGATATTCTAAATCCACCTACTGAAAGTATTCCATATAAAATACCTATGAAAATTATTGAACGTGTTATGGATAACCGCTATGAAGGGGATGGAACTGTCCATCCTGGAGATCATTTACTGTTTTTGCATGAATTATGCGGGTTATTCAAGTGTGCAGGTATCTCTATGGATGAAGTGAAGAAGAAATTATTCTCTATGTCGTTGTCTGGTAAAGCGGCGCATTGGTATAAACTGCTGAAGGATGAGCATTCTCTTGATTGGAAGGATATTGTGCCTCTATTTTATTCCAAATTCTATCCTCCAAGTGAAATTCACAAAGACCGAAACCGAATATATAATTTCTGGCCTCATGATGGAGAGAGTATTGCCCAAGCATGGGAGAGATTGAAGTCTTTAATGCTCAAATGCCCCAATCATGAGCTTCCTGGTAATATCATCATTGATAATTTCTATGCAAGACTTTCTTTTCAAGATAAAACCTTGCTGGATACTACTTGTTCTGGATCATTCACGCGCAATAAAGAAGAGTTTAAATGGGACCTTCTTAATCGGATTCAGGAGAACGCTGAAGATTGGGAGAACGACAAAGGTAAAGAATCAGGTATAAACTATGATTATGAATGCATTGAAACTTTTATGGATACTGATAAATTTCGAAATATGAGTGCTACCTATGGTCTTGACTCTCAAGTTGCTGCAAATCTTTATAAAGTTTTTGCCTCTCATTTTGAATTGCCTAGGAAGAATTTTGATAAGTATCATGAACCTTTTAAAGAGGCTTGTATGAAGGATGAAATTGTTGTTAATGATTGCAATAAACATGCTCAAACTCCTAAGAATGCTATTTCCTATAAGCATGTTAATTTTTGTGGAATGCATAGACCTTGTGGAATTAATCAAATCGAAGATGAATATTGTATCCATCATACTAATGAAAAAACTAGAAAGTGGTCTAGGGCGCTAGATGATCTTGGTAAAAAGGTTTGTGTCCTCTATCCTTTTATTTGTGAACTTTGCCATAGAGTGGGTCATTTTAATTTTCAATGCTCCTCCAATGATAATTTGAACCCCATGAGTGCTGCAAATTTGTATTGTGATGATGAAATTACTCCTAATCAGCATGATGAACTTACTTTATTCTTGTGGTGTGAAGAGTTATCAAGAAAAATTTCTTTGTTAGATATTAACGATCTTGATATTGATGATGTCCTGCATGGGTGTTTTTCTTATTGCATTGATAATTGCCATACAAATACTTACATACAAAATATTTTAGAAGATGACACCTTGCCAAAATATGATAGGACCGCTGTGTGTTTCAAACTTATTAATGAAAAGGAGGAATCCTCCCAAGTTTCTTCTATTGTTTCTGGAAATAAAGCAGGTTATGTGGAGAAGCCTCTCATCAAGCCTCTCCCTCCTAAAGAAAGGAACGAGGAGAAGAAGAAGAAGAAGAAGAAGAACGAAGAAGAAGAAGAAGAAGGGGAATAAAAAGAAAGAGGTAACAACATATCCCCGCGTGTATGAGATAACGATAGGTAACCGTAAGTATGTTGCTCCTGATGATTATTATGATAATGAATCTGAATACAATGATCTTCCTATGCCCTTTACCTACATTAGTGATCATGATTTGAAAGAGCACACTACTTTTGATATTGCAAATCTCTGGGAAACTAATTCTGAAAATGATAATGTTAATAATTGCCATAGTATCAGTACTATCCATGCTTCCTCCCATAATGATATAGAAAGCTCTAAGCTTGGGGATGAGGTGTTTGAAAATCCTTTTGCTACTGATCATTATATGTTTGATACATCTCCTTCTAGTAACAATGATGGTATGGTCACAGATGAACATACTGTGAAAGATAACTATTCTATTTCTTATGATGACACTGTGCCTCCAATCTTTGATGATTATTATAAAGAATGCTATGATATAGGTTATAACTATCCTTATGAAACTTGTCATAGTTATGATTGGATTGCCAAAAACAATTCCCTTAGTATGCAACTTGTTTACCATGTTCAAATTCTTGATAATGATCCTGCTCCAATTACTATTAATGAGAAGAGTTTTTCTTATGCCAAAAATAATGATACTTTTATGCACATGAACCATGATAAGAATGTTTTAAGTGATGGATATATTGTGGATTTCATCAATGATGCTACTGAAAGTTATTATGAGAGAGGGAAACATGGTTATATGCATCTTAATAATATTAAGTTTCCCCTCTTTATGTTGAGAATTTTGAAGTTGCTCTTGTATTATCTTCTTATGCTTGTCACTTTGTTCTTCATGAATTTATTTGTGTACAAGATTCCTTTTCATAGGAAGTGGGTTAGACTTAAATATGTTTTGAACTTGCTTTTTGATGCTCTCTTTTGCTTCAACTCTTATCCTTGTGAGAGCATCATTAAAATTCGAGCCCATCTTAATGGCTATAAAGAAAGAACTTCTTGGGAGATAACCCATGTCTTTATTTTGCTACTGTTTTGTTGTGTCTTGGAAGTTGTTACTACTGTAGCAACCTCTCCTTATCTTATTTTATTGCATTGTTGTGCCAAGTAAAGTCTTTGATAGTAATGTTGATACTAGATTTGGATTACTGCGCAGAAACAGATTTCTGTCTGTCACGAATTTGGGCAGGGTTCTCTGTAGGTAACTCAGAAAAATCTGCCAATTTACGTGCGTGATCCTAAGATATGTACACAACTTTCATTCAATTTGAGCATTTTCATCTGAGCAAGTCCAGTGCCTCTAAAAAATTCGTCTTTACGGACTGTTCTGTTTTGACAGATTCTGCCATTTATTTTGCATTGCCTCTTTTGCTTTGTTGGATTGACTTCCAGTAGCTTTGGGCAATGTTCAGAAGTGTTAAGAATGAACATAAGATGAAGAACAAACAGACGCTCCAAGCAAAGCACATAAGATGTGACTGAATAAAAATATAGTTTCACTAGAGGAACCTGATAATGTTGTCGATGAAGAAGGGGATGCCTTGGGCATCCCCAAGCTTAGATGCTTGAGTCTTCTTGAAATATGCAGGGATGAACCACGGGGGCATCCCCAAGCTTAGACTTTTCACTCTTCTTGATCATAGTATATCATCCTCCTCTCTTGACCCTTGAAAACTTCCTCCACACCAAACTCGAAACAAACTCATTAGAGGGTTAGTGCATATTTGAAAATTCACATATTCAGAGGTGACATAATTATTCTTAACACTTCTGGACATTTCACAAAGCTACTGAAAGTTAATGGAACAAAGAAATCCATCGAACATAGCAAAACAGGCAATGCGAAATAAAAGGCGAATCTGTCAAAACGAACAGTCCGTAAAGACAATTTTACAGGGGCACTTAACTTGCTCAGATGAAAATGCTCAAATTGAATGAAAGTTGCGTACATATGAGGATCACGCACTTAAATTTGCAGATTTTTAGAGTTACCTACGGAGAATTACGGTTCGTGACATCAAGAAATCGTTTCTTGATAATCCAAATCTAGTATTGACTTTACTATCAAAGACTTTACTTGGCACAACAATGCAATAAAATAAAGATAAGGAGAGGTTGCTACAGTAGTAACAACTTCCAAGACTCAAATATAAAACAAAATACTGTAGTAAAAATATGGGTTGTCTCCCATAAGCGCTTTTCTTTAACGCCTTTCAGCTAGGCGCAGAAAGTGTGAATCAAGTATTATCAAGAGATGAAGCATCAACATCATAATTTGTTCTAATGATAGAATCATAAGGTAACTTCATTTTCTTTCTAGGGAAGTGTTCCATACCTTTCTTGAGAGGAAATTGATATTTAATATTACCTTCCTTCATATCAATAGTAGCACCAACGGTTCGAAGAAAAGGTCTTCCCAATATAATGGGACAAGATGCATTGCATTCAATATTCAAGACAACAAAATCAACGGGGACAAGGTTATTGTTAACCATAATATGAACATTATCAATCCTCCCCAAAGGTTTCTTTTTAGCATTATCAGCAAGATTAACATCCAAATAACAATTTTTCAATGGTGGCAAGTCAAGCATATCATAGAGTTTCTTAGGCATAACGGAAATACTTGCACCAAGATCACATAAAGCAATTAAAATCATTGACCCTCATCTTAATGATGGGCTCCCAACCATCTTCTAACTTCCTAGGAATAGAAGTTTCAAGTTTTAGTTTCTCTTCTCTAGCTTTTATGAGAGCATTTGTAATATGTTTTGTAAAGGCCAAATTTATAGCACTAGCATTGGGACTTCTAGCAAGTTTTTGTAAGAACTTTATAACTTCAGAGATGTGACAATCATCAAAATCTAAACCATTATGATCTACAGCAATGGGATCATTGTCCCCAATGTTGGAAAAAATTTCAGCAGTTTTATCACAAGCAGTTTCAGTTTTAGCAGTTTCAGGCAATTTTGCACGCATTGCACTAGGAGTAGAAACATTGCCAACACCAATTATTTTACCATTGATAGTATAAGGTGTAGAAACATGTGAATCATTAACATTACTAGTGGTGGTAATAGTCCAAACTTTAGCTACATTATTCTCATTAGCTGGTTTTTCATTTTCTTCTCTATCCCACCTAGCACGCAATTCGGCCATTAATCTTATATTCTCATTAATTCTAACTTGGATGGCATTTGCTGTAGTAATAATCTTATTTTCATTATCCTTATTAGGCATAACTTTCAATTTTAAAAGATCAACATTAGAGGCAAGTTTATCAACCTTAGAAGCAAGAATATCAATTTTATCAAGCTTTTCCTCAACAGATTTGTTAAAAGCAGTTTGTGTACTAATAAATTCTTTAAGCATGGCTTCAAGACCAGGGGTACACTCCTATTATTGTTGTAAGAATTACCATAAGAATTACCATAACCATTACCATTAGCAGAAGGATATGGCCTATAGTTGTTACCAGAATTATTCCTATAAGCATTGTTGTTGAAATTATTATTTTTAATGAAATTCACATCAACATTCTCTTCTTGAGCAACCAATGAAGCTAAAGGAACATTATTTGGATCAACATTAGATCTACCATTCATAAGCATAGACATAATCACATCAATCTTATCACTCAAGGAGGAGGTTTCTTCAACAGAATTTACCTTCTTACCTTGTGGAGCTCTTTCCGTGTGCCATTCAGAGTAATTTATCATCATATCATCAAGAAGCTTTGTTGCTGCCCCCAAAGTGATGGACATAAAGGTACCTCCAGCAGCTGAATCCAATAGGTTCCGCGAAGAAAAATTCAATCCTGCATAGAAGGTTTGGATGATCATCCAAGTAGTCAGTCCATGGGTTGGGCAATTCTTTACCAAAGATTTCATTCTCTCCCATGCTTGAGCAACATGTTCATTATCTAATTGCTTAAAATTAATTATGCTACTTCTCAAAGATATAATTTTAGCGGGAGTATAATATCTACCAATAAAAGCATCTTTACATTTAGTCCATGAATCAATACTATTCTTAGGCAAAGATAGCAACCAATCTTTAGCTCTTCCTCTTAAGGAGAAAGGAAACAATTTCAATTTTATAATATCACCATCTACATCCTTATACTTTTGCATTTCACATAGTTCAACAAAATTATTAAGATGGGCAGCATCATCAGAACTAACACCAGAAAATTGCTCTATCATAACAAGATTCAGCAGGTTTAATTTCAAAGAATTCTGCTAGTAGCAGGTGGAGCAATATGTGTGCATAGGAAATCATTATTATTAGTGTTTGTGAAGTCACACAACTTAGTATTTTCAGGGGTATTCATTTTAGCAATAGTAAATAAAGCAAACTAGATAAAGTAAATGCAAGTAACTAATTTTTTTGTGTTTTTAATATGGAGAACAAAACAGCAAATAAAGTAAAGCTAGCAACTAATTTTTTGTGTTTTGTTTTAGTGCTTTTTTGTGTTTTGTTTTAGCAACTAATTTTTTTGCTGTTTTATTCATTTTAGCAATAGTAAATAAAGCAAACTAGATAAAGTAAATGCAAGTAACTAATTTTTTTGTGTTTTTAATATGGAGAACAAAACAGCAAATAAAGTAAAGCTAGCAACTAATTTTTTGTGTTTTGTTTTAGTGCAGCAAACAAAGTAGTAAATAAAGTAAAGTAAAGCAAGACAAAAACAAAGTAAAGAGATTGGAAGTGGAGACTCCCCTTGCAGCGTGTATTGATCTCCCCGGCAACGGCGCCAGAAAACAGTCTTGATGCGCGTGAGACACACGTCCGTTGGGAACCCCAAGAGGAAGGTGTGATGTGCACAGCAGTAAGTTTTCCCTCAGAAAGAAACCAAGGTTTATCGAACCAGTAGGAGCCAAGAAGCACGTTGAAGGTTGATGGCGGCGAAGTGTAGTGCGGCGCAACACCAGGGATTCCGGCGCCAACGTGGAACCTGCACAACACAACCAAAGTACTTTGCCCCAACGTAACAGTGAGGTTGTCAATCTCACCGGCTTGCTGTGAACAAAGGATTAACCGTATTGTGTGGAAGATGATTGTTTGCGAAGAACAGTAAAGAACAAGTATTGCAGTAGATTGTATTTCAGATGTAAAGAATAGGACCGGGGTCCACAGTTCACTAGTGGTGTCTCTCCCATAAGATAAACAGATGTTGGGTGAACAAATTACAGTTGGGCAATTGACAAATAAAGAAGGCATAACAATGCACATACAAATATCATGATGAGTAGTATGAGATTTAATCAGGGCATTACGACAAAGTACATAGACCGCCATCCAGATGCATCTATGCCTAAAAAGTCCACTTTCAGGTTATCATCCGAACCCCTTCAGTATTAAGTTGCAACAACAGATAATTGCATTAAGTATGGTGCGTAATGTAATCAACACAAATATCCTTAGACAAAGCATCGATGTTTTATCCCTAGTAGCAAAAGCACATCCACAACCTTAGAACTTTCTGTCACTGTCCCAGATTTAATGGAGGCATGAACCCACTATCGAGCATAAATACTCCCTCTTGGAGTCACAAGTATCAACTTGGCCAGAGCCTCTACTAGCAACGGAGAGCATGCAAGAACATAAACAACTTATATATGATAGATTGATAATCAACTTGACATAGTATTCAATATCCATTGGATCCCAACAAACACAACATGTAGGATTACAAATAAACGATCTTGATCATGATAGGCAGCTCACAAGATCGAACATGATAGCACAATGAGGAGAAGACGACCATCTAGCTACTGCTATGGACCCATGGTCCAGGGGTGAACTACTCACACATCGATCCGGAGGCGATCATGGCGATGAAGAGACCTCCGGGAGATGATTCCCTCTCCGGCAGGTGCCGGAGGCGATCTCTGAATCCCCCGAGATGGGATTGGCGGCGGGCGTCTCTGGAAGGTTTTCCGTATCGTGGCTCTCGGGGGGTTTCGCGATGAAGACTTTAAGTAGGCGGAAGGGTAGGTCGGGGGCCACACGAGGGCCCCACACAACCGGCGCGGCCAAGGCCCGGGCCGCACCCTAGTGTGTGGCGCCTCGTGGCCCCACTTCGTTTCCTCTTCGGACTTGGAAGCTTCGTGGAAAAATAGGCCCCTGGGCGTTGATTTCGTCCAATTTCGAGAATATTTCCTTACTAGGATTTCTGAAACCAACAGAAAACAGCAAATGGCTCTTCGGCATCTCGTCAATAGGTTAGCCGGAAAATGCATAATAATGACATATAATGTGTATAAAACATGTGAGTATCATCATAAAAGTAGCATGGAACATAAGAAATTATAGATACGTTTGAGACGTATCAATGGGCAGCAGCATCATCAGAACTAACACCAGAAAATTGCTCTCTCATAACAAGATTTAGTAAAGCAGGTTTAATTTCAAAAAATTCTGCTGTAGTAGCAGGTGGAGCAATAGGTGTGCATAGGAAATCATTATTATTTGTGCTAGTGAAGTCACACAACTTAGTATTCTCAGGAGTACCCATTTTAGCAGTAGTAAATAAAGCAAACTAAATAAAGTAAATGCAAGTAACTAATTTTTTGTGTTTTTAATATAGAGAACGCAACAAGACAGTAAATAAAGTAAAACTAGCAACTAATTTTTTGTATTTTTGATATAGAGAACAAACAAAGCAGTAAATAAAGTAAAGTAAAGCAAGACAAAAACAAAGTAAAGAGATTGGAAGTGGAGACTCCCCTTGCAGCGTGTCTTGATCTCCCCGGCAACGGCGCCAGAAAAAGAGCTTGATGCGTGCAGTTAACACACGTCCGTTGGGAACCCCAAGAGGAAGGTGTGATGCGTACGTAGCAAGTTTTCCCTCAGCAAGAAACCAAGGTTATCGAACCAGTGAGTCAAGGAACACGTGAAGGTTGTTGGTGACGGAGTGTAGTGCGGCGCAACACCAGGGATTCCGGCGCCAACGTGGAACCTGCACAACACAATCAAAATACTTTGCCCCAACGTAACAGTGAGGTTGTCAATCTCACCGGCTTGCTGAAAACAAAGGATTAACCGTATAGTGTGGAAGATGATGTTTGTTTGCGAAGAACAGTAAAGAACAAGTATTGTAGTAGATTGTATTTCAGATGTAAAAAATGGACCGGGGTCCACAGTTCACTAGTGGTGTCTCTCCCATAAGATAAATAGCATGTTGGGTGAACAAATTACAGTTGGGCAATTGACAAAAAGAAGGCATAACAATGCACATACATATATCACGATGAGTACTGATGCGTGCAATTAACACACGTCCGTTGGGAACCCCAAGAGGAAGGTGTGATGCGCAGTAGCAAGTTTTCCCTCGAAAGAAACCAAGGTTTATAGAACCAGGAGGAGCCAAGAAGCACGTTGAAGGTTGATGGCGGCGAAGTATAGTGCGGCGCAACACCAGGGATTCCGGCGCCAACGTGGAACCTGCACAACACACCAAGTACTTTGCCCCAACGAAACAATGAGGTTGTCAATCTCACCGGCTTGCTGTAACAAAGGATTAGATGTATAGTGTGGATGATGATTGTTTGCGAAGAACGTAAAGAACAAGTATTGCAGTAGATTGTATTTCAGATGTAAAAGAATAGGACCGGGGTCCACAGTCCACTAGAGGTGTCTCTCCCATAAGATAAATAGCATGTTGGGTGAACAAATTACCGGGCAATTGACAAATAGAGAGGGCATGATAATGCACATACATGATATGATAACTATAGTGAGATTTAATTGGGCATTACGACAAAGTACATAGACCGCTATCCCATGCATCTATGCCTAAAAAGTCCACCTTCAGGTTATCATCCGAACCCCTTCCGTATTAAGTTGCAAACAACAGACAACTGCATTAAGTATGGTGCGTAATGTAATTAATAACTACATCCTCGGACATAGCATCAATGTTTTATCCCTAATGGCAACAGCACATCCACAACCTTAGAACTTTCTGTCACTGTCCCAGATTTAATGGAGGCATGAACCCACTATCGAGCATAAATACTCCCTCTTGGAGTTAAGAGCAAAAACTTGGCCAGAGCCTCTACTAATAACGGAGAGCATGCAAGATCATAAACAACACATAGGTAATAGATTGATAATCAACATAACATAGTATTCTCTATCCATCGGATCCCGACAAACACAACATATAGCATTACGGATAGATGATCTTGATCATGTTAGGCAGCTCACAAGATCCAACAATGAAGCACATAGGAGGAGACGACCATCTAGCTACTGCTATGGACCCATAGTCCAGGGTGAACTACTCACTCATCACTCCGGAGGCGACCATGGCGGTGAAGAGTCCTCCGGGAGATGATTCCCCTCTCCGGCAGGGTGCGGAGGCGATCTCCTGAATCCCCCGAGATGGGATTGGCGGCGGCGTCTCGAAGGTTTTCCGTATCGTGGCTCTCGGTACTGGGGGTTTCGCGACGGAGGCTTTAAGTAGGCGGAAGGGCAGGTCAGGAGGCATCACGGGGGACCCACACACCAGGGCCGCGTGGCCAGGGCCCAGGCCGCGCCGCCCTGTTGTTTCGTCGCCCCGTGTCCCCACTTCGTCTCCTCTTCGGTCTTCTGGAAGCTTCGTGGCAAAATAGGACCCTGGGCGTTGATTTCGTCCAATTCCGAGAATATTTCCTTTGTAGGATTTCTGAAACCAAAAACAGCAGAAAACAAGAATCGGCTCTTCGGCATCTTGTTAATAGGTTAGTGCCGGAAAATGCATAAATATGACATAAAGTATGCATAAAACATGTAGATATCATCAATAATGTGGCATGGAACATAAGAAATTATCGATACGTCGGAGACGTATCAGCATCCCCAAGCTTAGTTCTGCTCGTCCCGAGCAGGTAAACGATAACAAAGATAATTTCTGGAGTGACATGCCATCATAACCTTGATCATACTATTGTAAGCATATGTAATGAATGCAGCGATCAAAACAACGGTAATGACATGAGTAAACAAATGAATCATAAAGCAAAGACTTTTCATGAATAGTACATTCAAGACAAGCATCAATAAGTCTTGCATAAGAGTTAACTCATAAAGCAATAAATCAAAGTAAAGGTATTGAAGCAACACAAAGGAAGATTAAGTTTCAGCGGTTGCTTTCAACTTATAACATGTATATCTCATGGATAGTGTCAATGTAAAGTAATTTAACAAGTGCAATATGCAAGTATGTAGGAATCAATGCACAGTTCACACAAGTGTTTGCTTCTTGAGGTGGAGAGAAATAGGTGAACTGACTCAACATAAAAGTAAAATAAAGGTCCTTCAAAGAGGAAAGCATCGATTGCTATATTTGTGCTAGAGCTTTTATTTTGAAAACATGGAACAATTTTGTCAACGGTAGTAATAAAGCATATGTATCATGTAAATTATATCTTACAAGTTGCAAGCCTCATGCATAGTATACTAGTAGTGCCCGCACCTTGTCCTAATTAGCTCGGATTAACACGGATTATCATTGCATAACATATGTTTCAACCAAGTGTCACAAAGGGGAACCTCTATGCCGCCTGTACAAGGGTCTAAGGAGAAAGTTCGCATTTGGATTTCTCGCTTTTGATCATTCTTCAACTTAGACACCCATACCGGGACAACATAGACAACAGATAATGGACTCCTCTTTTAATGCTTAAGCATTCAACAGTTAATATTCTCATAAGAGATTGAGGTTTTATGTCCAAACTGAAACTTCCACCATGATTCATGGATTTAGTTAGCGGCCCAATGTTCTTCTCTAACAATATGCATACTCAAACCATTTGATTGTGAAAACCGCCCTTACTTCAGACAAGACGAACATGCATAGCAACTCACATGATATTCAACAAAGAGTTGATGGCGTCCCCAGGAGCATGGTTATCGCACAACAAGCAACTTAATAAGAGATAAAGTGCATAAGTACATATTCAATACCACAATAGTTTTTAAGGCTATTTTGTCCCATGAGCTATATATTGCAAAGGCGAATGATGGAAATTTAAAGGTAGCACTCAAGCAATTTACTTTGGAATGGCGGAGAAATACCATGTAGTAGGTAGGTATGGTGGACACAAATGGCATAGTGGTTGGCTCAAGGATTTTGGATGCATGAGAAGTATTCCCTCTCGATACAAGGTTTAGGCTAGCAAGGTTATTTGAAACAAACACAAGGATGAACCGATGCAGCAAAACTCACATAAAAGACATATTGTAAACATTATAAGACTCTACACCGTCTTCCTTGTTGTTCAAAACTCAATACTAGAAATTATCTAGACTTTAGAGAGACCAAATATGCAAACCAAATTTTAGCAAGCTCTATGTATTTCTTCATTAATGGGTGCAAAGTATATGATGCAAGAGCTTAAACATGAGCACAACAATTGCCAAGTATCAAATTATTCAAGACATTTTAGAATTACTACATGTAGCATTTCCCGATTCCAACCATATAACAATTTAACGAAGAAGATTCAACCTTCGCCATGAATACTATGAGTAAAGCCTAAGGACATATTTGTCCATATGCAACAACGGAGCGTGTCTCTCTCCCACACAATGAATGCTAGGATCCATTTTATTCAAACAAAAACAAAAACAAAAACAAACCGACGCTCCAAGCAAAGCACATAAGATGTGATGGAATAAAAATATAGTTTCGGGAGGAACCTGATAATGTTGTCGATGAAGAAGGGGATGCCTTGGGCATCCCCAAGCTTAGACGCTTGAGTATTCTTAAAATATGCAGGGGTGAACCACCGGGGCATCCCCAAGCTTAGAGCTTTCACTCTCCTTGATCATATTGCATCATTTCCCTCTCTTGATCCTTGAAAACTTCCTCCACACCAAACTCAAAACAACTCATTAGAGGGTTAGTGCACAATAAAAATTTACATGTTCAGAGGTGACATAATCATTCTTAACACTTCTGGACATTGCACAAAGCTACTGGACATTAATGGATCAAAGAAATTCAGCCAACATAGCAAAAGAGGCAATGCGAAATAAAAGGCAGAATCTGTCAAAACAGAACAGTTCGTAAAGACGAATTTTAAAGTGGCACCAGACTTGCTCAGATGAAAATGCTCAAATTGAATGAAAGTTGCGTACATATCTGAGGATCACTCACGTAAATTGGCATAATTTTATAAGTTACCTACAGAGAATTAGGCCCAGATTCGTGACAGCAAAGAAATCTGTTTCTGCGCAGTAATCCAAATCTAGTATGAACCTTACTATCAAAGACTTTACTTGGCACAACAATGCACAAAACTAAGATAAGGAGAGGTTGCTACAGTAGTAAACAACTTCCAAGACTCAAATATAAAATAAAAGTACTGTAGTAAAAACATGGGTTGTCTCCCATAAGCGCTTTTCTTTAACGCCTTTCAGCTAGGCGCAGAAAGTGTATATCAAGTGTCATCAAGAGATGAAGCATCAACACTAGTACCAGGGGTGTTGGGAGTTGCCTCAACAATGCATGTTATCTTATATATGTAAGTTTCAGAGGTTCCCTTTTCATTACTCTTAGGCTTGCTATTCTCATTAAACAAATTTTCAGGAACAATCCAGTCATAATTCTTTTCTAGTGCCTCGAACATTCCTGCGAGCTTGCAAGGTATTGATGTCTTAATATCCCCTACATCATTAATATTATTAGTGTACCTTACTCTCTCCATATCCATCTTTTCAAGGATACTAACAAAATTGGTATAAGAGCCAAGCATATTGTATTTGATAAAGACCTTTCTAGCCTCTCTTGCTACACCACCAAATTCTTTAAGAAGGGTTTCTAAAACCGTATAGTGTGGAAGATGATGTTTGTTTGCGAAGAACAGTAAAGAACAAGTATTGCAGTAGATTGTATTTCAGATGTAAAGAATGGACCGGTCCAGTTCACTAGTGGTGTCTCTCCCATAAGATAAATAGCATGTTGGGTGAACAAATTACAGTTGGACAATTGACAAATAAAGAAGGCATAACAATACACATACATATATCACGATGAGTACTATGAGATTTAATCAGGGCATTACGACAAAATACATAGACCGCTATCCAGCATGCAGCTATGCCTAAAAAGTCCACTTTCAGGTTATCATCCGAACCCCTTCCAGTATTAAGTTGCAAACAACAGATAATTGCATTAAGTATGGTGCGTAATGTAATCAACACAAATATCTTTGGACAAAGCATTGATGTTTTATCCCTAGTGGCAACAGCACATCCACAACCTTAGAACTTTCTGTCACTGTCCCAGATTCAATGGAGGCATGAACCCACTATCGAGCATAAATACTCCCTCTTGGAGTTACTGATACGTCTCAAACGTATCTATAATTTCTTATGTTCCATGCTAGTTTTAGGACAATACCTACATGTTTTGTTCACACTTTATATCGTTTTTATGCGTTTTCCGGAACTAACCTATTGACGAGATGCCGAAGTGCCGGTTCCTGTTTTCTGCTGTTTTTGGTTTCAGAAATCCTAGTAAGGAAATATTCTCGAATTGGACGAAATCAACGGCACCTTATAATTCCACGAAGCTTCGAACACGGAGAGGGGGCAGGGGAGGCCCTGGGCCCCCACACAATATGGCGGCGCGGCCAGAGAGGGGGGCGCGCCACCCTGGCGTGTGGCCCCTCCGTAACCCTTCCGACTCCGCCTCTTCGCCTATAAAGGTCCCTGACCTAAATCTTCGATACGAAAAGCCGGTACGAGAAACCTTCGAGCCGCCGCCATGGGGCCAAGATCGGGGACAGAGTCTCTGCTCGGCACGCCGCCGAGACGGGGAAGTGCCCCGGAAGGCTCCTCCATCGACACCACTGCCATCTCCATCAACGCGCCGTCTCCCATGAGGAGGAGTAGTTCTCCATCGAGGCTAAGGGCTGTACCGGTAGCTATGTGGTTAATCTCTCCCCTATGTACTTCAAGACAATGATCTCATGAGCTGCCTTACATGATTGAGATTCATATGAGCTTTGTATCACTATTCATCTATGTGCTACTCTTGTGATGTTATTAAAGTAGTCTATTCCTCCTTCACGGTGTAATGGTGACAGTGTGTGCATCGTGTAGTACTTGGCGTAGGTTATGATCATAATCTCTTGTAGGTTATGGAGTTAATTATTACTATGATAGTATTGATGTGATTTATTCCCCCTTCATAGTGTAAAGGTGACAGTGTGTATGCTATGTTAGTACTCTTAAATTGCAAAGATCTATTATGCTCTAAAGAGTTACTTAAATATGAATGCCGAATGTTGTGGAGCTTGTTAACTCGGCATTGAGGTGCTCTTGTAGCCCTACACAACGAATGGTGTTCATTATCAAACAAGAGTATATGTAGCACAAAGGAAGAGAACTTATTTATTTATGTGATCAATGTTGAGAGTGTCCACTAGTGAAAGTATGATCCTAGGCCTTGTTTCCAAATACTGCAATCATCGCTTTTTGTTTTACTGCATCTTTACTTCCTGCAATATTACTACCATCAACCGCACGCCAGCAAGCACTTTTCTGCGCCGTTACTACTGCTCATATTCATTCATACTACTTGTATTTCACTATCTCTTCGCCGAACTAGTGCACCTATACATCCGACAAGTGTATTAGGTGTGTTGGGGACACAAGAGACTTCTTGTATCGTGATTGCAGGGTTGCTTGAGAGGGATATCTTTGACCTCTTCCTCCCGAGTTCGATAAACCTTGGGTGATCCACTTAAGGGAAACTTGTCTGTTCTACAAACCTCTGCTCTTGGAGGCCCAACACTGTCTACAGGAATAGAAGCGTGCCTAGACATCAAGCTATTTTCTGGCTCCGTTGCCGAGGAGGAAAGGTAAAAGGCACTCATACTCCGGTCCTAGGTAACTAAGTACTTTTCTGGCGCCATTGTGTGAGTGTTCGAAGATATGTCCTTTAGATCCTGCAATTGCATCTTTTTGTTTCTTGTTAAGCACTGGTAAGGCATAATGGAAAACATCTGTGAGCTTTTAAAACTATTTCCTGAGTCAAGACATGAATGGTTTAATGCGAAAATTAAAAACCTATGGAACCTTATTTGCATGCTAGTAGTAATATTAGTATGAACGCTTTGAACACCATTGTTGCTAATGATATAGAAAATTCTAAGCTTGGGGAGGTCGGTTTTGATGAAAATGATCTCTTTAGCCCTCCGGGTATTGAGGAGAAAGTTTATGTTGATTATGATATGCCTCCCATATATGATGATTATAATGATAGTGGTCTTTTGGTGCCGCCTACTATGGAGGATAAGTTTAATTATGATTACAATATGCCTCCTATATTTGATGATGAGAATAATAATGATAGCTACTTTGTTGAATTTGCTCCCACTACAACTAATAAAATTGATTATGCTTATGTGGAGAGTAATGATACTTTTATGCATGTGAATAAGAATGCTTTATGTGATACTTATATTGTTGAGTTTGTTCATGATGCCTCTAAAAGTTATTATGAGAGAGGAAAATATGGTTGTAGAAATTTTCATGTACTAAAACACCTCTCTATATGCTGAAATTTTTGAAGTTACACTGGTTTTATCTTCATATGCTTGTTACTTTGCTCTTCATGAACTTGTTTATTTACAAGATTCCTATGCATAGGAAGCATGTTAGACTTAAATGTGTTTTGAATTTGCTTCTTGATGCTCTCTTTTGCTTCAACTCTTATTTCTTGCGAGTGCATCATTAAAATTGCTGAGCCCATCTTAATGGCTATAAAGAAAGAACTTCTTGGGAGATAACCCATGTCTTTATTTTACTACAGTACTTTTGTTTTATATTTGAGTCTTGGAAGTTGTTACTACTGTAGCAACCTCTCCTTATATTATTTTATTGCATTGTTGTGCCAAGTAAAGTCTTTGATAGCAAGGTTCATACTAGATTTGGATTACTGCGCATAAACAGATTTCTTGATGTCACGAATTTGGGCAGGGTTCTCTGTAGGTAACTCAGAAAAATCTGCCAATTTACGTGCGTGATCCTCAGATATGTACGCAACTTTCATTCAATATGAGCATTTTCATCTGAGCAAGTCCATTGCCTCTAAAAAATTCGTCTTTACGTACTGTTCTGTTTTGACAGATTCTGCCTTTTATTTCGCATTGCCTCTTTTGCTGTGTTGGATGGATTTCTTTATTCCATTAACTTCCAGTAGCTTTGGGCAATGTCCAGAAGTGTTAAGAATGATTGTGTCACCTCTAAACATGTGAATTTTTTTATTATGCACTAACCCTCTAATGAGTTTGTTTTAAGTTTGGTGTGGAGGAAGTTTTCAAGGGTCAAGAGAGGAGGATGATATACTATGATCAAGAGGAGTGAAGAGTCTAAGCTTGGGGATTCCCCGGTGGTTCATCCCTGCATATTTCAAGAAGACTCAAGCATCTAAGCTTGGGGATTCCCAAGGCATCCCCTTCTTCATCGACAACTTATCAGGTCCTTCTCTTGAAACTATATTTTTATTCCATCACATCTTATGTACTTTACTTGGAGCGTCTGTTTGTTTTTTTTTTGTTTGAATAAATTCATGCTTGTGTGGGAGAGAGACATGCTCCACTGTTGCGTATGAACACATGTGTTCTTAGCTTTACTTTTAATGTTCATTGCGAAGGTTGAACTACTTCGTTCATTGATATATGGTTGGAAACGGAAAATGCTTCATGTGTTAATTGGTATAATGTCTTGAATAATTTGATACTTGGCAATTGTTGTGCTCATATGGATCATGTTTAAGCTCTTGCATCATGTACTTTGTACCCATTAATGAAGAACTACATAGAGCTTGCTAAAATTTGGTTTGCATGATTGGTCTCTAGAGTCTAGATATTTTCTGGTTAAGGTGTTTGAACAACAAGGAAGACGATGTAAAGTCTTATAATGCTTACAATATGTTCATATGTGAGTCTTGCTGCACCGTTTTATACTTGAGTTTGCTTCAAACAACCTTGCTAGCCTAGCCTTGTATTGAGAGGAATTCTTCTCGTGCATCCAAATCCTTGAGCCAAAAACTATGTCATTTGTGTCCACCATACCTACCTACCACATGGTATTTCTCTGCCATTCCAAGCAAATACTTCATGTGCTACCTTTAAACAATTTAAAAGCTATTATCTCTTATTTGTGTCAATGTTTTATAGCTCATGAGGAAGTATGTGGTGTTTTATCTTTCGATCTTGTCATTTACTTCGGACAGAATTTAACCAATGGACTAGTGGCATATCCGCTTATCCAATAATTTTGCAAAAAGAGCTTGGGGTGCCCAGCCCCAAATTAATTAACTTGCATTAATAATTCTCTTCACATGCTTTGCCCTGATCCATCAGTAAGCAACTTAATTTTGCAAATAGACACTCCTTCATGGTATATGAATGTTGGAAGGCACCCGAGGATTCGGTTAGCCATGGCTTGTGTAAGCAAAAGGTTGGGAGGAGTGTCACCCATCAATAATGAAACTAAAATACATGTGTAAACAAAAGAGAAGAGGGATGATCTACCTTGCTGGTAGAGATAACGTCCTTCATGGGAGCCGCTCTTGAAAGTCTGGTTGATAAGGTAGTTAGAGTACCCGCTATCATTCGTTGACAACAACAAACACCTCTCAAAACTTGACTTTTATGCTCTCTATATGATTTCAAAACTTAAAAAGATCTAGCACATGATTTAATCCCTGCCCTCTGCGAAGGGCCTTTCTTTTACTTTATGTTGAGTCAGTTTACCTACTTCTTTCTATCTTAGAAGCAAACACTTGTGTCAACTGTGTGCATTGATTCTTACATGTTTACCTATTGCACTTGTTATATTGCTTTATGTTGACAACTATCCATGAGATATACATGTTACAAGTTGAAAGCAATTGCTGAAACTTAATCATCCTTTGTGTTGCTTCAATGCCTTCTACTTTGAATCTATTGCTTTATGAGTTAACTCTTATGCAAGACTTATTGATGCTTGTCTTGAAAGTACTATTCATGAAAAGTCTTTGCTACATGATTCAATTGTTTAGTCATTATCTTTACTATCACTTTATTCACTTCATATGCTTTACAATCGTATTGATCAAGATTATGTTGGTAGCATGTCACTTCAGAAATTATCATTGTTATCGTTTACCTACTCGAGGGCGAGTAGGAACTAAGCTTGGGGATGCTTGATACGTCTCAAACGTATCTATAATTTCTTATGTTCCATGCTAGTTTTATGACAATACCTACATGTTTTGTTCACACTTTATATCGTTTTTATGCGTTTTACGGAACTAACCTATTGACGAGATGCCGAAGTGCCAGTTCCTGTTTTGTTTTTGGTTGAAATCCTAGTAAGGAAATATTCTCGGAATTGGACGAAATCAACGCCCAAAGACCTTATAATTCCACGAAGCTTCGAACAGGAGAGGGCAGGGGAGGCCTGGGCCCCACACAATATGGCGGCGCGGCCAGAGAGGGCGCGCCACCCTGGCGTGTGGCCCCTCCGTAACCCTTCCGACTCCGCCTCTTCACCTATATAAAGGTCCCTGACCTAAATCTTCGATACGAAAAAAGCCACGGTACGAGAAACCTTCCAGAGCCGCCGCCATCGCGAAGCCAAGATCCTGGGGGACAGGAGTCTCGTTCGGCACGCCGCCGGGACGGGAAGTGCCCGGAAGGCTCCTCCATCGACACCACCGCCATCTCCATCAACGCCGTTGTCTCCCATGAGGAGGGAGTAGTTCTCCATCGAGGCTAAGGGCTGTACCGGTAGCTATGTGGTTAATCTCTCTCCTATGTACTTCAATACAATGATCTCATGAGCTGCCTTACATGATTGAGATTCATATGAGCTTTGTATCACTATTCATCTATGTGCTACTCTTGTGATGTTATTAAAGTAGTCTATTCCTCCTTCACGGTGTAATGGTGACGTGTGTGCATCGTGTAGTACTTGGCGTAGGTTATGATCATAATCTCTTGTAGGTTATGGAGTTAATTATTACTATGATAGTATTGATGTGATTTATTCCCTTCATAGTGTAAAGGTGACAGTGTGTATGCTATGTTAGTACTCGGTTTAAATTGCAAAGATCTATTATGCTCTAAAGGTTACTTAAATATGAATGCCGAATGTTGTGGAGCTTGTTAACTCCGGCATTGAGGTGCTCTTGTAGCCCTACACAACGAATGGTGTTCATTATCAAACAAGAGTATATGTAGCACAAAGGAAGAGAACTTATTTATTTATGTGATCAATGTTGAGAGTGTCCACTAGTGAGAGTATGATCCCTAGGCCTTGTTTCCAAATACGCAATCATCGCTTGTTTCTGTTTCTTTGCATCTTTACTTCTGCCAATATTACTACCATCAATGCCGCCAGCAAGCACTTTACGTCGTTACTCGCTCATATTCATTCATACTACTTGTATTTCACTATCTCTTCGCGAACTAGTGCACCTATACATCCGACAAGTGTATTAGGTGTGTTGAGGACACAAGAGACTTGTATCGTGATTGCGGGGTTGCTTGAGAGGGATATCGTTGACCTCTTCCTCCTGAGTTCGATAAACCTTGGGTGATCCACTTAAGGGAAACTTGTTGTCGTTCTACAAACCTCGCTCTTGGAGGCCCAACACCGTCTCAACAGAATAGAAGCGTGCGAGACACTCGCTACAAGTATCAACTTGGCCAGAGCCTCTACTAGCAACGGAGAGCATGCAAGAACATAAACAACACATATATGATAGATTGATAATGAACTTGACATAGTTTTTCATATTCATCGGATCCCAACAAACACAACATGTAGCATTACAAATAGATGATCTTGATCATGATAGGAAGCTCACAAGATCTAACATGATAGCACAATGAGGAGAAGACAACCATCTAGCTACTGCTATGGACCCATAGTCTAGGGGTGAACTACTCACACATAATCCGGAGGTGATCATGGCGATGAAGAGCCCTCCAGGAGATGATTCCCTCTCCGGCAGGTGCCGAGCGATCTCCTCGAATCCCCCGAGATGGGATTGGCGGCGGCGTCTCTGGAAGGTTTCCGTGGCTCTTGGTACAGGGGGTTTCGTGACGAAGGCTTTAAGTAGGCGGAAGGGTAGGGTTGGAGGCGACGCGAGGGGCCCACCCCATAGGGCAGCGAGGGCCCCCCTCTGGCCGCGCGGCCCTATGGTGGCGGCGCCTCGTCGCCCACTCTAACCCTTTCGGTCTTCCGAAGCTTCGTGGATAAGACCCCGGACGTTGATTTCGTCCAATTCGAGAATATTTCCTTTGTAGGATTTCTGAAACCAAAACCAGCAGAAAAGAACGGTCTTCGGCATCTCGTCAATAGGTTAGTGCCGGAAAATGCATAATAATGACATAAATTGTGTATAAAACATGTGAGTATCATCATCAAAGTAGCATGGAACATAAGAAATTATGGATACGTTTGAGACGTATCAGCGCCCTACACCGTCCTCACCCGTGTGAAGGAGGAGGCGGCGACGCCCGTCAATCCGAGGCGAGGCGGCAGCGGCAGCCGGCGCCAGCAAGAGAGGCGAGGCGGCGCCCTTCTCATTCCGAAGTCGGAGGTGAAGGAGGAACGAGGAAGCGTCACAAAGCGACTGCCGGAGGAGGAGCGGCAGCAGCCTCATCGCCGCAGCGACGACCCCGAGACTGCCCAGGGCTACGAGCGGCGTGATTGGCGTCGCTGAACGACAAGGACGCCTGGAGGGGCGACCTGAACACGGCGATCGCCATGTCCATCCGCGACTCTGGCAAGCCGCTCGTGGACCTCACCGACGATGACGAGGCAGGACCAAGCGGCCTGGTGAAGGACGAGCCCGACGAGCCCGACAAAGCAGGAGGTCGTCACCGACGACATGTACAACTTCCACCAGTACTACGACGCCTCCTTCCGCCGCAAGTACTTCTAGATTAGGTTTAGTTTAAATTTAGTCGAATCTCGTTCGAATATATGTAAATTATGTTAAGTTTGGATGAATTTAATCGAATTTCGCTCAAGTTTTAAATTTCCGAAATTTTGTTTGGAGGACGCGACTGGGGAGCGACGTCCACCAAACGTGGCACGAATAAAACACGTCCCTCAAACGCTCGATCCGGCGCGTTTTGGGGACGGTTTGGAGGACGCGACTCGAGATGCTCTTACATCACACATTATAGGAGAGAGATTATATCACGCATTATACGAGAGAGATTATATAAATGCATCATTTACAAGAGGGCCTGTGGTAGACGGTCCTCAGATTCAATGGAAGAGACAAGTTTCAGCTAAGCTCCGTAAAGCCTCCAAAAAAGTCTTTAGCTTGGCTCTTATCAACCTCACGATGCAAGTGCAAAAGTCTATCCGAAACGTTGGATGGGCCGCTAAGAGCAAGTCCAACAGCTTCCCAATATTTCTCCCCCTATATGTTCCTGTAGGGGCTTCCCCTATAAAGATTCTTCCCCTAAATTTTGTTCATCTCCAACAGCTCCCCTATACTCCCCTATACCACATGCATCTATATTTTAACAATATTTAGTACCTAACTTCACAAATAATAGAGCATTAATCACCTAAGTAGGCATTAACTCTATTATTACTTGTATAGGGGAGGCTTCCACCACCCCAATGTATAGGGAAGAAGGAGGGGTGGGTTGGGGATGCAGATTTATTGGGGGCATGTGTAGGGGGCCTGTTGGAGGGTGTTTTCTCCTATTTCTCCCCTATATTTAGGATTGGGGAGGCTATAGGGTGCCTCTTGGACTTGCTCTAAGGGCACTCCTTGGTGTAGAACTTCTTGAAGCGGCCCCCTTTATTCCTTGTCGTGCAGGAGACTTCCAGCTGGCCTCCAGGGAGGCGTAGGAAAAGATGTTTTTATTCCCATTAATGGCGGAGTCACAGATATGAATTCCTGTGCAAAAACTCAGCTGATTTCTAGGAGGTGGCTTGATCTTCTTCTGCTTCTTCTAGCTATCCATCTCTCCAAATTGATATTATAAGAATAAAAGTGTGGTGAGTGTGATGGGGGCATCGCGCGCGCGTTGTCCGACCCGACGCATTCGCTAACAAAATTTGGTGAACGAATAGGTCCGCGTGATCTCATCCGTTTGGATCACGTCGTTGGAGCGTCCACACGGAATATTTCAAACAACGCAGGATAGGATGGATCACCCCGCTGAAGATTACTATAGGCGAGCACATGATCTGAAGCCCTCACAAGACTATGGTTGTGGTTGCGCGTCGGAGTTCTCGTCCGATCCACCATCATGCTTCTTCCACAATCTTCACTCATTCTCCTTTGGATCATCTTCTAAACTTATTTACATATAATATGGGTAATATATCCTTGTGCGTTCCAAAAAAATATGCATCATTTACATAATCAGCCTCTATGAAAGACATAGAATATGCTCAAATTTTAAACTATAAAGTTAAATTTAAACCTATTTGAGGTATATATATAATTATAAAAATGGAACTCTCATATCATGATTACTGTTATAAATAAAATTCTAATAGTACGATATCAACTCCCTCCCTCTAAGAATAAGTATCTCAAGTTTTTCTAGATAAGGATATATCCATATTTAGATAAAACTAAGATATTTTTTTTTAATGGGAACATTATTTTTAACGAAGGTGTATATGATATGACTCTGCATAGGCCTCGCAGCCTCAGGAATTTTGGCGTGACCAAACCTGAAAACGCAAACTGCCGCAGGCAACCTGAATCTTCACATAGGGTAGCCGCCATTCTATCTCATTTTGCCGGAGCAACTAGGAACCTCCATCTATAGGCAAGGCACGTGTCACCCAAAATGCGCACACCAGCGAAATCGCACAGGCCTCCACCTAGAGCGCCAAGACGGTTACTCGTGCTAATCCTACTATCCTAGGATCTATACATGGCGTTCAAGCAATTTGAAGAGAACAGAGAATGCATAGCCTATTTCTGCCGGTATTCTGGGCCAGCCCAACATTAGCAGGTGCATCGTGGTCGCAGTGGAAGGTATTACAGCAAAATGCATGCAGGCAGAAGGAGCTGGCCTAAATAAACTGCAAATAAGCACAATATTCATGATTCAGGTACACATTCGCAACAATCACAAAAACAAAATGCAAAGCACCCAATGAACACAATATGCAAGCAGAAGTTTTTTTTGTCCTAAACTGAAATAGCAGAAGCCAGAATACATGGGACTGGCAAACAACCAGCACGGCAGACGCTAAATGGAGACGGCAACAGACACATGATCAACAATCACAGAATAATAAGATCATGTTTAGACAGGAATATAATGTGATTCAGGTTTACTTATTTGTAAGTCGATCACGCTGCCATAAGGCAGAAGCACATGCTCCACACGAATTGGCGGGGGACTAGATTTTCAGTAGCAACAGAAAAGACAGAACTCGCACATAACCAAAGAGACACACGAAGCCAGACTTCCAACGAACTCATTGGCCACCACGGAGGCGGAGCACCAGGTGCAGGGTTGACTCCTTTTGGATGTTATAATCAGCCAGAGTGCGCCCATCCTCGAGCTGCTTACCTGCGAAGATCAGGCGCTGCTGGTCCGGGGGGATGCCCTCCTTGTCTTGGATCTTGGCCTTCACGTTGTCAATGGTGTCCGAAGATTCCACCTCCAATGTGATGGTCTTTCCGGTAAGAGTCTTGACAAAGATCTGCATGCCACCCCGAGCCGGAGCACCAGGTGGAGGGTGGACTCCTTCTGGATGTTGTAATCAGCAAGTGTGCGGCCATCCTCAAGCTGCTTGCCTGCAAAGATCAGGCGCTGCTGGTCCGGCGGGATGCCCTCCTTATCCTGGATCTTGGCCTTCACATTGTCGATTGTGTCAGAAGACTCAACCTCCAGGGTAATGGTCTTGCCGGTCAAGGTCTTGACAAAGATCTGCATGCCACCACGGAGACGAAGAACAAGGTGGAGGGTGGATTCTTTCTGGATGTTATAATCTGCAAGGGTGCGACCATCCTCAAGCTGCTTTCCAGCAAAAATCAAACGCTGCTGGTCTGGGGGAATGCCTTCCTTGTCTTGGATCTTCGCCTTGACATTGTCAATCGTGTCAGAAGACTCAACCTCAAGGGTAATGGTCTTGCCAGTGAGGGTCTTCACGAAGATCTGCATACCTCCCCTGAGCCTGAGCACCAGGTGGAGGGTCGACTCCTTCTGGATGTTGTAATCAGCCAGGGTGCGGCCATCCTCCAGCTGCTTGCCAGCAAAGATGAGGCGCTGCTGGTCCGGGGGGATGCCCTCCTTGTCCTGTATCTTGGCCTTGACGTTGTCAATCGTGTCAGACGACTCAACCTCAAGGGTGATTGTCTTGCCAGTAAGGGTCTTCACAAAGATCTGCATGCCACCCCTGAGCCTGAGCACCAGGTGGAGGGTCGACTCCTTCTGGATATTGTAGTCAGCAAGCGTCCGCCCATCCTCGAGCTGCTTGCCAGCAAAGATGAGCCGCTGCTGGTCCGGTGGAATCCCTTCCTTGTCTTGTATCTTTGCCTTGACATTGTCGATCGTGTCCGAAGACTCAAACCTCGAGGGTGATGGTCTTGCCCGTAAGGGTCTTCACAAAAATTTGCATCTGCATAGCCAGAAATCGCGAACATCAGATTAAGTTGCCATGACCATACATGTCCAGGAGTAGATCAATCAAGCAATGAACTAGGAAATAATCGACCTGATCTAATGCTCATGATAATACTGGAACTGCGGTAATAAGTTGCAAATAGCAAAAACAGAACCATGACTATGAGTACTTGTCTCCAGTTCAATTATAACATGGTGACCACATCGACTTAACATATAATAGTTCACTAGCATGTACATAGAACTAATCCAATGAAGGGCTAGCATGCAGCTTATGCAAATCAGGACTAGAAGTCAGAAAATCAGCAGAGTACAAGCGCTGAGATAAAAGATACGACTGGCATGAGTGGAATCTACATGTATATCAAGATCACAGGTCAGAAGTGGTGAAATAATTCAATGCAATTAACAAAATAATATATACAACAGGGTCCAACACTAATCTATCATCAAAACATATTAAGCAACCTAGAAGAACAATCACAGGTACATCAATAGACTGAAATCTACAGGAACAGAGTTGATCAAGAACACATAATAGTGACACAATTTTCCGGTTGCGACAATGGATCATAATAATGAGTGGGAACTACATGTAAGCCATAGGTCAGGAGGGGTACCATATGTCCAAGGCAATTGACAAAAAAAAAATCTACAACAGGGTCCAACGTTTATTGACCAAAACCTAATCGGCAGCCCTAGATGAACCATCACGGGGGAGCAATTGCATTCCATCGAAATCTATACGGACAAAACTGATTGAGAGAACACACCAGAGAACATGTATACCGCGATCTACACCGATCTATGAAAATCGACATGCTGTTTAACGCCACGATCTCATCGTCTCATCGCGTTAAACAGATCGACAATCGCACATATGCATCTAGATCAATCCCACGAGATGAACATACATATAGGGACATACAGCTTCGGGAAGGAGGAATCGAAAGAGGCCGCATACCTTGACGGAGATTAGAGAGCTGAGAGCCTTAGATCGATTGCTGGGCGGTTTCGATCGGAATCAGGAGCACTGGATTGGGGAAAGAGGTCGATGCGGAGGGGAATTTATGGATGGGAGAAGATTAGCGAGTCCGGGTCGGTTTCGTCACGCGTGAGCCGAACTGGACGGAGAGGCGGTTGCGGAGTCCGTCCGTCGGTCCGTCCCCACCACGCAGTCTCCAGAAGCATCTCGAGGGCGACGGCCCGTCCATCGTGGGCCTCTCCGTGGGCTTTCCGTCTGCGACCAGGCCCTTGGCAGGCTTTCCAAGACCTTTTCGTTTTTTTAAAGCATAATATCCGGACTGCGAGAAGGAGAGCAAGCCCAGACTACAAAAACCAAAACAAAAAAAAAAGACTAAAAAAGCACCGGTCACAACCTTAAACGTCAGTACAATAGCACTTTTTCATATGGCACACGGGTACATATACTATACAATGGCCACAAGAAATTTCTGCATGTCTATCGGCTATCACATATGGCCGATGATTGCGGATGTGAATCCAAAACAGAGTGATAAAAGTAAAACAAAGTTGCATTCGTGGTTAAGTTATCCTCTCATTGTTGACCAACAGCCATGTTGGACACCTGAGGAAGTAGCCCTTGAAGGTTTTTTTGTGGAAGATGCTGCCACCACCAGATTTGTGCTTCAAGTCAAGTTTGGCATCCCCTCTTGGGCCTTCTAGTGGCCTATGTCCCCAACGCCCAACCGGTAAAGTTTAGCATTTTACATATTGAATTAAAACATAGTAAGATATCAAAAACTAGATACGAAAGATGAAAAAACAAAATTAAAGTGGTATAGATAAACAAGCATCAACCTGAGATTTTATTGTTCTAATGGAAATAATGAAGTTAATATGTGTGACATTGCATGTCTCAGAAGGCATCCACTTCTTCCTAAATGTTGTCGGAGATCAATATTGATATTTAGGGTATGTAAGTGGACCCAACCCACATGTACTCCAAAGAGGGCATCATTGGTCATTTCGAACCAATAAATGGAACTATGCAAATCATTATTATTATGCCTTACCATTTACACAATTTCAAGATAAGCGATAGATTTTTTGCAAGCCACTGGCTGACATTTATACATGACAATTCAAGTAAATTGTGTAAATCACAAATGTAGAATCTCCTCCAAGCACGTTCATGTTGTAGAGGTAAAAGGAGATCCCCAATTGTTGGAGATATGCCCGAGAGGCAATAATAAATTGGTTATTGTTATATCTTAGTGTTCATGATAAATGTTTACACCCCATGCTATAATTATATAAACCGAAAATATTAATACATGTGTGTTGTGTACACAACCAGAGTCCCTAGTAAGCCTCTCATTTAACTAACTTATTGATTAATAGATGATGATGGTTTCCTGATCATGAACATTGGATGTTATTAATAACAAGATCATATCATTTAGGTGAATGATGTGATGGACACACACCCTTAGTAAGCATAGCATAAAGATCAAGTAATTAAGTTCAACTTGCTATAAGCTTTCAGATACATAGTAACCTAGTCATTCGACCATGAGATCATGTAAATCACTTAGACCAGAAGGGTACTTTGATTACATCAAACGCCACTGCGTAAATGGGTGGTTATAAAGATGGAATTAAGTATTCGGAAAGTATGAGTTGAGGCATATAGATCAAAAGCGGGATTTGTCCATACCGATGACGGATAGATATACTCTGGGCCCTCTCGGTGGAATGACATCTAATTAGCTTGCAAGCATGTGACAATGTCACAAGAGATGACATACCATGGTACGAGTAAAGAGTACTTGTCGGTAACAAGGTTGAACTAGGTATGGAGATACCGATGATCGAACCTCGGACAAGTAAAGTATCGCGCGACAAAGGGAATTGGTATCGTATGTTAATGGTTCTTTCGATCACGAAGTCATCGTTGAATATGTGGGAGCTATTATGGATCTCCAGTCCCGCTATTGGTTATTGATCGGAGAAGAGTCTCGATCATGTCGCATAGTTCTCGAACCGTAGGGTGACACACTTAAGGTTTGATGTCGTTTAAGTAGATATGGAATATGGAATGGAGTTCGAAGTTTTCGGTGTCTCGGATGGGATCCAAGACATCACGAGGAGGTTCAATGGTCCGGAGAATAAGATTCATATATGGAAGTCATTTTCCGGTTTCGAAAAGTCGGTGTTTTGACCGGAGCTCTAGAAGGTTTTGGAAGGACCGAATAGTCCGGAATATTGTGGAAGGTTCCGGAAGTGTCCGGGACGACCCGGGCTGTCTAAGGAAGTCCGAAGGGTTCCATAATAGGTGTATCCATGTTTTCCTTAAGGGTTAAGAAGTTTCCCCTAAGGCAGATTCAGATTTGGCAAAAGAGTCCTAGTTCTAGTAGGTTTCGGCTGACAGAAACCTACCGGAACTCTCCCAAACTTTGGGGGCAGGTCTTGGACGACCCAATGACCTTTTCCACCTATAAAAGGAGGGCAAGGGAGCCCCAAGAGCTACACAAGTCGCAGCCCTAGCTCCCCCTCTCCCAAACCCTAGCTACTCCTCCTCCTTCTCCCGCAAAGACTTACGGCGAAGCCCTCCCGAGATCTCCACCACCACCGTCACCACGCCGTCGTGCCGGGATTCCGAGGAGGATCTACTACATCCGCTGCCCGCTGGAACGGGGAGAAGGACGGCGTCATCAACACCGAACGTGTGACCGAGTACGGAGGTGCTGCCCGACTGTGGCACCGTCAAGATCTTCGCGCGTTTGAAAGCGGCAAGTGATCGACTACAACAACAACGAGATCTAATTTCGTAGGCTTTGGAAATCTTCGAGGGTTAGTCTCATGATCTTCTCGTTGCAACCATCTTCTAGATTGGATCTTGGCTTGTTATTCGTTCTTGCGGTAGGAATTTTTTTGTTTTCTATGCTACGAATCCCATCACCAATATTGACATGTTAGTTGTTGATATTACTTTGAGATTGCTTACCACACTGAATCCATGGTAATATTGACATGTTAGTTGATGTGTCTAACTTTCTTATCATTAATATACAACATAATTAGATGCGCCAAACCGTCCGAGCAGTTACGGAGTAGTTCCCTGCATCAATTGTGGATAGGAGAGATTTTTCACATGGATTATCATATTGTACAACCTTGTTATAAGAATTTATGATCATTGATCTAATGTGTGTTTTGGTGTTTGTGTTAAGGCAATAGTCTACATACAACTCGAGAATCTCCACTACGCAGGAAGCCATGCGATGCACCTAAGTACGGTAAGTCATTCATTAGTTTTGCAACTGTGAAATGTATTATATTGTCGTTCATTCTTAATTCTCTTAAATACCCACTAGTCACTTACCTAGTTGGAACCTATTGTAAGTAAAGAGCATATAAATTTTATAATCTCTCCTACATGGGAGGCCATTGCCCCCCCCCCCCCCTCGCCAACTCTAAGATTTTTTCCAAAATAGCACTATATGTTTACCACTTTTTTGCCAAACATCTAACCAGGCCCATCGGTAGGACCGTGCGAGCTGGGTGACCGCACATGGCCCCAAATATTTGAGGCCCCAAAATCCCGGTGCCGCGTGCCTGCACCAATGCATCTCCCCGTTTCCAAATTCGTAAGGCTAGTCCCGCTTCGAAAGCTTGTGGACCAAAAAAAAAAAGCACATACTGATTCAGTTACCAATAGCACATCATACTTCTCCCGATCAAGCTTTGATCTAAGCAGCTCCAGTTGTGCAAGCCTCGATCTAATCCCCTGCCCTGATCATTATGCTCTCTAAAAGGTTTTTGACAGTCTCCATTAAAATTGATAGATTGCGATCTAATCAGCCCGCCTGCCCACGTCAGCTTTAACGGCAAGACATAGACACACGCGTTGCCAGCTATCGCGCACGGATTGGATCGAGATGTCGGACAACGTATTTGACCACGAGATGAAACAGCTTTAGGGCTCGCAATCGAGAGCGGTTAAATGTCCAACGCGCCCAAAACCCTTCGAAGGATGCGGCTAGAGATGCTCATTCTATAGACAACTATTGTCTACCCATTCTCGGAAAATTTTGAAGTTGTTTGTGACATTATGTAGAACTTTCACATACCGATCAAGCTGGAAGAGATTTGAGTATTTGGAGCTAAGGTATAATTGAGGCTTAGAATGTTCTCTTCTCTATGATGGGTCCCGCCACACCTGAAAATGCATTGTACTCCCTCCATTCACAATTAATTTGTGTTCTAGATTTGGTCATAGTCAAAATTTGTAAAGTTTAACTTTAACTAAGCTTAAAACACGAACTAAATAAAAACCGAAGGAGTAGAAAAGCGTGTGGCCATCTCAAAAATCATATGTGCTAGAGAGAATGACTGAACAAAAAAGCATCCACAATCAGACAAGATTTTGGCTAACCACAATTACATAATAAAAATCTAGTCCCACTTATAGATGTTCGCACAAACTGTAATGACACGGGCCTGACACATTGACAAACACACGACACTGACTCGCAAATTACCAGACGGCGACTTCAACAGACAGCTATCGGGTGTACATCAGAATCATAAATCGATCATCCTAAGAAGATCACTAGCCACCACACGGAGGGTGGACTCCTTCTGGATGTTGTATGGGTAAAAGGGTGCTGCCATCCTCTAGTTGCTTGTCGGCAAAGATCAGACACTGCTGGGCCGTGGGATGCCTTCCTTGTCTTGAATTTGCGTTCTGTGAGCTTGCGCCCTGGCCCATGGTGCAGCCCAGCTTAAGTATACCGGGGCGTGGTTGCGGAGGGGAAATTCAGTACTTTCACAAAGTGCTTGAGCTATATCTGATACTCACAAGGTGCAACATCAGTTCACCCATAGTACAACACAAGGAAACAGCGGCAATACATTTACAGCAAAAAAGTGATTACATGCAGCATGTCACCGGGCGATGCTCGTGGTCGCGAGTACAGACGGACTGAAATAGAGTAACAGACTAACACTCTAAGAGAGCATTACATTCTCACTCATAGAGGAGCTATCCTGTATTATTATGGTCGATCACCCACTGCTAGCGACGCACATGTTCCCGCAACATATATAGCTAGTTCCCTGGCTCGAAGAGATCGTTCAGGACGGCGTTTGCCACGACGGCGCCGAGCCGGGCTACCCAAGGGAACTGGCTCACCGCAGGCGAGAGTGTCAGGACGGGAGCGGAGCGCGAAGCCGAAAGGCGATCCTAAAACTGGTTGCCAAATGAGTAGGCGACGACGACCCATCCGCCTAGCACGGAGACATGGCCGGCATCGAGGAAGAGCTGCTGCATCTGGACAACGCCGGCGCCACCACCGAGCACTTGCGGAGCTTCGTAAGCCATATCGTGCCTGTGAAGCTCTGATCACACCTTGTAGCCGTGTTCTTGTTCGTGGTTGTCAAAGTGTGTCTAAGCACTTATATAGGGGGGAACCGATTCTTGGGAGGTGCACAGGGCCGGCTCTATATTTTGCGGGGCCCTAGGGAGAAATTGAAAACTGGGCCCCAATGATAATATATGTACGCATATTGAGATATATATTATGTATATATGTGTCTACTTTTATTTTCTTGCAAAATACTGTATTAAAAATTAACATCCATCCAACAACACATTTATAGTCTGAGATGTCTATAAATAATTGTTGAACACTTAATCAGTGTCACATTACGATACAAAGACTAAAAAAATAACAAAATATAACAAGTAGGTAATTCCCGCTAGTTTTATTCTCTCCAATAATGAGAACAAATTCCGATGAGATATATGGACTAAACGTAACCTGCCTAATATTTTCCTGATTAGCTAGAGTCAAAGAGACAAAAATCAAAAGCCACAAGATCAAGGATTCATGAACTACGTAGACAGGGTCGGGCAGCTGGGCAGAAGTAAGCAGCAGGAAGCAGGGGCCGAGAGGAATAAATGTCAGAGCTGAACAAGGGCAATCTCCATACTCTAGCCGGCCTAGTCGAAGATGACGAAGAGGAGGTCCAGATCGATCGCAAGATCACTGTTGTCTGCGTTTCACCATTTCCTCTCCTGTTGCCCCGTTGGTCGCTAGTCCTGATCGCTGCGTCCGTAGACTGGGCCTTTGCTTACAATTTTTTCTCATCCCAAACACAAAACAGCAGCAGAGCAGTACAGCTTATGGGCCCCCCTAAGGCATGGGCCCCTGGGCGTTGCCCATGGTCGCCTAGGGCCAGGGCCGGCCCTGGAGGTGCACGTACATGGTGCACAGGACACGCACGACTACTTTTATTTTTTATTTTTGATGAGGGAGCACGCACGACTACTCTCGCATACAATCCTTGAACCCCTGCAACTTGGGCAACCACTAGTAGAAACTCGGGCTTTGTTTTTTTTTTTTTTGCTCCAAAGAGCTTTTGCATCGGATTTGGCACGAACCGATGCTAAAGTGATCATTACAAGACTGGTCGCATGCCCACATCGAGGGCATTAGACCTGGTTCGTGCGTAACCTTTTCACCGGTTCGTAACACGAAAAGAAAACATAGAATCAGTTTTAAGCAAAAAGAGAGGTATTTTAGTAACATGAAAATCCCTACAACCATATTGTCCTCTCTCATAAAGATTTTCAGTAGCATCATGAACAAACTCAACAATATAACTATCACATGAAACATTCTTATCATGAGATACATGCATAAAAATTACTCTCCACATAAGCATAGTCATTACTATTAATTGTAGTGGGAGCAAATTCAATAAGATAGCTATCATTATTATTCTCATCACCATAATCATCATATATAGGAGGCATATTGTAATCATAATTAATTTTCTCTTCAATAGTAGGTGGACTGAAAATATGATAGTCATCATTGTAATCATCATATATAGGAGGTAAAGTATCATCAAAGTAAATTTTCTCCTCCATGCATGGGGGACTAAAAATATCATGCTCCTCAAAACAAGCTTCCCCAAGCTTATAATTTTTCATAGCATTAGCAACAATGGTGTTCAAAGCATTTATACTAATAACATTGTCATTAGCATGCATATAAAGTTCTATAGGTTTTTTAATTTTCTCTTCAAACACCTCATGTCCTAACTAAAGATAAATACTATAAAGATCTCTAATATTTTTGTTGTTTTCCATTAAGCCTAACTAGTGAAATGAAAACAAGAAACAAAAAGATATAATTGCAATCTAAAGGAGATACCTTCGAGCACTCACACACCGGCATCAGTGCTAGGAAATAGCTTAGTAGTCGGATGATGTGAATACCTTTTACCTTACCTCCCCGGCAACGACGCCAGAAAATAGCTTGATGTCTACGCACGCTTCTATTCCTCAGAGATGTTGGGCCCCAAGAGCAGAGGTTTGTAGAACAAGAAAGAAGTTTCCTTTAAGTGAATCACCTAAGGTTTATCGAACTCAGGAGGTAGAGGTCAAAGATATCCCTCTCAAGCAACCCTGCAATTAAGATACAAGAAGTCTCTTGTGTCCCCAACACACCTAATACACTTGTCGGATGTATAGGTGCACAAGTTCGACGAAGAGATAGTGAAATACCAGTGATATGGATGATTATAAGCAGTAATTGCAATCTGAAATAAAAATGGCAGCAAGCGAACATGTAGCAGAACTTGTTGGAAACGGTGTTTCAATGCTTAGAAACAAGGCCTAGGGATCATACTTTCACTAGTGGACACTCTCAACAATGATCACATAATTGGACAATTAGATAACTTCTCTTCACTTGTGCTACTCTGAATTACTCTCCTATTGGAATCACTAATCATCACGTAGTGGCTACAAAAGCTCCACTCAAAGTTCATCAAGTACTTGACAAACACCACTCATAGGGATATCCTCATCAAATCATAATCCAAGATAATACCATTGCAATTTAGACCGAGTACTAACATAGCATACACACTGTCAACAATAGCTATGAAAGGGGGAATAGATCACATCAATACTATCATAGTAATAGTTAACTTCATAATCCACAAGAGATTACAATCATAGCCTACGCCAAGTACTACATGATGCACACGCTGTCCACTTTACATCATGGAGGAGGAATAGACTACTTTAATAATATCACTAGAGTAGCACATAGATTAATAGTGATACAAAGCTCTTGATCACATAAAGATCACACCATGGGAGAGAGATGAACCACATAGCTACCGGTAGAGCCCCCTCGCCTGGGAGAAATACCCCTCCTCATCATGGGAGTCAGCGGCGATGAAGATGGCGGTGGTGTCAATGGAGATGGATTCCGGGGGCACTTCCCCGTCCCGGCGGCGTGCCAGAACAGATACTTTGTCCCCCGAAACTTGTCTTCGCGATGGCGGCAGCTACGGAACTCTTCGTGGAATATGACTTGATTTTTTAGGGTTTTCGCGACTGGGAGAATATATAGGCGAAGAGGCAGCGTCGGGGGAGCCAGGAGGCTCCCTCCCCACATCTGGGCGCTGCAGGGGGCCAGGCTGCGCCGCCCTATGGGGTGGGCCCCCTGCTGGCAGCCTCCGACTCTTCTTCGATGTTCTGGAATCCTCCGTGGAAAATAGGACGTGGCTTTGTTTCGTCCAATTCCGAGAATATTTCTGTGTAAGATTTCGAAACCAAAACATGAGAAAACAGAACCTGGCGCTTCGGCATCTTGTTAATAGGTTAGTACCGTAAAATGCATCAAAATGATATAAAGTATGAATAAATCATGTAGGTATTGTCATAAAACTAGCATGGAACATAAGAAATTATAGATACGTTGGAGACGTATCAGCATCCCATCCCTTCTTCGCCTCGAGTAAAGGTAAACGATAAGATAATTTCTGAAGTGACATGCTACCAACATAATCTTGATCAACACTATTTGTAAAGCATATGAGATGAATGAAGTGACTCAAAGCAATGGTATATAGTTTGCTAACAAAAAGATAATGACTAAACAACTTAATCATATAGCAAAAACATTCCATGAATAGTACTTTCAAGATAAGCATAAAAAAGTCTTGCATAAGAGTTAACTCATAAAGCATTAGATTCTTAATAAGAGGTTTTGAAGCAACACAAAGGAAGATTTAAGTTTCAACAATTGCTTTGAACTTTCAACATGCATATCTCATGGATAATTGTCAACACAAAGTACTATAATAAGTGCAATAAGTAAACATGTAGAAATCAGTGCACATGCTGACACAAGTGTTTGCTTTTAAGATAGAAAGAAGTAGGTAAACTGACTCAACATAATGTAAAAGAAAGGCCCTTCGCAGAGGGAAGCAGGGATTACTCATGTGCTAGAGCTTTTTATTTTGAAAACATGGAAACAATTGTGTCAACGGTAGTAATAATTCATATGTGTTATGCATAAAACTTCCTATAAGTCGCAAGCCTCATGCATCGAATACTAATAGTGCCCGCACCTTGTCCTAATTAGCTCGGACTTCCATGGATTATCATTGCATTACACATGTTTCAACCAAGTGTCACAAAGGGTACCTCTATGCCACCTGACAAAGGTCCAAGGAGATAAATCGTATTTGATTTCTCGATTTTGATAGATCTCAACTTGAGGACATCCGTACCGGGACAACATAAAAAACAGATAATGGACTCCTCTTTTATGCTTTAAGCATTCAATAACAGATAATATTCTCATAAGAGATTTGAGGATTAATGTCCAAGCTGAAACTTCCACCATGATACATGGCTTTGGTTGGCGGCCCAATGTTCTTCTCTAACAATATGCATACTCAAACCATTTCAACTCATGGAAAATCTCCCTTACTTCAGACAAGACGAACATGCATAGCAACTCACATGATATTCAACAGGTGATGTTGATGCGTCCCCAGAAACATGGTTACCGCTCAACAAGCAACTTATAAGAACTAATATACATAAGCGACATATTCATTACCACAATAGTTTTTAGGCTACTTTCCCATGAGCTATGTATTGTAAAGACAAGGAATGAATTTTCTAAAGGTAGCACGCAAGCAATTTACTTGGAATGGCAGAAAAATACCACATAGTAGGTAGTTATGGTGGACACAAATGGTATAGGTTTTGGCTCAAGGTTTTGGATGCACGAGAAGTATTCCCTCTCAGTACAAGGCTTTGGCTAGCAAGGTTGTTTGAAGCAAACACAAGTATAAACCGGTACAACAAAACTTACATAAGAACATATTACAAGCATTATAAGACTATACACTGTCTTCTTTGTTGTTCAAACACTTTTACCAAAACTATCTAGACCTTAGAGAGACCAATCATGCAAACCAAATTTCAACAAGCTCTACATAGTTCTCCACTAATAGATTTGAACTACATGATGCAAGAGCTTAAACATGATCTACTTGAGAGCTCAAAACAATTGCCAAGTATCAAATTATTCAAGACAATATGAAGCATTTTCTGCTTCCAACCAAATAACAATAAGTGCAGCGGCTTTCAACTCCGCCATGAACATGAAAAACGAAGAACACGAGTGTTCAAATAAAAAAGCGGAGCGTGTCTCTCTCCAACACAAGGATTGCTAGGATCCGATTTTATTCAGAGAATGAAAATAACAAAACGAAAAATAAAAGCACACGGACGCTCCAAATAAAGTACATAAGATGTGACGGAATTAAAATATAGTTTCACTAGAGGTGACCTGATAAGTTGTTGATGAAGAAAGGGATGCCTTGGGCATCCCCAAGCTTAGACGCTTGAGTCTTCTTGAAATATGCAGAGAACCACGGGGCATCCCCAAGCTTAGACTTTTCACTCTTCTTGATCATATTATATCATCCTCCTCTCTTGATCCTTGAAAACTTCCTTCACACCAAACTCAAAACATTCTCACTAGATGGTTAGTGCATAATTAAAAATTCACATCTTCAGCAAGGACACAATCATTCCCAACATTTCTGGACATTACCCAAGGCTACTGAAATTTAATGGAGCAAAGAAATCCACTCAACACATAGAAAGAGGCAAACGAAATAAAAGGCAGAATCAGTCAAAAATGAACTCCGAAGACGGATTTTTCGAGGCATAACATGCTCAGATGGAAAAGCTCCAGTTGAACGAAAGTTGCGTACATATCTGAGGATCACGAATGAATTTTTTTAGGATTTTACGAGTTTCCTACAGAGAGATCAACTCAAATTCGTGACAGCTAAAAATCTGTTCCTGCGCAGAAATCCAAATCTAGTATCAACTTTATATCAAAGATTTTACTTGGTACAAAAGCGAAATAAACATAATAAGGAGAGTTTGCTACAGTAGTAACAACTTCCAAGACACAACAAAACAGTAGAAAAAATAAAAACATGGATTATCTCCCAAGAAGTGCTTTCTTTATAGCCATTAAGATGGGCTCAGTAATTTTAATGATGCTCGCAAGAAATAAGAGTTGAAGCAAAAGAGAGCATCAAAAGCAAATAAGAAACACTTTTAGGTCTAACCCACTTCCTATGAAAAGGAATCTTGTAAATAAACAAGTCATGTAAGCATAATGCAATAAGCATAGGAAAACAAGACAAGCGCAACTTCAAGATTTTAAGCAAAAAGAGAGGTGTTTTAGTAACATGAAAATCCCTACAACCATATTGTCCTCTCTCATAAAGATTTTCATTAGCATCATGAACAAACTCAACAATATAAATATCACATGAAACATTCTTATCATGAGCTACATGCATAAAATTATTACTCTCCACATAAGCATAGTCATTACTATTAATTGTAATGGGAGCAAATTCAATAAGATAGCTATCATTATTATTCTCATCACCATAATCATCATATATAGGAGGCATATTGTAATCATAATTAATTTTCTCCTCAATAGTAGGTGGACTGAAAATATGATAGTCATCATTGTAATCATCATATATAGGAGGTAAATTATCATCAAAGTAAATTTTCTCCTCCATGCTTGGAGGACTAAAAATACCATGCTCCTCAAAACCAGCTTCCCCAAGCTTAAAATTTTCCATAGCATTAGCAACAATGGTGTTCAAAGCATTTATACTAATAACATTGCATTAGCATGCATATAAAGTTCCATAGGTTTTTTAATTTTCTCTTCAAACACCTCATGTCCTAACTAAAGATAAATACTATAAAGATCTCTAATATTTTTGTTGTTTTCCATTAAGCCTAACTAGTGAAATGAAAACAAGAAACAAAAAGATATAATTGCAGAATCTAAAGGAGATACCTTCGAGCACTCACACACCGCCAACAGTGCTAGGAAATAGCTTAGTAGTCGGAGGATATGAATATCTTTTACCTTACCTCCCCGGCAACGGCGCCAGAAAATATCTTGATATCTACGCACGCTTCTATTCCAGTAGACAGTGTTGGGCCTCCAAGAGCAGAGGTTTGTAGAACAGCAGCAAGTTTCCTTAAGTGAATCACCTAAGGTTTATCGAACTCAGGGAGGTAGAGGTCAAAGATATCCTCTCAAGCAACCCTGCAATTAAGATACAAGAAGTCTCTTGTGTCCCCAACACACCTAATACACTTTTCAGTTGTATAGGTGCACTAGTTCGGCGAACAGATAGTGAAATACAAGTGATATTGATGATTATAAGTAGTAATTGCAATCTGAAATAAAAATGGCAGCAAGCGAACATGTAGCAGAACTTGTTAGAAATGGTGTTTCAATGCTTAGAAATAAGGCCTAGGGATCATACTTTCACTAGTGGACACTCTCAACAATGATCACATAATTGGACAATTAGATAACTTCTCTTCACTTGTGCTACTCTAAATTACTCTCCTATTGGAATCACTAATCATCACGTAGTGGCTACAAAAGCTCCACTCAAAGTTCATCAAGTACTTGACAAACACCACTCATAGGGATATCCTCATCAAATCATAATCCAAGATAATACCATTGCAATTTAGACCGGGTACTAACATAGCATACACACCGTCAACAATAGCTATGAAAGGGGGAATAGATCACATCAATACTATCATAGTAATAGTTAACTTCATAATCCACAAGAGATTACAATCATAGCCTACGCCAAGTACTACATGATGCACACGCTGTCCACTTTACATCATGGAGGAGGAATAGACTACTTTAATAACATCACTAAATTAGCACATAGATTAATAGTGATACAAAGCTCATGATCACATAAAGATCACACCATGGGAGAGAGATGAACCACATAGCTACCGGTAGAGCCCTCAGCCTCGGGGAGAACTACCCTCCTCATCATGGGAGCGCAACGGCGATGAAGATGGCGGTGGTGTTGATGGAGATGGATTCCGGGGCACTTCCCCGCCGGCTGCGTGCCGAACAGATACTTTTGTCCCCGAAACTTGTCTTCGCGATGGCGGCGGCTACGGAACTCTTCGTGGAATATGACTTGATTTTTAGGGTTTTCAAGATCGGGAGAATATATAGGCGACAAGAAGCGTGGGGAGCTGTGAGGCTCCTCCCCACATCCGGTGCGGCAGGGCCAGGCCGCGCCGCCCTATGGGGTGGGCCCCTCGGCAGCCTCCGACTCTTCTTCGATGTTGGAATCCTCCGTGGAAAATAGGGCCGTGGGCTTTTGTTTCGTCAATTCCGAGAATATTTCCGTGTAGGATTTCTGAAACCAAACAGCAGAAAACAGAACTCTGCTCGGCATCTTGTTAATAGGTTAGTACGGGAAAATGCATCAAAATGATATAAAGTATGAATAAATCATGTAGGTATTGTCATAAAACTAGCATGGAACATAAGAAATTATAGATACGTTGGAGGTATCGGCGCTTTTGGATCTTCACCGGCCGCATCCGACACCTCCAGCGACGATGAGCTACATCTCCGAGCTCCCGTCCGACACCTCCAGCGAGGGAAAACCTGCTGCTGGATGGCGCCATTGGTGGGAGAAAGCTCCGACGCCCAGCAGCGGCGACGATTCCCCCCGCCACTTGACAGCGCGGAGGAATGGCTGGGCGGAGGAGGAGCGGAGGCCAAGGCCGAGGCGCGGCGGCGGCGCCGGCGACAACGAGGAGGACTCCGACGCGTCGGCCGACACCGCCTCTTCGGAAGAGGTGACGAGCAGGAAGCGCCACCGTGATGACGACGACGAGGCGGGGCCATCATCGAAGAAGAAGAAGTAGTAGTTTAAAATAATTTATATGTAATTTAATTATGTTTTTTCGTTTTTTTTTATGTATTTTGTTTATGTTGAACCGATTTGAATATTAGTAAAGAGTTTTATTCTATCTATTTAAATTATTTTTAATGTTTGGGGGCGGCGTTTGGGGACGCGACGCCCCCAAACGCTAATCCGGCGCTTTGGGCGATTGCGATGCTGGAGATGCTCTAATCCATCAATGCGGGCAGCAGCATTGGAGAAAAATAAAGAAGGATATTTAGATCGCAGTACATGTATCCTCTGACGTATAAACGGTTCAGCACTAACAAATCAAACTACACCTATCACGGCACCAAACAAGTGTTGTACTGAAATCTACACCGAGAATAGATCGCGAACATATAACTCCATCACGGCGATGGAAAAGAAAACTTTAATCTATCGGGTTTCAGACAAATTGCAGAACATGCATGCAGCGATCAACACGAGTCAACGGAACTCAACATGATGCGAAGCGAGAATCGATTAGATTGCGGAGAAGATCGCGAGGACACATACCTTGACGTGGGATTGCAAAGACTTTCTTGATCGGGGTCGGCTGCAGGTGGATTGAGGAGAGGGAGTCGATCGGGTGCGGTACTTATTATAGATGGAAGAGAGACCGGTCGGTTACGTCAATCCTGCACCGAAACGACCGCCTCTCCGGATGCGAATAGAAACCTGAAGGCGGTGGCGGAATCCGTTCCCACCGAGCAGTCTCTGAAAGCATCTTTTAAGATTATTATTTCCTCCTCTCAAAAAAAAAAAAGATTATTATTTCCTTTTTGTATCTCCAAATTCGAGAATCATGTGGAACGTTCAACTAGCGGCAAGGTGGTCGATGATGTTTTATACTCTCCCTCTCTCCGTTTTGAAATAGTCTATATTCTAGCCCTTAAATTTATTTTACTAACTCCATATCGGATTGATGGGCAAATTACGGATTTGAAGAGCAACCGTTTTATTAGGCAAATACCATACTCAAAAAAATAATTTAGTGATAGTTTTGTACTTTTGTTAAACCTATCCAAAAGAGTCTTATGTCTAAATTGAAACTCTGAGTCATTCGAAGTTTTCGCCTCAAGAAGCTCATACATGTGTATCCTTCTAATTAAATAAGATAGCTAGTATATGATTAAGCCGTGTGTTTTTCTTATTATCCTCCCAAAAAGAATAAACATTTGTAAAGGAATCATGAAAATAGCCAATAGAGTTATAGCAACAGAAGGTTGAAAAACCTTGTGATTATGTTGTAAAACAAATAGAGGTGTCTTTGGCTCCGCTTGGCAAAGTTTGGCTTGCTTTTCTTGGTAGTTGCATAGCTGGCCAGGTGGATGCACGTCGTCGATACGGGTGTGAACGTTGGAGCGGCGGCTCTGGAACTCTTGCTTTTTAATTGTCGTCCCTTCTTGCTTAGGCGGAAGTGTCTCGACCTCGGGGCTGGAGTGGATGTCGGTGCAGCGGTTTCGATGCTTGTTTTTAGTGTCACCTCTTGTTCCTTTGGTGGAAGTGTCGTCGGCTCGTGTAATGCGCGGCCTTGGGTCCATGAGTAATGCATGCATCTCCATGTCGTGGATGGCTAGAAAGAATAATCACACGTAACAACAGGCAGAAGTATGGAACGACAGGAGAAATTAATTAAGAGGCTTGCTTCGGTGTCCCTCTTACCATACCCCTTATGGTTCGTTTTATAGAGCATCTTTAGCCGGGTCTTCCAAAGCGTTTCCAAACGGCACCAGATTTAGTGTTTGGGGGATTGATACGTCCAATTTTCATCACTATTTTATATCATAATTTGCTGTTATTCATTGATATATTTCATATTTGGACACAAGACTTATGTTATTTCATCTATTTTGCATGTTTCATCATTATTGGAGGATCAAGCACCGGAGCCAGGATTCTGCTGGAAAAAGCACCGTCAGAACGCAATATTTCGGAAGATCAACTATGGAAGGAAATTATACAAAAAATCCTATTTTTCAAGATGAAGGAAGCCAGAAGGAGGAGCTGAGAAGGCCCAAGGTGGGGCCAGACCACAGGCCGGCGCGGCCCATGGCCTGGCCGCGCCACCATGTGGTGTGGGGGCCCCACAGCCCCTTTCGCCTCCTTTTCTTCGCGAAACCCTTCGTCCCGAAACCGGCCACAGAGGGTACCTCACGAAGAGTTACCTCGCGGGGCGGAGAACAGAGAAAAGAGCTCCGGCGGGCAGGAATCCGTCGGGAAACCCTCCGGGAGGGGGAAATCGACGCCATCGTCACCGTCATCGAGCTGGACATCATCTCCACCATCACCATCATCTTCATCATCATCACCGCCATCTCCACCGCAGCACCTCGTCACCACTGTAGCAATTTGGGTTTGATCTTGATTGTTTGATAGGGGAAACTCTCCCGGTATCTATTTCTACTTGTTGTTGATGCTATTGAGTGAAACCATTGAACCAAGGTTTATGTTCAGATTGTTATTCATCATCATATCACCTTTGATCATGTTCCATATGATGTCTCGTGAGTAGTTCGTTTAGTTCTTGAGGACATGGGTGAAGTCTAAATGTTAGTAGTGAACTATGGTTGAGTAATATTCAATGGTATGATATTTAAGTTGTGGTGTTATTCTTCTAGTGGTGTCATGTGAACGTCGACTACATGACACTTCACCTTTATGGGCCTAGGGGAATGCATCTTGTACTCGTTTGCCAATTGCGGGGTTGCCGGAGTGACAGAAACCTAAACCCCCGTTGGTATATCGATGCAGGAGGGATAGCAGGATCTCAGAGTTTAAGGCTGTGGTTAGATTTATTCTTAATTACTTTCTTGTAGTTGCGGATGCTTGCAAGGGTATAATCACAAGTATGTATTAGTCCTAGGAAGGGCGGTACATTAGCATAGGTTCACCCATGATGGCGTGTATTTCACACGTTCGTTGGGCAACCCCAAGAGGAAGGTATGATGCGCACAGCAGCAAGTTTTCCCTCAGAAAGAAACCAAGGTTTATCGAACCAGGAGGAGCCAAGAAGCACGTTGAAGGTTGATGGCGGCGGGATGTAGTGCGGCGCAACACCAGGGATTCCGCGCCAACGGAACCCGCACAACACAACCAAAGTAGTTTGCCCCAACGAAACAGTGAGGTTGTCAATCTCACCGCTTGCTGTAACAAAGGATTAACCGTATTGTGTGGAAGATGATTGTTTGCAGAGAAAACAGTAAAACAAGTATTGCAGTAGATTTGTATTTCAGTAAAGAGAATTAGACCGGGGTCCACAGTTCACTAGAGGTGTCTCTCCCATAAGACGAACAGCATGTTGGGTGAACAAATTACAGTTGGGCAATTGACAAATAAAGAGAGCATGACAATGCACATACATATCATGATGAGTATAGTGAGATTTAATTGGGCATTACGACAAAGTACATAGACCGCCATCCAACCGCATCTATGCCTAAAAAGTCCACCTTCAGGTTATCATCCGAACCCCCTCCAGTATTAAGTTGCAAGCAACAGACAATTGCATTAAGTATGGTGCGTAATGTAATCAACAACTACATCCTTAGACATAGCGCCAATGTTTTATCCCTAGTGGCAACAGCACAACACAACCTTAGAACTTTGTCACTGTCCCAGGTGTCAATGTAGGCATGAACCCACTATCGAGCATAAGTACTCCCTCTTGGAGTTACAAGCATCTACTTGGCCAGAGCATCTACTAGTAACGGAGAGCATGCAAGATCATAAACAACACATAAGCATAACTTTGATAATCAACATAACAAGTATTCTCTATTCATCGGATCCCAACAAACGCAACATATAGAATTACATATAGATGATCTTGATCATGATAGGCAGCTCACAAGATCCGACAATGATAGCACATGGGGAGAAGACAACCATCTAGCTACCGCTATGGACCCATAGTCCAGGGGTAGACTACTCACACATCACACCGGAGGCGACCATGGCGGCGTAGAGTCCTCCGGGAGATGATTCCCCTCCGCAGGTGCCGGAGGCGATCTCCCGGATCCCCCGAGATGGGATCGGCGGCGGCGTCTCGGGAAGGTTTTCCGTATCGTGGTTCTCGGTACTGGGGGTTTCGTCATGGAGGCTATTTGTAGGCGGAAGGGCAGGTCAAGAGGCGGCACGGGGGCCCCACACCACAGGCCGGCGCGGCCAAGGGGGGGGCCGCGCCGCCCTATAGTGTGGCCCCTCCGTGGCCCCTCTTCGTCTCTGCTTCGGACTTCGGAAGCTTCGTGGAAAAATAGGCCCCCGGGCTTTGATTTCGTCCAATTCCGAGAATATTTCCTTACTAGGATTTCTGAAACCAAAAACAGCAGAAAACTAACCGGCACTTCGGCATCTTGTTAATAGGTTAGTTCCAGAAAATGCACGAATATGACATAAAGTGTGCATAAAACATGTAGATAACATCAATAATGTGGCATGGAACATAAGAAATTATCGATACGTCGGAGACGTATCAACCCACACAACACTTATCATAACAATGAAGATTATTTAGCCGTATGTAGCGAAAGCACTAGACTAAAATCCCGTGTGTCCTCGAGAACGTTTGGTCATTATAAGTAAACAAACCGCTTGTCCTTTGTGCTAAAAAGGATTGGGCCACTCGCTGCAATTGTTACTCTCGCACTTTACTTACTCGTACTTTATTCAACTGTTACATCAAAACCCCCTGAATACTTGTCTGTGAGCATTTAAAGTGAATCCTTCATCGAAACTGCTTGTCAACACCCTCTGCTCCTCGTTGGGATCGACATTCTTACTTATCGAAGATACTACGATACACCCCCTATACTTGTGGGTCATCAAGACTATTTTCTGGCGCCGTTGCCGGGGAGTGAAGCGCTATTGGTAAGTGGAATTGGTAAGGAAAACCTTTACTGTTTGTGCTGATTTTATTTCTCCCTGCTGCTATAAGTCATTATGGAGAGATCTTCTCTTCAATTTCTATTTGGGAAATCTACTACTACTGCAACGGTAGTGGATGAGGCGCCAGGTGAGGAAGTGATACCATATAAAATACCTATGAAAATTATTAAATGTGTTATGGATAACCGCTATGAAGGGGATGGAACTGTCCACCCTGGAGATCATTTATTGTTCTTGCATGAATTATGCGGTTTATTCAAGTGTGCAGGTATTGCTATGGATGAAGTGAGGAAGAAACTATTCTCTATATCGCTGTCTGGTAAGGCGGCGCATTGGTATAAATTACTGGATAATGGGGATTCTCTTGAATGGAATGATATTGTGCCCCGGTTTTATTCTAAGTTCTATCCTCCAAGTGAAATTCACAAGGATCGGAATCGCATATATAATTTTTGGCCTCATGATGGAGAGAGTATTGCCCAAGCTTGGGGGGAGATTGAAGTCTTTAATGCTCAAATGCCCCATTCATGAGCTTCCTGGTAATGTTATTATTGATAATTTCTATGCAAGACTTTCTTTTCAAGACAAGACCTTGCTGGATACTTCTTGTTCCGGATCATTTACACGCAACAAAGAAGAGTTTAAAAGGGACCTTCTTGATCGGATCCAAGAAAATACTGAAGGTTGGGAGAACGACAAGGATAGAGAATCGTATAATTTATGATTATAAATGCATTGAAGCTTTTATGGATACTGATAAATTTCGTAATATGAGTGCTACATATGGTCTTGATTCTCAAGTTGCTGCAAATCTTTATAAAGCTTTTGCCTCTCATTATGAATTGCCTAAGAAGAATTTTGATAAGTATCATGAACCGTATAAAGATAAAATTGATTCATCTATTAATAAATGCGTTGTAGTTGAAACTGCTGATCATGTTATTCCTGAAGCTTATATTGAAAAAACTCCTTTCCCTGCTAAAATGAAGGAGTACTCTGTTATAAATAGTGCGGTTCATAAAAGTGAAAAGAAACCTGTAGAACTGAAGAACAAATAAAAGTTGAACCTGCTGTTGCAATAGTTAAAGATCTTGTGACTGAAAATGTGGAGGATGGTCATATTATTTTCTGTGAAGATGCTTCTAATATTGTTTCACATCCTAATAAACCCAAACAAGTTAGTGTTCCTATGCTATCTGTTAGAATTGGTGATCATTGCTATTATGGTTTATGTGATATTGGTGCAAGTGTTAGTGCTATTCCTTATGAGCTTTACACGGAGATTATGCACGAAATTGATTCTTGTGAACTTGAAGATATTGATGTGGTTATTCAGCTGGCTAATAGAGAAACTATTTCTCCAATTGGTATTGTTCGAGATGTGGAAGTTCTATGTGGTAAGATTAAATATCCTGCTGACTTTTTGGTACTTGGTTCTGCTGCTAGTGATTATTGTCCTATCATTTTTGGTAGACCTTTTCTAAATACTTGTGGAGCTATTATAGATTGCAAGAAAGAGAAAATTTTGACTAAATTTGCTGGTGAATCTTATGAGTTTAACTTCTCTAAATTTACCAAAACTCCTTATAAAGCTGATTTGCCTAGTGATGATTTTAAAATGGAGCAGTGTGCATCTATTGTTCTTGTTCCTAATAATCCTTTGCAGCAACATTTGGAGAATAGCGAGAGTGAAGTTTTTAGGAAAGAAAGAGATGAGCTTGAGGAAATTTTTCTTCGTCAACCTATTCTCAAGCATGATTTACCGGTGGAAGATTTGGGTACAACACCGCCACCAAAGGAAGATCCTGTTTTTGATTTAAAGCCTTTACCTGATAATCTTAAATATGCTCATATTGATGATAAGAAAATATATCCTGTTATTATTAGTTCTAAGCTTACAGAGTTTGAAGAAGAAAGGTTATTGGAAATATTGAAGAAACACCGAGGAGCTATTGGCTATACTCTTGATGATTTGAAGGGGATTTCTCCTTCTATTTGCCAACATGCTATTAATATGGAAGATGATGCAAAGCCTGTTGTTGAACATCAGCGTCGTCTAATTCCGAAGATGAAGGAGGTGGTAAGGAATGAGGTATTAAAACTTCTTGAAGCTGGTATTATATATCCTATTGCTGATAGTAGATGGGTTAGTCCTGTGCGTTCCTAAGAAAGGAGGAATGACTGTTGTGCCTAATGATAATGATGAGCTCATCCCTCAAAGAGTAGTTGTAGGGTATAGAATGTGCATTGATTTTCGAAAAGTTAATAAAGTTACTAAGAAAGATCATTACCCTTTACCATTTATTGATCAAATGCTAGAAAGATTGTCTAAAAATACTCATTTTTGCTTTTTTGATGGTTATTCTGGGTTTTCACAAATTGCTGTTAAAACTAAAGATCAAGAGAAAACCACTTTTACTTGTCCCTATGGAACTTATGCTTATAGGCGTATGCCTTTTGGTTTATGTAATGCTCCTGCTACTTTTCAAAGATGCATGTCTGCTATTTTTCATGACTTTTGTGAGAGTATTGTGGAAGTATTCATGGATGATTTCTCCGTCTATGGGAATTCTTTTGATAGTTGTTTGCGAAACCTTGATAAAGTTTTGCAGAGATGTGAAGAAACTAACCTTGTTCTTAATTGGGAGAAATGCCACTTTATGGTTAATGAAGGAATTGTATTGGGACATAAAATTTCTGAGAGAGGTATTGAAGTTGATAGAGCTAAAGTTGAAGCAATTGAGAAGATGCCCTATCCGAGGGATGTTAAAGGTATTCGTAGTGTTCTTGGTCATGCTGGGTTTTATAGGAGATTTATTAAAGATTTCTCCAAGATTTCAAAGCCTCTTACTAATCTTCTTCAAAAAGACGTACCTTTTGTTTTTGATGATGATTGTAAGGAAGCTTTTGAAACTCTAAAGAAAGCCTTAACAACTGCTCCTATAGTTGAACCTCCTGATTGGAACTTACCATTTGAAATTATGTGTGATGCTAGTGATTTTGCTGTAGGCGCTGTTCTTGGACAACGAGTAGATAAAAAACTGAATATTATTCATTATGCTAGTAAAACTCTTGATGCTGCTCAAAGAAATTATGCTACAACTGAAAAAGAATTATTAGTTGTAGTCTTTGCTTGTGATAAATTTAGATCTTATATTGTTGATTCAAAAGTTACGATTCATACTGATCATGCTGCAATTAGATACCTTATGACAAAGAAAGATGCTAAACCGAGGCTTATTAGATGGGTACTTCTTTTGCAAGAATTTGATTTACATATTGTAGATAGGAAAGGTGCTGATAATCCTGTTGCTGATAATTTGTCTAGATTGGAAAATATTGCTTATGATCCCTTCCTGTTAATGATAGTTTTCCAAATGAACAATTGACTGTAATAAAGGTGAGCTCGCGAGAGTCCTTGGTATGCTGATTATGCTAACTTTATTGTTTCCAAGTACTTGCCTCCAACCTTTTAGCTCAGCAAAGGAGGAAATTCTTTTATGACTTGAGGCATTATTTCGGATGACCCACACTTATATAAAGAAGGAGTGGATGGTATTCTGCGAAGGTGTGTTCCCGAATATGAACAACAAGAGATATTGAGTAAATGTCATGGTAGTGTTTATGGAGGACATCACGCCGGAGAAAGAACCGCGCAAAAGGTTCTACAATCAGGTTTTTATTGGCCAACTCTCTTCAAGGATGCGAGAAAGTTTATTTTATCTTGTGATGAATGCCAAAGGGTTGGTAATATCTCCAGACGTAATGAAATGCCTATGAATTATACTCTTGTTATTGAACCATTTGATTGTTGGGGATTTGACTTCATGGGACCTTTTCCGTCTTCAGAAGGTAATACTCATATACTTGTTGCTGTTGATTATGTTACTAAATGGGTGGAAGCCATACCTACAAAAAGTGCTGATGGTGAGACCTCTTTAAGAATGCTTTTAGACATTATTTTTCCTAGATTTGGAGTGCCTAGATATATTATGACTGATGGAGGTTCTCATTTTATTCATGGAGGTTTTAGAAAAACTCTTGCTAGGTATGGTATTAATCATAGAATTGCTTCCGCTTATCATCCTCAAACTAGTGGTCAAGTAGAATTATCAAATAGAGAGATTAAATCTATTTTGGGAAAGACCGTTAATAAAACTAGAAAGAATTGGGCTAGTAAATTGAAGGATGCACTATGGGCTTATAGAACTGCTTATAAAAATCCCATGGGAATGTCACCTTATAAAATGGTTTACGGAAAAGCTTGTCATTTACCTTTAGAACTAGAGCACAAAGCTTATTGGGCTGTTAGAGAATTAAATAAAGATCCTAAACTTGCCGGTAATAAGAGGTTGTTGCAATTGAGTTCTCTAGATGAATGGAGAAGTGAAGCTTATGAAAATGCTAAACTCTTTAAAGAGAAAGTTAAGAAATGGCATGATAGAAGGATAATCAAAAGAGAGTTTAATGTTGGGGATAAAGTCCTATTGTATCGGTCTCGTCTCAGACTCTTTGCAGGGAAATTACTCTCGAAATGGGAAGGACCATATGTTGTTGAGGAGGTGTATCGTTCAGGAGCAATTAAAATTAGCTCTCTCCAAGGCAATGCCACGCAAGTGGTGAATGGACAAAGACTCAAGCATTATATCTCGGGTGATTCTTATAATGTTGATGTTGATATTATTCAAGTGGAAACACCGGAGGCTTTCATTAAAGGACAAATTGACAGTCCGCCAGAACTCGACTTTGAATAGGTAACAGTACTGGTAATGAAAAGTTCGCAATTTACTTTCCGAACAATATTTTTGCTGTTTTTGGAAAATATGAAAAATTACGAGTTCGAAACGGAGTGGAAAGGACGACAGGGCGTGCCACCATAGGCCGGCGCGGCCTGACCTGGGCCCGCACCGCCTATGGTCTGGCCGCCTCGTCGCCCCTTTTCGACTCTGGTTCGATCTGGTACTTTCCGTTTGTCGTGAATTTTTTTGCTATATAATCCCCCGGACCCCTGGAGGTCCGTATATCGTTTTCTCGACATGTTTTGTTTCGAGCTGTTTCTGCCAGGATTTGCTTCGGATCTAGAGCCATCATGTCTTCGTCGGAAACTCGAAGGACAGCTCCTGCAAGGATGTTGGCAACTTGTACATGGAGGAGCTGAGGATGCACCCCAAGGAGTTGCTGCTCGTTGAAGGAGAACTGCAGATCAAGGATGTCCAGGGTCCTAAAGGAGAAGGAAGCTTGGAAGACAGGATGGAGAAGCTAGAACAAGAGGTTTTCAAATACAAGAAGATGGCTGAGCGTGAGGTGGATATCTTCCACAGGATTGTGTCTGAACTCATTGCTGAACATGAGAAGGAAACTGCAAAGCTTTGGGGCGACATCCTCTCACTTCACGACACCACCAACAAGCTCCAAGCACAACTCTATGACGTTCAGAATCAGAACTGTGAGTATGAAAACAGGTTTAAATACATAAGCCGTGCTGCTAGTTTCAGGATTCCCGAGACCAAGATGTCGTTTCTTGATGGAGAGCCTCTTCCTTGGAAGTTTGATGACGGGAGTTCATCACCACCATCGCCGCAGGAGTAATTCATCATCGGTATTGGCATCCCCTTGGTTTGTTCCAAGCTTGGTGGAGTGCCGCGGTATCACATCATCACTACCTTTTACTTTTTATTGTCAAGTAGTGTCATATCATGAGTAGGGAAGTTATCATATAAGATGGATTGCAGTTTGGAAGTATCTCTCCTTTAGTTGGTTATCTATGTATCCCTTGGTGTGAGTTATCGTTATGAAATATTAATGAGAAGTCTTATCATTTACATATTGCACATCTTATTTTAGTTTGCAATCTCTATTATATGATTTACCTTGTTGTTAGTATTGGTATCACTTTGGGAGCATTGAATAAATCTATTTGGTTTTGGCAAACTTAGCATTGGTCAATAGCAACAACACTTTGAAGTTCAAGTAGAAAAGAAAAATACATGTAGTTATTTCATTGTCTTTCTTTCTTGTTAGCTCATAGCTTATTATTCTGAAGTTAAAATTGTTTGTGCTTACAAGGAAGATACATGATTGTTTCTATCACATGTATATTTGTTTGTTTCCTTCAACTCTTATGCTTGCTAATTAGCCTTGCTAGCCAAAGACTTGTACTGAGAGGGAATACTTCTCGTGCGTCCAAACCTTAGCCCAAACCTATGTCATTTGTGTCCACCATACCTACCTACTACATGGTATTTTATGCCATTCCAAGTAAATACTTTATGTGCTACCTTTAAACAATTCAAAACTTAGTATCTCGTATTTGTGTCAATGTTTTATAGGTCATGAGGAAGTATGTGGTGTTTTATCTTTCAATCTTGTTGGGCAACTTTCACCAATGGACTAGTGGCTTCATCTGCTTATCCAATAATTTTGCAAAAAGAGTTGGCAATGGGATTCCCAGTCCCAAATTAATTAATCTAAATAGACACTCCTCCATGGTATGTGATTGATGGACGGCACCCGAAGTTCGGTTAGCCATGGCTTGTGTAAGCAAAGGTTGGGGGGAGTGTCATCATAATAAAACTAAAATAAAAAGGCACTCCTTCATGGTATGAGATTGTTGGGCACCCGAGGATTCGGTTAGCCATGGTTTGTGAAAGAAAGGTTGGAAGGAGTGCCACACAAAATAAAAATAAAATGGGAGCCGCTCTTTGAAGGTTGTCTGGCAAGGGGGTTAGAGTACCCGCTACCAGTCGTTGACAACAACAAACACCTCTCAAAATGTTACTTTTATTATCTCTATATGATTTCAAAATCGAAAAAGCTCTAGCACATGATTTAATCACTACTTTCCTCTGCGAAGGGCCTGTCTTTACTTTATGTTGAGTCAGTAAACCTATTTCCTCCATCTCAAGCAAGCATTTGAGTAGTTGTGATCAAACCATTATATTGTGATTTACTTCATCATGTTTTTACTTTTCCTTGTTTAGTACAAGTTTTATCTAAATGAATATAGCTTTGCAAGTTATCAATGATTATGAGGAGACTATTATGATTGTATGCAAGTTGTGCAATATAAACTTTAACATGAGAGCATTGCTCGATAGATAAGTATAACCTGTTAATTGTTCTCTGACCAAGAACGAAGTTTGCCATCACCAATTATGATTTCTTATGCACCTTTATTTGTGATTACTTTATACTTGTTTCAAGTTGAGTTATATGAGGAAGTTGTTTACTATAATGTCTTGTGTGAATGAATATGATGCTTCTTGTCCGTATTTTATTTATCGACTCTTCACTCCATAAACATGTGGTCCTGTTTATCGAGTTCAGTTTCGCTTGGGACAAGCGAAGTCTAAGCTTGGGGGGAGTTGATACGTCCAATTTGCATCACTATTTTATATCATAATTTGTTGTTATTCATTGATATATTTCATATTTGGACACAATACTTATGTTATTTCATCTATTTTGCATGTTTCATCATTATTGGAGGATCAACCACCGGAGCCAGGATTCTGCTGGAAAAAGCACCGTCAGAACGCAATATTTCGGAAGATCAACTGTGGAAGAAAATTATACCAAAAATCCTATTTTTCAAGATGACGGGAAGCCAGAAGGAGGAGCCGAGAAGGCCCAAGGGGGCAGCACAGGCCGGCGCGGCCCATGGCCTGGCCGCGCCACCATGTGGTGTGGGGGCCCCACAGCCCCTTTCGCCTCCTTTTCTTCGCGAAACCCTTCGTCCCAAAAACCTAACACAGGGTACCTCACGAAGAGTTACAGCCCCCTCTGCGGGGCGAGAACACCAGAGAGAAAAGAGCTCTCCGGCGGGCAGGAATCCGCCGGGGAAATTCCCTCCGGGAGGGGGAAATCGACGCCATCGCCACCGTCATCGAGCTGGACATCATCTCCACCGCCATCACCATCATCTTCATCATCATCACCGCCATCTCCACCGCAGCACCTCGTCACCGCTGTAGCAATTTGGGTTTGATCTTGATTGTTTGATAGGGGAAACTCTCCCGGTATCTATTTCTACTTGTTGTTGATGCTATTGAGTGAAACCATTGAACCAAGGTTTATGTTCAGATTGTTATTCATCATCATATCACCTCTCCGATCATGTTCCATATGATGTCTCGTGAGTAGTTCGTTTAGTTCTTGAGGACATGGGTGAAGTCTAAATGTTAGTAGTGAACTATGGTTGAGTAATATTCAATGGTATGATATTTAAGTTGTGGTGTTATTCTTCTAGTGGTGTCATGTGAACGTCGACTACATGACACTTCACCTTTATGGGCCTAGGGAATGCATCTTGTACTCGTTTGCCAATTGCGGGGTTGCCGGAGGACAGAAACCTAAACCCGTTGGTATATCGATGCAGGAGGGATAGCAGGATCTCAGAATTTAAGGCTGTGGTTAGATTTATTCTTAATTACTTTCTTGTAGTTGCGGATGCTTGCAAGGGGTATAATCACAAGTATGTATTAGTCCTAGGAAGGGCGGTACATTAGCATAGGTTCACCCACACAACACTTATCATAACAATGAAGATTATTTAGCCGTATGTAGCGAAAGCACTAGACTAAAATCCCGTGTGTCCTCGAGAACGTTTGGTCATTATAAGTAAACAAACCGGCTTGTCCTTTGTGCTAAAAAGGATTGGGCCACTCGCTGCAATTGTTACTCTCTCTACTTACTCGTACTTTATCCAATTACATCAAAACCCCTGAATACTTGTCTGTGAGCATTTACAGTGAATCCTTCATCGAAACTGCTTGTCAACACCTTCTGCTCCTCGTTGGGATCGACATTCTTACTTATCGAAGATACTACGATACACCCCCTATACTTGTGGGTCATCAGGGATGCGTTTTGTTCGTACCGCGTTTGAGGACGTTGCTCTTCAGCCGTGTCACCCAAACAAAATTTGTGATTTTTTAATTTAATCGAAAACAGTTAAATTCATTCAAACTTGCTACATATTACATAGATTCAAATGAAATTCGATGAAATTCAATACTAAACCATAATAGTACTTGCAGTGGCCAGACGGGCCGTAGTACTGGTGGAAGTTGTACATGTCGTCAACGACGACGTCCTGCTTGCCGCGCTCGTCGGGCTCGTCGACGGGCTCGTCCTTCACCGCGCCGCTTGGTCCAACCTCGCCATCGTCGATGAGGTCGACGAGTGGCTTCCCGATGTCACGGATGGACATTGTGATCGCCGCGTCAACGTCGCCCACCTAGGCGTCCTTGTCATGTAGCGACGCCGCGAACGTCGTGTGCAACCCTCGACAGTCATCGGGGTCATCGCTGCTGGCGATGAGGCGTTGTTGGCCCTCGTACTCCGCCAGCTGCGCCGCCTTTGCGGCTTCCTCATCATCCTACTCCTCCTTCACCTCCGGTTTCGGGATGAGGATGGCACCGCCGGCGCGCATGTGCTGCTGCCGGCTGATGTTGTAGCCGCGCCTTGGATTGGCGGGTGGCGTCGCGAACTCCGGCTCGTCCTTCACCTCGCGCTTAGGCACAGTGTAGGGTGCGGCGCGGTGCGACAAAGGTGCCGAACGCGCTAGCCCTGACGAAGAAGAGTTTGAGGAGACCGAGTACATCCTCCTCAGCTGCTAGCGTGCTGCGAGCGTAGGAGATGGTGGCGGCGATGGCGGCATATCCAGCCTGGGGGCGCCGTTTTGGATGCCATCGATGACGTGCTCCAGGGTGCGCCCGGGAACGCTCCAGAAGCGGAGGCGTCCCTCACTGTCCCAGGTGTTCCTTCGGCCGATGAGGCCGGCAGTGATGTTCGTCTCGGCGCTGTGCTGCGCCTAGAAGTAGTCCGCCCACCAGTCGTCGTTACCGGTGGGTGCCCAGGTCGGATTGGCTCGCTCCTTGGCGGTGAGGCGAGCCGCCGGGTCCTGATCGCGTCCCTCCAGCGCTCCATGCCCTGCAGCTGCGGCGGGACGCCGACCCCGTTGACGGACATCCTCTACCTGCCGCTGCTTGGCAGGCGCATGTCCTGCGGGACAGGATACCCCGCGTGATACAACGCACACGCCTCCGCCACAGTGAGGCTGACGTGGCTGAAGCCATTCAATGTGACGCTCTTGCGGGAGGACGACATTGCGGCGAGATTGGTGCGGCTGGGAGGTGCGGCGAGATTGGAGCGGCGAGATTAGAATGGGGAAGGAAGGAGATGCGCTCTTATAGTACAGCGACGGCAAGCGAAGCGGCAACGGAGCGTTGGCCGCAATAAACGCCGGCGTGGATGGCCACGCATCCATGCACGACGAGGCGCGTCACTGCGTCGCATGGGAAAGCTGGGCGCCATTAACGTCGCTTGACCAGAGGTACGCGACGGGGTTTTAGAATCTCGTGTCGCTGACGAGTCGGGCCCGTGTCTCATCGCCTCGCATTTCGTTGTGTCCGGCATGCCCAGAGCGTCCCCTGTAGAGCGGGGACGAGCTCTAGGCGCCAGATACCGCATTGGGCCGCGCCGGACGGAAAGGGCCTTTGGGACGGGCGGCTGGGAACGGAATTTTGTCCGGCGCGCCCCAAATACCTTTAGAGGCCGCTTTGGGGAATGCGGCTGGAGATGCTCTTAGCCCGCAAAAATCTATATGAATCCCCATATACCTTTGTATAGATATACTAGTTATTCAATGTTTCTACCAGCCGATGTTGGCCGATGAAATATTTTACCTACGAATGTTTCGGTTTTTAGCGTGCACCATTCTCTGCGCTTATGACTATTGAATATTATAGAGTTAAACGGATTCGTACGGGCTATTATAGGACTTGTACTTTTTATTTTCTTTTAATCATTGCATCTCTAGTTACGAAGAGGTACAAAGAGCTCTTCATGTGTTTGAGTTCACTAAAATTTGAAGGAGGGGACGACACCCAAGCAAAAGTGACTAATTAAATGTTGTGCGGGTCAAACGTAGCAGCACTAATCCAAAACTGAGATGGGATGGAGCGAGCTTTATATGTATAGCACCGGGATGGATTTCATTTCTGTGTACCCGTCTTTGCGTGTGGCGCTTAGAACCACGCCCGTCATATGTAAGTGGAAGCCATCACTGGTGCAGATAAGAAGGTGAGGATCCCGAGAGGAGATGATTTTCTCTCGGTGCGCGGGATTTGAGGATCGAGGAGTCACGCTGGACGATCGTCCGTATATATGGACCGGCCGGTGTTCTTCATTTTCGGGATCAATCGATTATGGCCTTCGCAGGTGTATCCCTCATCGCCGATGGCAAGCTCATGGGCACGGACGGCTCCTCTCCCACGCCGACCATAAACGCCAAGGCCGCCAGCGGGTACCACTTGCTTGTCGTCGAAGGCCACTCCCGCACCGCAGCTCATCATCCCTTGACATGCATCAGGTCTCGCCCTTTCATCATCGGCGGCCATCGCTGGTGCATCCTCTACTACCCCCACGGCCGTTCCCCGGACGACGCCGGCTTCATCTCACTTCATCTCTCCAGCGAACACGGCGTGAAGCGGACCAACTTTGAGTTCAGTTTCGTGGACGAGACCGAGAAGCAGGAGCCGGCACACATTCGCGCGGGAAGAAGAGTGCCCATCTATGGATGTTACAGCGCCGGATACGGCAGGTTCGTTAAAAGGGATGCGCTGGAGAAGTCCAAGCATTTGAGGGACGACAGCTTCACCATCCGTTGCGATGTCGTGGTCGCCCAAGAGGACGTGACTTCTCCCTGCGTGGAGGTGCCGCCGTCCAATATGAAGCGAGACTTCACCGACCTTCTCCTCACCGGGGAGGGCGCCGACGTGGTCTTCCGGATCGACGGCGACACTTTTGCCGCCCACCGCTGCGTCCTCGCTGCCCGGTCCGCCGTCTTCAAAGCGATGCTTTTCGGCCCCATGAAGGAGGGAAGCGCGGGGACCGTCGTGCAGATCGACGACATGGACGCGACAGTATTCAAGGCCATGCTTGTATTCATCTACGGCGACTCCCTGCCGGCAGAGGAGGGAGGAGACGGCGATGGCGTTGTCCTGCTACAGCATCTACTTGAGGCGGCGGATATGTACGGCATCCCAAGGCTAAGCGCCATGTGCGAGAAGAGGCTATGCGAGCACATCGGCGTCAGCACCGCGATGTCCATCCTGGCCCTCGCCGACCACCACGGCTGCCACGGGCTGAAGGAGGCCTGTTACGAGTTCCTCTCCTGTCCGGTCAACTTGAGGGCGGTCGTGGCGATGGACGGCTTCGATCATCTCTGCGGAAGCTGCCCTCCTCTCATTAAGGACTTGGTGATTGACATGCTGCAGCCTGCAGGCGCCTAAGTAGTTGATAATATGCCTTTTATATTTGGTTACTACTTCTATTCGCCGCTGCAAGAAAAAAATGTACCTCCATCCTTGTATATGAGATGGAATTTTACTGCTGATCCATGGATGGATGGAATGCTATTACACTATACATGCATCATCCTTAGAATGCAACTATATGTTGCGCGGAAGGGCTGTTAAATTGTTTCCGCATGCATAATAATAGGTCTCGATCGTTATCTTACTCCTCTTAGAAATACTATATACACGAACTGTCTGATCCGTAATCAATTAGTTTCTAAGCCAATAATCCTAACAAGCTAATCGTGATTGTGTAGTTAAAACCAAGGTTTAAAATAGCGTGCTAAATGAAATAGCGTCGGTCTCCTTCAAACGCTATGGACGCTATATATCGTGCTAATTGCGTGCAATATTTCAAATAGCGTTTCGAAAATAATATTAAATGTAGTATAAAAATAAAGGATTTCGCTAAAAAGTTAGGATATTTAGTCCAAAAAAGGACTGAATCATACATACATAGCCACATACAACAAATAGATCTCGAATTTTTCAGAAGGCTAACATCAGTATTCCACAAGGCAACAACATAGTATAAATTATTTAGTAAGAATCATCAGCATTAGCGATATTAAGTTCTAATCTAGAAGAGGAACCAACATATTGCAGGTCATCATCACGAAAAAGTGAAAGTAACTTTGCTTGAAAAAATAGCGCGCTAACGCTATGAAGTTTTAGCACGATATATCATGTTATTTCACAAATAGCGCCATAGCGAGTAAAATTACTAAAATTTAGCGTAGACCCTCCAAATATGCTATTGCGTGGTATTAACGGAGAAATAGCGCGCTATTTTAAACCTTGGTTAAAACTTGATTTTACTCCATCCGTCTCAAATGTAAAGCGTTTAAGAATTAGTCAAAAAATTAAAACTTACTAACTTTGACCAAATATTAAAGTAAAAAATATTTACATCTACAATATCGAATGAACATATTAAGAAAATATACTTTATGATGAATCTATTGATATTGATTCAGTATTGTAAATATTCATATTTTTATGTATAAATTTAGTCAAAATTAAAAAAAATTTGACTAATCCTCTTACGATTTACATTTTGGGATGGAAAGAGTATTCCATTAATTATATCTACATGCATACAATTTCAGTCCACTTGTTTGGAAAGGCCGACAAGAGCACTCCACTTTGGATTACTAAAAAAACAACTTACGCCCTCCAGTAAAGGCATGTACAATGGTAGAGAAGGCATACTTTTTCTTTTGTCAACTAGAGAAAGCCATGAAGATAAGTCATATAATGCATTATCTCTTATTGTCATCCATACCAATTAATAATAAATAATTAGTTTTTAGTAAAAAATAAATTTGCTAAGGGAAGACATATCGTGCAACGCATAAAATAGTCTTCTTTTATTTTATAAGAGTTGATCTCTTAGCTAAGAAAAGGCAGTCTTCTCTTTCTTATTTCTCTCTCCTCCAACTAAGCAAAAATCTTATATGGCTAGACTAAGGGATGGCTGATGTCACTCCATTGTACACGCTTGCATAACAGAGAAGTTGGAGCTTTTTTGTCTTTTTAATCCACCGATCTATTAATAATCATCAATAATAGTATAAGTAGTTTAAAAATAAAAAATTATCAATGGATACTTGGATCACCTACCACGACTACAAAAACTAGCAGCCAACTTGCACTCGAGTGGATGGAGATACTTCTCCAGCTAGGTTATCTCAGTGACGGGATCCAAACCGATCGAGGCGATTCGTTTTGGTCCAAACTACATGTTTTAGTGAACCGACGTAATCAGACCAATCCATTCTCGGCCTAAATTATGGCTCATAAGTTTCTTGAATTAACAAAGAATCTATGTTTACATGTTCCCCTTGTTCATGTTATTAAAAATCCTCCTTACTCTAAATATATGAAAGATATTTTTACTAATAAAAAAATACCCAATGAAGCGAGAACTGCCATGCTTGCTTGTTGATTACTCCTTTAAAGGAAAACTACCTGAAAAGCGTGGAAATCCTGATATACCTACTATCCCATGCCATATTGTTATGCCTTTCTCCTTATATAAGAAACTCAATTTGAACAAGTTAGTTCCCCCTGAGGTTTGTCTCTAAATGGCTGATAACTCTACTGTTACGCCTATTGGTATATGTGAAGATGTTCTTATCATAATATCTAATGTGTAAATACATACATGCTTTGTTATATTAGAAATTCCTGAAGATACTAATTTATCTATTATTCTCGGAGACCTTTTCTGAATACTAATGGGGCTGTGATTAGTTGCACCTTGAGCGAGGTGACATTCCATCTCAAGGGGAATGAGCATATATACATTCCCCAAAGAAAAATCCTAGGGATGTGATAAAGAAGAGTGTAAACTCCATTGAAAGGAATATTATGATTGGGGGTATTGAGATACCAATGCCACCTCCTGGGCCAAATTATGAAATATTAATGATTTGGGCAATAGCAATCGAATATGAGGTACCCTGAATATTTATGAACATGGAGTTAATAAACAAATCACTTAATCACCCTTATTAATCATATGATAATGATCCGGCAGCGTTAGATTGTTCGGGCGTCGTAGTCTGCAGTCGGCTGCCTCTACAGTGGCTAGTGGATGTGGTGCCGTAGTGCTTGGTGGCTCGACCTTGCGGAGGGAGGAGGGGAGGTCCTAGCGGCGGGCTGGACAGCTTGTATGCCGGTGCCTTGCTACCTCCAGGCGGCTCTGGCCATGGAATGACAACGATGGTGGCTTCGAGAGCCTAGCGACGCATGCTGGTGGGTGGTGTGGATGGTGGTGGCAAGGATTCTGCGTGAGGGTGGTACGGACTGGATGTGAGACATGCGGGCCTTGAACTAGCGGTGCTTTTCTGGCCTTGTTGGGATCGAGATTTTCGGGTCATTGTACGTCTGTCTTGTCCGTTTACTTGCGGCTGACATGTTCTACCACTTTCACACCCGAACCTCGCAGGGCTTCTAAGCCACGAATCTTCGAGGGATTGTGGTTGTGGGGTTTGGGAGAAATCCTTGCACGGCTCATCCGTCACCGATGAGGTGGTGGGGCCCATGGGTGTCAACATTCCTTCTTGAAGGGGCACCGTGGATACCACATCTCCGCTCCCTTTCAAGTATCGAGGGAAACCCTAGGTCTAGTTCATAGGTCTGGGCAGCAACATTGGTCAATGCCGCATCCCTATTTGAAGGTGTTTCCTTGATACTTGGTGATCCGGGGTGCTTGTAACCTGGTGGGACAACTTTGGAGGGTGCAATGGTTGAGGGGCGCCATCGTTTTATCGATCTTCCGTGGTCATGGGTATGTGCCTACTCGTGCCATATATACAACATTTTATCCAATTTAAATGCATCTCAACATAAGTAGCAAATCTTGATCATAGAAGGGGGGACAGCATGGCGCCAATCTTGATCATAGAAGGAAAGTGTGGCAATACATTTTACACAAAAAAGCAACTACAGCATGGCGCCAATGGATCGATACTCGCAGCTGGACTCGAAGCCAGGTCGGGAATAGTGTGAAACAGAGCATTACATTCTTACAACGAAAGAACGCTATGCTAACGAAGCACACGTCATCATGTTCCACAACATAGCTAGTTCCCCGCTCAAAGAGGTCGTTGGGGACGGCGTTTGCTACAACGGCGCCGACACGGGCAACCCAAGGGACTGGCACGCTGACATAGGCATCCCAAATGGGCCTGCCGAAGATAGTACCCGGGGTTTACTGAAGGCCCACTACCCGAAGAATAAGAAGATTCGGAAGCCCAAGATGTTATTAAGGAAAGCTAGAATTGTAATAGGAAGTGTTATTCGTAATCTTGCGGGATGAGTTAGAAACCATCCCGACTCTGTAACTTGTACAACACGAATCCCTCGGCTCCGCCTCCTATATAAAGGGGGAGTCGAGGGACGAGGAGATCATCGAGTCATTGTTTACAAACCCTAAATTTCACAATCGTCGAGTACTTTTTGGCTGAAACCTTCGAGATCTACTTACCCTCTACTTCTAACTAAACCCTAGCCTACAATCCATAGGCATTGACAAGTTAATACCTTGTCAATTGGCGCCGTCTCTGTGGGACTAGAGGTGTAAGGATCTGATCTCGATGGCACGTTCAAGATCTTCGACATCATCAACCGCAAGCAACGCAATGGATCGAGGTAAACAGAAACCTCGTCGATTTTGTTCCTCACCCACCCTCCCGTTTGGATGCATATGCGTATGCGGAGCCTATGGAAATGACGTTCGGAAGGTTTCGCTTTCGCGTCGAGAAGGAAGGATCGTATCGTGTCGAAATTCCGATTGTGGGATCGTCGGCGGTCGATTCCGATTTTTCAAGCTATACATCGTCAACCGAATCGAGAGAAGAAACTTCGGCACACGCTACGCACTGGGGGCAAGAGAGAAACTCGCCAAAATCTTCGAATGGCATGTCGTTTGAGTCATCTCGGACTCATATATAAGCGATGACTCAAGCAGTGTCGACAGCTACGACTTCATCGACAAATCTATTGGTGGGCAAGGCTTCATCAATCTCAACGATGGTGTCACCAAACCCAACATAGATCTGAATACAAAATATCATCAGATTTATGCCATTGAAGAGCCAAACAACGATCAAGAGGAAACATCTGAGGCTTTCGACGATCCGGGAAATCCATACGTCGATCCCTCCGATCTGCGACGAGGCCTGGGCATAAATACGTCGGGCCACAGCCACGAGACGAGTTCAACTTTTCGCAGGCAACAGGATAGAGCCGCGAGAGCTATGAACGGTTCAGAACCAATGGCCACCACAGCCACACCGAGGAATTGCAAGCATATCAATATAGGCTCGCACGAGCTGCAAGGGAATTGGAAAAACAGAGTGCTGAGTTAAACGAAGAAAGGAGGCGCTTCATCCAAAGGAGAAGGCAGATTTGAGTCGACAATCTAGAACTTCGGGTGATAGCCACAGGAGGCTCGGAACAGAGGAAGATCAAGGTTACAACACATACCCGAAGGGAAAGAGAGCATTTGATCCAAAACCTCGACATGTCCTTTATGTCGATAGATACAAGAGGGAACATCATCCCTAAGACACCCGGCTGGGTATATGGCGACACAAGCTTTTATCCTCGCATCTAAACCACCTCAGGAGATCCAAGGGAAACACTATACAATATGGCGATAGCAGGAGTTGGAGCCATGGGGACAGCGTTTGTATCAACGCCTCCCGAAGGAGCGGCAAGGCAAAATAGTCCACGACTTTCGCGCCAGCCCCTGAAGGACCAAGCGGAGCAAGAGACACGGCAGCACAAGCAAGGGTCGACGAGCGCCAAGGCGAAGGGAACATCGGCAATCCCCAGAACTTAACGACGAGGATATGTGTGGTTTGCCGTGCTTCACGAGGAGAGTCCGAAAACTCGAGTCCCTTCAGGATTCAAGTTACCCGACAACTTCAAGAAATTCGACGGCCTTCAGATCCGAGATGCTAGTTGATTATCTCGAGGACAGTGAAGCTCACAGGAGGAACTAGGGCAACAGCTATGCAAAGCATCCAGGTGCATTTGAGTGGAGCCACACGATCTTGGATAAAGAAACTTCCTCCGGATCTATCGACAGCTGGGAAAGCTTCGAGGACGTGTTCGTCAAGAACTTCCGGTCCACATGCAAAAGCCTGCGTCGTTGGAGGAGTTGAGAGCATATCGACAAAAGCCGACGAGCCAATGAGAAAATATATCCAAAGGTGGAACATCATCAAAAACTCAGCAGAAATATATCCGACGAGAGAGCGATAGATGCGTTTGTCGCAGAATCAGGCGTGGAGATTTTGTCGAGGACTTGGGAAGGACCAACCCAAAGACAGTATCCGCGTTAATGGAGATAGCCAACAGATGGGCAGATGGAGAAGATGCTGTCCACAACAAACGGCACAGGTCGCCAGAGGAGGACCGTGGTCGAAATTATCAACCGCGCGACGATTTCCTCAGTTCGAACTATGACGCTCCAGGACAAATTTCGGCAGGTTTTCGGGCAAACACAGGAGGAAACAACAGAGATGATTATCGGAGAAGCAAGGAGCCGCAGGCGATAACGGGACGATTCTCGAAACAACAAAATAGCGGGCTAGGGTTCCCAAGGCCTTCGTGTCCCCCGAAGAAATGATGAACGGCCGTAGCATAGATGCACTTTTTCCTCGACAACAACGGTGCAGTCGTGGACACCAAAGATTGTCGCAATTTCTAGGCAATGTTAAGGTGGGCAGAGCACGCTAAGCCGGGCACAGAAATCCTCGAGAACCCAGGAGGAGATTCACTTACCACCTCCCCCCGCGATTACAGACAATCGACATCAGCTCAGAATAGCGGCAGCACCTCCACCACCACCTTATGTTGATCCTAACTCTAACGGAGCGGTGTCGATGATTCGAAGGGAAGGCCATCCAATAGAGCTCGAAAGTAATCTCACGACAGTGTTTATGGCAGAAAAAATGCCTCCAACTGCCGAGTATCTTAATTGGCCGGGCAAGATATTGGCTTCACCATAGCAGATCATCCGCAGCAAGTTCCTCGACCAGGGGGGGTCAGCACTTATTTTACCAGCAGTTATTGCGGGATTTGATGTCTCTCGAGTGTTCATAGACGGCAGCAGCCTAAACCTTATGTATGCAGACATTGAGGAAGATGAACATATCCCTAGAAACTTGAAGCCAACAGACACAAGGTTCCACGGTATCACACCGGAGAAACCAAGTTATCCATTGGGGAAGATCAATCTCGACGTTTTGGAACCCGAGAGAATTATAGAATCGAGAGGCTAGAATTTGAAGTCGTAGATTTTCCGTCGTACATTCACGCTTTGTTGGGACGACCAGCATATGCTAGATTTATGGCTGTGCCACACTATACATACCTGTTGTGGAGGCTGCCTGGAAAAGGGACCAACTGTACCAAAGGAAGCTTCGCCTTAGCCGATAAGTGCGAGCGATTTTCATCGGATATCGAAACTTTCGGGATGCAAACTAGTGTTGGCGTCAAAAGTAGGACTGATTACGACGTGCCGCGACGTTGGAAGGCCAAATAAAGAATCAACTTTCAACCGAGAAAAATTCTAAGGAGGTGCAGATTCGAAGACCAAAGTGAATCCATTGCAACAAATATGGATCTCGCATAGGAAAGCGTCGTCGAGTTCCTCCGAGCACCGGAAAATCTTCGCATGGTGTCCAGTGACATGCCGTGAGTACCAGGGAACTTGCCGAGCACCACCTCAACTTGGATCCTCTCGCGAGACCAATCAAACAACCCTTGCGGCGTTTTTCGGAACCAAACCGCAAAGCTATGCTATCAGAAATAGATCGACTTATGATGCTCGGTTTTATCAAAGAGATATCTACAAAACCACATGGGTAGCTAACCCGATGGTGCGAAGAAACACACCCCTTAGCATGTGCGTCGACTCACTTGTCTCAATAAACATTGTCCTAAGGATCACCCCCTCCCAAGGATCGATCAAATCATCGACCACGGCAGGATGTGAACGTTTCTTCCTGGATGCATACCGTTATAATCAGATAGACTAAAAGAAGATGATGATTAAAATAGTTGCTCATAACACCTTACGGCGTGTTTTGCTACAGAACAATGCCTTTTGGTCTAAAAACGCGAGCAACATATCGAGGATGATGCGTATGTTTGGCGATACAGATCGAAAAACGCGGTAAGTATACATCGATTACGCCGCCATAACGTCAAAAAAGGCAACGCTGACGAGGATCTCAAGAAAACCTTTGACAACCTCGACAAATTCTCCTTGTTGAACCCGACGAAGTGTTCTTTACGCCCCAAATAGAGAACTTCTGGGGTTTCTAGTTTCAGCAACAGGAATTGAAGCAAATCCCGATAAAATCCAAGCTATCGTAACAATGAGGAAGCCAACAAAGTTGAAGGAAATACAACAATTAATCAAGTAGTCGCAGCTGCGCAGATTCGTCGCAAGGTTGGGGAGAAAAAGCGTTACCATTTTACGCCTGATAAAGCAAGGAGAGAAATTCCAGTGGAACGAAGAGGCCGACAGAGCTTTCGAGGATTTGAAGCACAACTCGACACCACCAATCTTGGTGGCGCCGAAAGAAAAGGAACTCTCCTGTCAGTATATTGCAGCCACGCCCCAAGTGGTTAGCACGGGTGTTAGTTGTTGAAAGAGAAGAAGAAGGAAAACTCCATGGAGTGCAGAGGCCAAGATATTTCATCGTTGAAGTTTTATCGCTTTCCAAACAGCTGCACCTGCATTTGCAAACTAGCATATGGAGTAATCACAACAGGAAGTTGCGCCACTATTTTTCGGCACACCCAATAATAGTAGTCAACGAAGCACCTCTTTCAAATATACTGAACAATCCAGAAGCATAGTGCTCCCTTTGGGGAATAGAACTTCCCCTGACATCACGTACGAAAAAGAAAGGCAATAAAGTCGCAAGTCTCCGCTGATTTCATTGCAGTGGATGGAGCTACAAAACACGGGACCACCAGATTTGTCGAGAACTTGGACCATGAACTTCGATGGGTCCAAGAGAGCAGAAGGAGCCGCGCAGGAGTAGTACTTATATCACCTGAAGGCGACAAATTGAAATACGTCCTTCGGATGATGTTCCCTAATGCATCCAATAATGAAGCAGAATATGAAGCCCCCACACGGGATGAAGATGGCGAAAGCTTGGGTAACTCGACTAAAAATCTTTGGACTTACAATTGGTGGCTCAGCAAGTTATGAGCCAATGTGACGCAGTCAATGATAGCATGATGGCATACAAGGAGGTGTACAATGAGCTCGAGAAGTCGTTGATGGATGCGAGGTAAATCACATCGGCAGATTGAGAATGATGAAGCCGACGTTCTCGCAAACATCGGGTCGCAATGCCTCCAATCCCGCCAGGAGTATTTTGGGAAGAAATAGCGGAGAGATCCACGAAGCCAAAAAAGGTGAAAAAGCAAAAGAAGAGAAACTCGACGCCCCTCAAAGAAACCACGGAGGATGAAGTGGACCAAGAGCTTGTGATGATGGTACAAATTCCTTGGATGCAAGCATATATATCATACATCCTCAGGAAAGAAATACCCGATGATCCAGTTGAGGCAAGGCGAGTTATTCGACGCTCCAAAGCTTTCACAGTGGTCAAAGGGGAATTATACAAGCGAAGTATTTCAGGCGTCCTGCAAAGGTGTGTCACACCCGAAGAAGGAAGAATAATCTGAAGGATGTACACGAAGGAATATGTGGCCACCACGCAAGTAGTCGAGCTATTGCAGCCAAGGTTTTTCGGGCAGGATTCTATTGGTTGACAGCAATCGAGGATGCCAAGGAAATAGTAAGAACTTGCGACGTGTCAAAGGTTTGCCGAAAATCCTCACTCTCCAAATGCGAACTAACACCAATACCATTGTCGTGGCCCTTTGCCCAATGGGGACTCGATATGGTGGGCAAGTTGCACAAAGCTTCACTGGAGGGTATGGAGTACTTGCTGGTAACGACAAATTCACCAAGTGGGTAGAAGCAGTACTAAATTCACCAGATGCAGCATCGGCAATAAAGTTTGTGAAAGGCCTCGTTTTTCGGTTTGGGGTGCCTCATAGCATTGTTAGATAATGGTTCAAACTTCACATCCAAGGAATTCAAGGAATACTGCAGAAGTAGGCATTAAATTGCACTTTGCGTCTTGGGCACCCGCAAACTAATGGACAAGTCGAGAAAGCCAATGGTATCATCCGCAAGCCTCAAAAAGAGCCTGCTAGGACCGCTTGAAAAAGCTCGACATACTTGGCCAGAGGAATTGCCAAGTGTTTTGTGGAGCATCCGAACAACACCAAATACGGCGACACAAGAAACTCCGTTTTTCTCGTCCACGAGCCGAAGCAGTACTACCAATGAAATAGAGCATGATTCTCCAAGAGGCAGGAGTATGACGAAGAAACATCACAAAAAGCTCGGGAGGATGATATGGACGCACTCGACGAAGCTCGCGATGAAGTACTTTCACGAGTCACCAAATACCAGCAAGACCTCAAAAACTACCACAGTCGATGTTAAGACCAAGATCTTTTCAAGTTGGGGATTTGGTTTTGCGTTAAATCAAAAAGTAAAGAAGCTCGAATCTCCATGGTGGGACCTTACGTTGTCACTAAGTCATCGACTGGAGGCGCATACAGGATCAAGGACGAAGATGGGGCTCCCAGAAAAACCCCTGAACGTAGCGCACCCCAGCGGTTCTACACCTAGAGTCGAAATATAGTCCTTCTCTATAAAAATACAATGTACTAAAAGCTCGCGAGTTTTCAGACGCACTTTTTTTTTCGGGCACCGAGTGGGGCCGGAAAGGTTTTTAATGAGGCTCGCATGCTGCAATATAATAAAGATAGTGGAGATATATTTCTTATTCTTCGACACGCTCGGGGGCTCAACGCCTTCAAATCTCAAAATACGTACAATATAGACAAATCAGACTTACCAAAATATTTCGCCTTGGTACACTAAATACCTCGCCAAATTATAAATATAGTGTACACGTCAAAAAACTTATTGCTTTGGTTCAAGACACCTCGCAACAAGAATATAGAACTTCAACATAAAGATACTCGAAGGTATACAACCTATTCGGTGAAAAAAGTAAAGATATCTCCTCACGGCAAGAGGAAAAGTCTTCGAGATGGAAAAAACAGTACAACTCTAGCCAGAAGGCTCGGGGGCTCCAACAATATAGAGCAGTTTACAATATACAACAAATTTCTTCGGAAGTCAAAAAAGATACAATGTTATCCAATATAGTACAAATCAGTCAAAACCTAAAATACTATCTATGGACAAGCCTCTAGCTGTTTTATGCTCAGCATAGGACCCCTTGACGAAGAATTCTGAGTCCATCCGAAGAAGTTCATCTATCATCGACTCAGCCACAGGAGTTACTATCTCATTGATTGAGTCAATATCATTTTTTCGCCGCGATTTCTTGGCCAGGCAATCAGCAACAATCTTCGTCAGGTCTAATTTTGGATGGCAAATATTTATCATAATCATGGCGAACCTTGCTCCAGCAGTCAACTGAGCTCGCACAAAATTATGAATGCGGGGAGCATCTCTGAAAACCTCCAGCAATTCAGGAAGAGTCTTGGGAATTTCATTCCGAGGAAACAAAGTTTTGTAAACAAGGGTTAATGTTGTCGTGCAAAAATTGAGAAATTCGCGCACTTGGCAAGCACGATCTGAAACCCGACAATTTGTGGGTTCGTTCAGGGGAGGCCCAGAATAAAGAGCCATGGTTAAGGGAAAGATTGACGAGAAGATTTGTTCTCTCGTTCACTCTTCGATCTTCGGCGGCAGCATCAAGAGCCTATTAAGCGACAAGGCAAGAAATTGGAAGGGGGCACAGCAAAATAAAGAGGAGGCATTGCGAGGTTGGAAAACATACCTAACATATCCGTGCTAGCTTCCAACATTAGCTCGAGCATGCTATTTTCTCGAGTAGTGGCTCCTTTTGCTTCCAATACAGCAGTATCCTTGGCAGCCATAGCTTCTTTGGCTTGTTGGAGAGCAAGTTTTTCTTGTTCGGATGCTCTCCGAGATTGTTCCATCATCACAAGAGTTTGTTTCTTCATGGATTGAAGTTGCTGTCGAAGTTCTTGCTAATCGTCTGACGAATGTTTGCTTGAAGAACCTTCGAGGGGGTTATCATCGATTAGCATTTTCTTCGAGAAGGAAGAAGCAGGAGAAGCATCGGTAGAGCAAGGATTGGTCGAATAGTTGTCAAATATTAACTGGAAAAGAAAGCGCCAGGATCAATGATAGTGCCAGAAGGAATTTCATTAATTTCTAGAAATATTTACATAGGCATTACAAAAGAAGTTTCTCCTAAAGGACTACCAGGATAATCATGCCTAAATTGGCGACAAGGGCAAAAGAAACAGAGAAAGAAAAAACAAAGAGGCATGCAACTAGACCTCCGGCCTTGATGAGCTAGGAGTTGAAGCTGGTTTGATCCCGAGATAGGCCAGGATTTTCTTCGTGTTGGGCTTGGCTGCCTTAATCAACGACCTCCATCTTGATTGCTCTATCTGGCTGTCGCCAACCTTCATCCAATCAGCCTTGTTGGCTGTCCGCAACCAAGGCAACAGTGCTCTCGACAGCAATCTTCATGTTTTCTGGCGCATTTTCAGTCCAAGGTCCTCCGATGAATTGAAGCTCCGGGCAAGGGCAAGGAAAGTCGTAGGTTCCTCTTTCTTCGGGAAGAAGTAGGGGAACAGCTTCGACAGTGCGTCAGCATTCGCCACGCCTTCACGAATTTCGGATCCATGAAACTCCAGATAAGAAAGTGCGTCAAGGAGAGGATCATTGTCGGGATTCTCCAGATCAAACTCTTGGTTTGTTTGGCCTGCCACAGGAAATAAATGTTGGTCAAAAACAAGAAACAAGGTCATATAAAAAATAGAAGAGATCGAAAAGATTACCTTTGAAGCGCCGACTTTGCGAATTAACGCGCTTGGGATTCCCTTTTCACGAGCAGCCTGTGCGGCTTTGTGCTCATTCAATGCAGCTTCAGCATCCTCAATTTTCTGCAGTTCCTCGACACTAGCAATTTTTGCTTTGGCTTCATCAGCTTCTAGCTTCGCTAGCAACAAGTTCGGCTTTCTTACAGCTTCACTTTGCTCCAGTTTTTGAGCAAGTGCGTCAAGCACGTTGTTGGCCTCTGCAAGTTTCTCCTTTCAAATAAAAAAGAAAGGTCAAAAATTACACGACAGGAGCAAGAAGTCAAAAACAACGACAGCAAAAAAGTTATTACCTTCGGTTCTGCTGGCATACTCACGGTACCCAATGAATTGGGATCCGATGCGGATAAGCTCTTTGATCATGGGCTGTCAAAGAAGAACAAAGAAATAAAAACATCGGTATGGAAAAAGAGTGATGACGTAAAAAAAAAAGCAAAATAGAGGAAATATAGATATTGGCAAGAAAATTAACAAACTTACATCGTCCAAGAGCAGAGTAGAAGAGCCACCCAATTGAGGGGCAGGCTCAATGATCGTTTCAATCCTTGTCCTTTTTGGCGAAGGAGCAAGGGGGCTTGATGGCGGAGTAGTGGTGACACGTTTCGTTGAGGAGGCGAGGATTCTTCTCCTTCAACTAGCGTATCCGAGGCAAGTAAAGTATGTGACGTGCTCGTCCGAGGAGCCACGTCAACAGTTGGTACTTCTTCCTCGTCATCGCTGTGATTAAAAATCGACAGCATAAAAAGCAAGACAACGCAAACATTTCGAGTACAGAAATAAGAAGAAATACAAATGACTTACGAGCTGACGAGGGATTCAAGATAAGGATCGTAAGCTGTCTTCTGATGTGAAGGATCAACTTCTTCGGCTTTGGAAGTGCCGGAATCTTCGACATCATCCCTTTTCCTTTTGCCTTTCGGGGAGACAGCGGGAGGAGGAGATTGTGCCGACGCAGTACCTTCGGAAGTACCCGCAGATTTTCGAGAATCCACGGGTTCATTCACAAAGGATGGAGCTTCTTGATTGTCATCAGTGACAATGGCCCTTTCTTCGACTTCTCCACCTCAGGAAGAGGAGGAAGCGAGACAAGGTTTGGATGATTCTGTGCAAAATAAAATAGGGAGAGATGTCAGAAAAGAAGTTACAAAAAAAGTTAGCAAAGCAACAACAAGACAATAGACAAAGATTACCGGGGGGAGTGGATTGGCGGCGCTAAATGGTTTTACACGACAAGAAGCAGGGACAGGATCCTTTTTGCTGAGAGATGAGATTTTCGGACAAGCTTTTCCAAGTCTTTGACCTCCAAATCCACCGACAGCCGATCTACATCCTCGTTGCCAGCATATCTCCATAAAGGATATTTGCGAGCCTGAAGCGGCTGCACTCTAGTCCTAAGAAAATATGCAGTAATTTGGATACCCGATAACTCTTTGCCGCGAGTATTTTGCAACTCGTGGATACGAGCCATCAAGTTTTCCTGTCGACGCCCTTTCTTCTTCGGTAGCCTCCGCGTCCCAGAGCGGCGGCGTAAAATTTTCTCGCACCATCAAAAGGAGGGATGTTGTCCTCCGCACATCCATGGTTCTCCTCCTGAATGTACAACCACTTCTTGCGCCATCCTTGAACTGAGTCAGGAAGCTTGACGTCGAAGTAGTCGACAGTGGGTCGAACAGAAATACAACGCCGCCTATATTATAGGCGACATTGGGCGAGCCATTACGGCGGGCAGAAGAAAATGCGCCCAAAGCGCCCAGCTAGGCTGGACGCCAAGGAAGGCCTCGCACAGAGTATGAAAATGGAAATATGGAGGATTGAATTTGGCGTAAGGTGGTGGAGTTGCAGACCGTAGATAAAAAGAAGTCCACGGAGAAAAGGATGAATGGGGGCGGAAAGACCGCGGATGAGGTGGTCGACAAAACTTACCCGGTACCCCATTGGAGGGGTTGGGTAGCTTTCCTCACTGGGGAAGCGTAATGCCTGGGGTTTCTTGCTGATCCCCACTTCCTCAGCATGTTGATGTCCTGAGCGGAAATCTTCGATCTTTCCCACTCCGCCGTTCCAAGATCCACGGCGGCCATGGAGGACTCCGGCGTGCTATGCCTTGTCAAGCGACGAGGTGGCATCAACAATGGCGCAGGATTCGCAGCAGGGAGGCAAAGAGCTTAGGAAGCTGTGGATCGCAGGAGAAATTTGCAGCTGAGAGAAGGAGGACGGCGCTAGCGGAAGTGCCCAAGGAGGAAGAAGATGAACTTATATAGGGGTGCGGTGAAGCGACGAACCGTTAGATAAGGAAAATGTGTGACAGATGATAGCCACGTGGCATCAAGGGTAAAAAAGTAATTCAACGTTGCGGAAGTTACGGTGCGTGCGCCAGAAAAAGCGGAGGACGTGTGTCCCCCACTTGCACGACGTGTCAAGATAGTGGATTAATTGGGCCCGCATGGCAGCGAGAAAAGGCTTGTCGCAAATTTTTGACAGGCAATCGTGGCTATCGTCAGCAACAACGTCATCTTGACAGAAGAAAAATTCGACTCAACAGCTTCATAAAAGGCGACACGGAAAAATAATGATTGAGCCTTTGATCAAATACAAGTTTCTGATCAAATGCTCGGGGGCTACTTTAGAAAAAAGAAAAAAGATCTAGAAAGACAAAATAGAAATGGCATGAGCCTATGACCAAATACAAGTATTTGTTCATAGCCTCAACATTTCCTCGAGGCTGCACCCGAGAAATTATAAAACTTCGAGAAAAAAAGGAAATATGCGGCAAGATATGGAGCCTACACCCAAGTACAAGTCCTTGGTTGTAGCTCGGGGGCTACTCCCATCGGAACGCTGGTCGCGTGCCCGATGAAATTATAAAAGAAAGAAAGAAAGAGAAAAAAAGAAAGATAGAAAAGCAAGAGAATATTTCGAGTTATAATTAACTCTACATATACTCCCATCGGGAGAGCAATATAAGTCATCTTTGACTCGATAAAATGTGCCATTCCAACAGCCGAAAAGGCACTCGACAATATATTCTCGTAACGCCAAAGTTGCGATCATTTCTGAATGCCGCAAGTTTGCGAAGATAAGACCCTGATCCGTTCGCTGGCGTGGCATCGCCGAAGATCGCGTCATATTTCTTTATCCGTATCAAGTATACGAAGAAAAATCCTAACTGGACGCGTTAAAAATTCGATAAACTTTAATGGGACTCGGTTAATGGTAAGACCTTAAGCGGCACCGTCGAAGTTTACACCAGTATCCCGAGATCATGTCCAGGGACGTGATTTTGAAGTAGGTTTTTGCGGATTGCCACTAGAGCAGTTAACTAGTACCTGATCCGTCAGATGAACTAGCCCCAATTACCATTATCCCCTGTACAATATAGATGTCAATGAGGAAAAATATAGAAAAGTCAAAGCTGTTGAATAAAAATAAATGGAGATTTTCCTTGACCCTACGATTCAAGCAAAATCTCGGGGCTACGACATAGCATCCCAAATGGGCTCCGAAGATAGTACCGGGGTTTATGAAGGCCCACTACCCGAAGAATAAGAAGATTCGGAAGCCCAAAATGTTATTAAGGAAAGCTAGAATTGTAATAGGAAGTGTTATTCGTAATCTGCGGGATGAGTTAGAAACCATCCCGAACTCTGTAACTTGTACAACACGAATCCCTGGCTCCGCCTCCTATATAAAGTCGAGGGACGAGGAGATCATCGAGTCATTGTTTACAAACCCTAAATTTCACAATCGTCGAGTACTTTTCGGCTGAAACCTTCGAGATCTACTTATCCTCTACTTCTAACTAAACCCTAGCCTACAATCCATAGGCATTGACAAGTTAATACCTTGTCACACACCACGGATGAGAGTGTCAACGAGATGGCAGAGCCAGAAACAGAGAAAGGGTCATGATAACTTATTGCACGCAAAAAAAAAAAATCACGAGATTGCAATCACCATAGTAAGACTACTACATTGCTACTAGCAGAAACATTCAGTGGAAAAGAATGGCCACGTGATGTGGAACCATAGACAAATATCTTCTTTTAGCTTCATCTCTACTATTCGGATCACACTATGAGTTAGTTTCTTTTTGCGAATGAATTTATAGATTAGTTTTCGGAGCCTCGAATGAGCAATTATATCATACATATTAATTTCAATATGTACTAGTAGTACTTGTTGTGGTCGCGGAGTTCTTACAAGAGGCATCTGTGTGTTTGATAATATCTCGCCATCTTAGTAATCAAACATAATTATTTAAAACAATTTAATTATAATCAATATGATTATATCAAATCTAAATTCAAAATTTTAGGGGGTGGAAATCTTGCCTTAGCAGCGAATGAACTGAACAAAGTTGACTGTGTGATCGAGGCAACATGTGATTTCCGTTGCCGGGTCGCCGAACGGCTCTATGCAGTCAACGCAAGCAAGGGCGGTAACAAAGTCCGCTGCTAGCTATAAGAGCACGACAGGTCAGCTATAGCCAGCACAACAACAAAAAATTGATACAATAGCTTGGCTACGCAAGAAAATCTTATACGACCTGGGTCGTACGCTCCCTTCGCTGGACCCACTCGAGAGGATGACATCTGGCATCGCTAATCTCAAAGACAAGTCACTTTCTCCCCCTGCGATTCAGGTTCACTTCTCCCGCACCGCAAGGTCCGGCCTCTCCACGACGCTGCCGGTGGCTTCTGCCGGCACGCCCCACGCCGTCCTGTCTCCCTGGTCCCTGCAGATTCGCTTGGAGATCAATTGTTCCGTAAATGGAACACTATCTCTATCTGACGGAGTGACACATAATGAACAAAGCATTCACAAGCAGTTCCACATGCTGACATGCAGCGAGCGCCCTGTTAGTGTACACAACGTCACAACCACATGCATGGGCCAGCAGATGGTGTGGTCCGTCGGCAGCGCCGCAAGCGACATATGTCGCGCGAGGGTGGCCGTGGCCGCTGCGCCGGCCGTGCTGCGAGTGACGGCGCCGAGGAGTTGTGTGTGCCCACATCCGATGGCGTGTCGCCGTCCTGCCAAACAATCTTATCTCTCCGGCGGATATACGTGACGACTGCAGTGACGGCGGTGGGCACGCCGGCGGGAGCCACCGGCGGCATCCAGGAGAGGAAGGACCCTGCGGTGTGGGAGAATCGGAACCAGAATCGTCAAGTAATTGGGAATTGGGGGAGAAGTGGCATGTAGCTTTGAGATTAGCGTTGCCAGGTGTCAACCTCTCGAGTTGGTCTACCGAGCGAAGTGTACGACCCAGGTCATATGAGATTTTCTTCCCTTGGCTACTAGATCGGTTCTATAAAATAGTTAAGTACTTAATGTTCTCATGTTTCGAGATGGGCTGCCGTACAAAAGCATGCATTCTCCAGTTAGCTGACATGAACTAGCTTATAGTCAGCTGATTAGGGCATGTACAATGAAAATATCACCTACCTGCTGCCCTAGATTTCCATGTAAGAAAAGAAAAAAATTGAAAGGTAAAAAATCAAAGATAACACTAAAAAATATAACATGCAATGGTCCTCACAATATGACTCAAATCACTTTTTTCCACCTCTTTTGTACTTCACCGGCTCATGATCTCTCCTATCTCTTCCCACTCTCTCTTATTTTTCCATCTTTTGGTAGTAGGGAGGTGGGATCTCCTGCAAGAGACCACTTTAATCTACATGTGGTAAGTAGAGTTGATTAGGACTATCCGAACCTACATAACAAATGGGGTAGCTGTTCACCGTGAAGCATTGACCATGCTCTTAGAATCTATTGTACTTGCTCGGAGCAAATGAGCGGGCTACATGCAGCTGTTTGTTTCTTTTGCATAGGCCAAGATTCTAGCCAACTGGGCTACTTTCATGGGCTACTCAGTTATGCCCGGAATATCTAGTATATTGTCTCTTGGGCCATTTGGCTGGACCGGTTCTACAGCCCAAGAGAAGTAGGTGACGACGACCCAGTCGCCCATCACAGATCAAAAGCCGTTGCCACGGTAGACGACCGGCGGGTGAAGTTCGTCAGGCATCTTCGCCGGCCTCGTATCTTACATACTTTAAAATAGCCGGCTATCTCATTTAGCCGCGATGTTTTTAGAGGCTATAAAAGGCTATAGCCGGGTTATAGCAGGCTATTCCATTTAGTCTTTTTTCAAAATTTTGGAATATTTTTATCATATCTTACCAAACGAAGAGGAAAATTATGACTCAAATACGATTCATGATACAACTTATTTAACTATTCAAGGCAAGTAAGTATTCAGATATTCAACTCATAAGTTTTATCTAATTATACGAACGCAAATTCGAAAAACAAGAAATAAAAAATAAAAGAGAAGAAAAATTCAAAATACAGGAGGTTTAGCGGTTAAATTAGAGGCTAAACAAGGGCTAAATTGGACTATAGCCAGCTATTAGCGGTTTTTTCTCATTTAGCCTATAAAGGGCATAGCCGCAGCGGCAGGTCTCCTGAAAGACTATACTCTGGTCGCCGTGCTCTGACAGAGCACGATTGGAGCCTTGGAGATAGCAGCTCTAAACTTCTAGTCACTTTAGTGGGTCACCAAATCCTTAGTTTCTATAAGCACGATCCTAACTTGCGTTATAGAGAGCACGCGACAGTGGTGGACGTTAGAGTGAACTTGATCATTGCCTTGCCTAGCGGGTGCAATCGCAATTGGTTTGGTGGTCAGAGCTCATCTTCTTACCCGCTCTCGGAATTTTTTGTAGCTGTTAGTAGCAGCACTTTTAACATTACAGTCTTAGTGAATTCGACGATTTCTCTTCGTCTATTTTATTTTCAGTCGAATTCCTAATTGTTTGAATTGTGTAATCTTCCATTATGGAGATGGGTAACCGGCTTAAAGCAATTTGATTGTAATTCAATTCATGACGATCATAAGTAGAAAGTTCATATTCTTCAGTCATAAGTACTCAACACAATTGCCACAAAAGCTGAAATAGAACGAGCACCGGGTGAGCATGTAAATTTGAGGCTGAGAACACTACAGGAATGGCTCGCTGCGCCGACGGCCGTGGCGTACGCCGACGGCCAAATGTCGGGGCCGTCGGCGTACGTCCGGTCCATGGCAGCGGCCCATCTAGCCCCTCGGCGTAGACATACCCTCGGCGTAGAGACGGATACGCCGACGGCCACCCTCGGCGTACTAAAGGCCGTCGGCGTAGCACTAGCATGTGCTCCGGTCCCGCTCCGGCCGTGACGGCCCGGTCACGGCGTCAGCGAGGCGCCGAGGGCCACCCTCGGCATAGGGCATCACCCACCTATGCCGACGGCCACCCTCGGCATACACTTTTTTTTTCTTTTTTTCTTCTCGGTCATTAACTTTATATTATGTTTGTTTTATTTATGTATTAGTATGAATTATGTAAAAATAGTTACTTTTTTAAAGAAAAAAATGGTAGATGGCTTATGTAGATCCCACGAGTGACGCTCTTCGTAGACGGGTCGACGGGATCCAGTAGGCCCAACATCTGCTATCGATGTACATATGTCCTAAAACAAAGGAAAAAAGTCCATTGCTAACCCTAACTCTAACCCTAACCCTAACCCTAGGGGTAGATTTGCGGGGTCCCCGCCCCTAGGGTTTCCCTAGATACAAACCACCGGAGCGTCCGAATCGCTGGAAACTCCTGCTACGGCTCATCCGGGGCCTATTTCATTCCAAACCTATGGTTTCCATGTGCATATGTCCTAAACAAAGCAAAGAAATTAAAAAAATCCATTGGTGAACCCTCGCACGAAAAAAGCTATAGGGGTAGATCTGCAAGGTCCCCGGCCTAGGGTTTCCCAAGATACAGATCACCGGAGCGTCGGAATCGCTTAAAAACTTGCATTTGTCCCTAACATATGTGTACAAGTGTGATGTAAGGTTTGTCTAACCTTGCATGTACCCGGCGTTGACGATTTCCGCATACATGGGCCCACACTTGGTAAAATCTAGGATTTGTATGTGGAAACTCCTGCTACGGCTCATCCGGGGCCTATTTCATTCCAAACCTATGGTTTCCATGTGCATATGTCCTAAACAAAGCAAAGCAAATAAAAAATCCATTGGTAAACCCTCGCACGGAGAAAGCTATAGGGGTAGATCTGCAGGGTCCCCGCCCTAGGGTTTCCCAAGATACAGATCACCGGAGCGTCGGAATCGCTTAAAAACTTGCATTTGTCCCTAACATATGTGTACAAGTGTGATGTAAGGTTTGTCTAACCTTGCATGTACCCGGCGTTGACGATTTCCGCATACATGGGCCCGCACTTGGTAAAATCCAGGATCTGTATGTGGAAACTCCTGCTACGGCTCATCCGTGGCCTATTTCATTCCAAACCTATGGTTTCCATGTGCATATGTCCTAAACAAAGCAAAGCAAATAAAAAAATCCATTGGTAAACCCTCGCACGGAAAAAGCTATAGGGGTAGATCTGCAGGGTCCCCGCCCTAGGGTTTCCCAAGATACAGATCACCGGAGCGTCGGAATCGCTTGAAAACTTGCATTTGTCCCTAACATATGTGTACAAGTGTGATGTAAGGTTTGTCTAACCTTGCATGTATCCGGCGTTGACGATTTCCGCATACATTGGCCCGCACTTGGTAAAATCCAGGATCTGTATGTGAAAACTCCTGCTACGGCTCATCTGTGGCCTATTTTATTCCAAACCTATGGTTTCCATGTGCATATGTCCTAAACAAAGCAAAGAAAATAAAAAAATCCATTGGTAAACCCTCGCACGGAAAAAGCTATAGGGGTAGATCTGCAGGGTCCCCGCCCTAGGGTTTCCCAAGATACAGATCACCGGAGCGTCGGAATCGCTTGAAAACTTGCATTTGTCCCTAACATATGTGTACAAGTGTGATGTAAGGTTTGTCTAACCTTGCATGTACCCGGCGTTGACGATTTCCGCATACATGGGCTAGCACTTGGTGAAATGCAGGATCTGTATGTGGAAACTCCCGCCACGGCTCAAACAGAGCCTATTTTATGGTAAAGTATGCCCAACCTATGGTTTCCATATACCGCATGTCCCGGCGGCCCCGTTTTGCGCAGTTGGCAAAGCAAACGGAGCCAAAAAATCGAGCGGAGCCGCGTGGCGTCATTTTATGTGTTTAGTAACTCCTTCCCGAAAAGGGCTATCTCGTCCGGAGTTCTATGGCTTTTAGGGAAATGAGTAGAAACGGCCCGTTTCACCACATTGTCGGAACGAGGCCATATTTGGCACGTGCGTGGGCCTTAGGATGGGAAGGCCCCGGTCGCGGATTTCCAATCCGAACCACGGCGACGGTTTTTCCATTTTCGGGTGCGGAAGGGCTTTTTTTGAAGCAGCTACGTGCGCATTTCGTATTGCGCGGACCTCGCGCAGCGCGTAGGATACCTCCTACGCACCACCTATCACATGCCATATGCGCGCGGAAGCCATCCGGGAATCCCACTGCTTCCGCGGTGCTCGCCGAATCCGCCCGGAAACCGACCGGATTTGAACGGGCGACACTTTCCTTCGCTCAATAAATGGAGGAAAAATGTTTTTAGGTCTAGGACGCGTCATTTCATGTGCTAAATGTTTTCCGTTTACGCGTTGGCGGGTCCACGCGCGCGCCCGGTACGGCCATACCGCATGTCCCCGCCCGGCAGTTGGTAAAGCAAACGGAGCCAAAAAATCGAGTGGTCTATTATTATTATTATAGATATTATTATTATAATATGTACCTATTGTTAGTATATATATTTGTATATTACATTCATAAAAACAATGAAAGAAAAAACAAAAAAGGAAAAAGAAAAAAGAAAAAGTGGTCTATGCCGAGGGTAGCCGCGGCGTATGGCGGCCTCGGCATAGACACCAACCCTAAAAACGCGAAGCGCGGGATCCGAGCCCCAAAAACACCTGGTCGGCGCGCCCGAAAATCCCCAACCTGCCCGCTCGATTTTTCCCCCGTCCCGCCGCCGCCGCTCCTGCCCGCTCGCGCCGCCGCCTCCTGCCCGCCGCCGCCACCCCGTCCTCCTCCTCAACCGAGCCCCACGCTGCCGGCCCTGCTCCTCCTCTCGCCCGCCCTCCCCACCGCGCGCAGTCGCCTTGAGCCGCGGCTGCCCCCGCCCCGCTCCTCCTCTCGCTCGCCACCTCCACGGCCGGCCCGCCCTCCCCACCTCAGGTGGCCCGAGCCGCCGTTGGCCCGGCCCCGCTCCTCCTCTCACCCGCCACCTCCGCAGCAGGCCGGCCCCCTCCCCACCCGACCCCTCTCCGCAGGCCGCCCCTCCCCACCCGACCCCCTCCTACCCGACCCGCCACCTCCGCAGCCACCGGCCCCTCCTCCTCCACCCCGGCGCCCTACCCACCATGGCCGGCAGCAGTGAGGTATACCTCACTTATTTTTTCTTTATTTTTATTTTTCTAGCTATTTAGTACTAGGAAATAGAAATAGGATTTTGTAGTTGTTTTACTTTTTGTTGTTGAAATAGAAATAGTTGGAAAACGAAATATAGTTGGAAATAGAAATATGATTTTGTTATTGTTTTACGTTTTGTTGTTGAAATAGAAATAGTTGGAAAACAAAATATAGTTGGAAATAGAAATATGATTTTGTTGTTGAAATAGAAATAGTTGGAAAACAAAATATAGTTGGAAATAGAAATATGCTATTTACTTTTTGCATTGACTAATTTTATTGTTGTTTTAACTAGGCCCCGTCGTGACTGCCCCGTCGTGACCGCCCCGTCGTGACCGCTCCGTCGTGTCCGTGATTCTCTCCCACCGCCGAGGGTGAGCAAAAATTCGAACTTCTTCTCCGCATTTTATTTATGTCACTAGATTCATTTTCCAAGTCAAGTTGCGTAACCTAGGTGTCACTTCCCGTCCTCAAGCGTTACGCGGATAAATATGCATTAGTGGTCGGCATATTTTCAACCGTAACGCTTGCGGCATTTACGGGACAGTCGGCGGATCCGTAGTTGGGTACGTTCTCCATGCTCTGCTCCGGTCCGAGTCAGGATTTCGGCAGCGCCTCACCGTTGTTCTCCGGATGCACATCCTCTTGTCTTTTTGGCGAGACGTGTATCGGGAGAGCAGCGGGGAGGTGCTGCCGAAATTTTGACTCGGACCGGGGTAGAGCATGGAGAACGTACTCAATCTACGGATCCGGCGGCTGCTAGGAGCCCACCTAGTAGAGATGTAGGTTGATGCATTCGTTTTGCCTGGTAAAAAAATTAAAATATGATGCATTTTCCTATTTGATATAAATGCTATGCTTGTCGTTTGGCTTCCAATAGAGCAGAGGATGGCTGATAATGGATGGATGTACACCGGCCGTGTTAGTGCGACTAATAAAACAGATGAGTGGATAAGGAAGACTTGGCATTTAGTGAAGGAGTTGGCGCGTGGTACAAAACAGAAGGTTCAGCCACTTTGCCCGTGCAATCGTTGCTTGAAGCATCACCGTCGTGGAAAGGATGACATGTTTAAACACCTTCTGCAATATGGGTATATGCCTCGTTACGTCACGCAGATCGACTTTGATGAGCACGAACGTGACAGAGGTGAGGTGATGCGGCAGCGGCTCAATGGCAATGAGTACGATGGGGTTAGAGACTTTCTAGATGATCTTGTCGATGCCCACATGCCAGAGTCGCCACCTTCACGGGAGGAACCGCCAGAACCGGAGGAACCTCCAGAACCGGAGGAACCAGAGCCAGCCGCGAAGGCCTTCTATGATATGATAGCCGCTGCTAAGACGCCTCTGTACGATGGCGCCGAGATTTCTCAGCTCGATGCCATCTCCCAATGTCTAGCCGACAAGACCCGGTACAACACCACCCGTGACGGCTTCGAAGCAAGTCTGAAAACAACTGGTAACATGTTGCCCAAAGGGCATTGTCTGCCTAAAAGCCTGCACGAGACGAGGCAACTCATGTCGGCGCTCAACATGGATTATCAAAGGATAGACTGTTGTGAAAAAGGCTGTGTTCTCTTCTGGAAACAGTTTGCGGAGGACAAGTACTGTCCCATTTGTAAGGCCTCTAGGTATGAAGAGGTAACGGGAAAGGATGGTCAGGTGAGGCAGTCAAAGATCGCAAAGTCGATTCTTCGGTATCTCCCATTCATAAAAAGAATCCAGCGGCTTTACTTGACTGAGGAGACCGCCAAACAGATGACGTGGCACAAGATGGGGACTCGAATAAAGGACAATCAGGGGCGGACGAAGATGGGACATCCATCTGATGGCAATGCATGGAAGAACTTTGATAGAAAATACCCCCATAGGGCAGCAGATGCTCGGAATGTCAGAATTGCGATAGCTACAGATGGCTTCAATCCATATGGTATGTCGAATGCCAATTACAGTTGTTGGCCCGTGTTTGTAATTCCGCTCAATCTCCCTCCCGGAGTCCTAATGACGAGGAAGACCATGTTTCTGTCGCTGATCATTCCAGGGCCCCATTACCCGGGGAAGAACTTGAGTGTCTACATGCAGCCGATTGTGGAAGATTTGAACCACTCTTGGCACCACGGGACATTGACGTACGACTGAGCATCGAAGACAAACTTCTGCATGAAAGTTTGGTTGCAGTATACCATGCATGACATGCCCGGGTACGCCCTAACATGCGGATGGTGTACAGCTGGTAAATGGCCATGCCCAGTGTGCAGGCATCGACTTGAGTTCCTTTGGCTAAATAAGGGTCGCAAGTATGTTGCGTTTGACACGAATCGGCAGTACCTCAAACGGAGGCATCCGTTCAGAGAAGACAAAAAGAACTTCAAGAAAGGCAAAGTTGTGCATGAAGTAACAGAGGTGCCAAAGTTCGATGGTATAGCTGTTGATGCCGAGCTACGTGCTCTCGTGCCAGCGGCATCGGAAGCTGGCCATCAATTTGAGGGATATGGTGTAACGCACAACTGGACTCACGAGGCAGCCTTAACGAAGCTCGAGTATTACAAGGACCTCGAACTTCCCCATAACATCGATGTGATGCACACCGTAAAGAATGTCGCGGAGTCCTTATTTCACACGTGCCTAAACATTCCCGGGAAGTCAAAGGATAATGTCAAGGCTAGAGTCGATGTTGAGAAGCTCTGTGATAGGAAGAAATTACACATGCAACGTCCTACTGGCCGTCGAAAGAATTGGTTCAAGCCGCACGCCGACTTCTGCCTTGATTCCATCCAAAAGAAGGAGGCATTCAAGTGGCTAAAATACGTTGTGATGTTCCCTGATGGTTATTGTTCGAATATGAGCAAGGGAGTCAATCTTTCGACGGGAAAAGTCACCGGGCTCAAGAGTCACGACTATCATATATGGATTGAGCGGCTGATGCCGGTGATGCTTCGAGGGTATCTCCCCGAGAAAATATGGCGAGTGCTCGCGGAGTTGAGCCATTTCTTCCGCACGCTCTGTGCTAAGCAGATATGTCCTAAGGTTATTGAGAAGCTGCAAGTTCAAGTGCCGGAGTTGCTATGCAATTTGGAGATGATCTTTCCGCCAGGCTTCTTTACTCCGATGGCACATCTCATTGTGCACCTCGCAAACGAGGCACTCTTGGGTGGCCCAGTGCAGTTTCGGTGGCAGTTTTGTATTGAGAGAGAGTTCAAGTATATTCGGAAGATAACTGGAAACAAAGCCAAGATTGAAGCATGCATAGCTGAGGCAACGTGCCTTCGGGAGATGGCAGATGCCGCAACAACGTACTATCCTGATGAAGTTCCCACTCTGCATAACCCGGTCTCTCGTTACAATGTCGACGTGCCCATGAATGACCCCAAGCTTCAACTATTCCAATGTCCCGGTGGCAAGGCTGGTAAAGGACAAAAATATAGATTGGAGAGGGAAGAGAAGGATTGCATAATGCTCTATGTGCTTATGAACATGAAGGAAGTGGTGGGGGGGGACGACGACGATGGCGGTCACGATTTCATTAGGTAACATGGTGTAATGCTTATTGTATCTAGTTTCGATCACCTACACTCAACTCGGTCTAATGCTTATTGTATCCTTTCAGCGAATTCACGGATGAACAGTGGTGGCTTCCGCGCGATCCCACGGGCGCGGAGTTGGAGACTCTACTGAAAGAGGGTGCTCCCGAAGTAAAAATAAACTTTGTGTCTTGGTTCATGAAAAAAGTAATGTCTAAGCTGTCCCTCTTACCTACCAATATGTGACTTGTCCCTGTTATTCCACGTAACTAATGCACACAACAAATTTGAACCGTGCTTGTAGGGAGCTGATGCAAACGTTGAGATGACAGATGAGTTGAGATGTGTTTCCCAAGGTTGTAACCGTGACGTCATGAAGTATGAGAAGTATGACGTGAATGGGTTTCGATTCCATACAGAGACACACCAGAAGGGCCGGGCGAATCCAAAAACGATAAATACTGGTGTCTTCACTAAAGGATCCGATACCTTTGATTACTACGGGAGGTTAGAGAATGTATACGAGCTGACCTTCAATCGTACAAACAAACAACTCAATCTCGTTGTGTTCAAGTGTCATTGGTTCGACCCAAGAGGTGGACAGAGAATTACCAAGTCCATTGGGTTAGTTGAAGTTAAGCCTTCCACCACCTATACCGGAGCCGATGTCTATATTGTTGCTCACCAAGCCAAGCAAGTTTATTATTTGCCGTACCCATGCCAGAAAGCGGCCCTCAACGGCTGGGAAGTCGTGTTCCAGGTATCGCCACATGGTAACCTACCGATTCCCTCCGAGGACGATTACAACAACATTGACCCTGTAACATACGAGGGAATTTTCTATCAAGAGGAAGAGGACTTCGGGCACTTTGAGTTAGAATGTGTTCTTGAAGAGGACCTCAGGAACGATGCAGAAACTCGTGGTGAGTCAGTGGTGGATCTAAAGGACATAGATATGCTCGAGAAGTTACAAGTGGAAGATGATAGCGATGATGAGCCTCCACCCGTCTATCAAAATCCAACTTACTACTCAAAAGATAGTGATAGTGATAGTGGCAAGGAGAAACAAAATGAGATTGACGATGAGATTGATGACGGCTGGTGAGGGTCTTTTATGTGTTTATATTTCAACATGCTTCTTATTTGTTTAGTATCTTTATGCTTAGTATTTATATTTTTTTCAACATGCTTCTTTATTGTTTAGTATCTTTATGCTTAGTATTTATATATTTTTGAACATGCTTCTTAATTGTTTAGTGTCTTTATGCTTACTATTTATATATTTTTCAACATGCTTCTTAATTGTTTTCTCTTTCTCAATGCAGGTGATTGAACAATATGAGCGGCGGCAAGGAGGACTCGTCGAGCTTGCTTAAGAAGATGCAACAACGCAAGAACAATGTTAGAAGGAGTGAGAGGGCACCGCGTCGCAATCCGCGTTACGAGGACGGCGCGGGAGGAGGAGGAGGACGAGGACGAGGACGAGGACGGGGACGAGGTGGTGGAGCTGGAGGTGGCTTGGGAGGAGGTGGAGGTGGAGGTGGAGGTGGAGGGGGAGGACCGGACTTTGAGCCACCACCCTCGGCTTCAGGCGACGTTGCTTCCGGGTTCTTTTTGGAGGGGACGTCTAGAGAGGAGGCGGAGACGGAGTCTAGAGCCGAGGAGGACTCTAGCCGCGGGTTTGAGACTCCGGAGGAGGATGGGCGGCCGAAGGCACTGAAGATTCGTGGGGAAGCGAGAGTCCCCGACGAGAGGAAGGAGCCTAAGACCCATGAGGCGAAGACCCTTATTATTCCTGCTGGCCCTGAGTAAGTGTACTAATTTGGCAATTTCGATTTTCATGTACTAATGTTTGATTTTCATGTGCTAATGTTTGATTTTCATGTGCAGCAATTGGATATTTCCTCCGGGGGTCAAGGGGCGCCTGCCTAGCAGCATGATTGGAGCTTTGCTTAGGAAGTTCTGGCCGGGCAAGTACTATCCCCTCGGCACTGTCCCAGCTGGCGAGAAGAAGCTAGCCACTACTTGGACGGACTACGAGAGTGCCCCTGGCGTAGGCTTCCCGACGGCTGCTGAGGCCGTGATGAGAAAGTTTTGGGTAAGACATATTTTCTCGAGCTTCGTTCATATTTGATGACCCCAATGTTCTAACTCATGAATCTCACAATTGTTTTTTGCATGATTGAAGTGTTTTTATCGTGTGGCGCCCGAGGTTGAGGAGACGGCCGCGAACAGGACTTTGCGGGCGACTTGTGAGAGGTTGACACCGCAGGTGTGGTACAACCAAAGGATCACGTCCGCGGGTCACTTCTGGGCAGAGAGAGGCGAGAGGGTCCATAAGCCGGACATTGTCGGTAAGAATGCTAAGGCCGAGTACGAGATGACGGTGGAGGACTACATGTCGGTGAGTAAAATGTCAATGAGATTCTACATTGCTACTAAGTTGCGATTGCATTAGATTGAGTTGAGTATTGCATTTTCAGGTTATCCCCGATTGGGCCGAGCCGCATGCCGAGGCATGGGAGGAGATGGTTAGGACGAGGTGGCTCAAGATGGACGAGGACTTTGCAGCCGTGGCGAGGCGGAACGCGGAGAACCGAGGCGACGGTGGCACACACTGTGGGGGAAACCTCAGCTACGAGCGCTACAAGGGGAAGACGGTATGTATACATTTTATTTTCCTTCAGGTTCAAAGTTGGTACTCACAACATTTCCTTTCGCGATGCAGAGGGCCGCGTTAGGACCCGAGGAGGAGATGTCTGACCTCGAGATATACAACAAGATGCGGCTTAAGAAGCCCGATCTCTCGCAGCCTCAGCCCTCGCTCCCTGAGTACTTCGGCACCTACGCCGAGGACGTCGAGAACTACTGCGAGATGGTGAGGCATCGTCACCCGGAGGTGGATGACCCCATGAGCGCGGAGGTCGACGAGGAGTCGTTGGTCCTGTCGTCCGGAGGGTTGCCGCATGGCCGTCTCGCCATGCTGAACAAGGCCGTCAAGCATACCCTCACCACGACCTTCACGCGTCTCAAGGCGGGACTCACCAAGGACAGCCCCCCTCTCCCGCCTCGTCGCCGGGCTCGGCAACCCGCATACGACGTAAGTTTCCCTCATTTCCATCCTCTTTCCGACTTTCGTTCATACATTGCTAAGTGCTAACGAGACATGAATTTGTGAAATTGTAGCCTGACTTCGAGGCGGCCTACGTGGCCGCTCATCAAGAATATCAGGTGGCCTTCAACCAGCACCAGCAGCAGTTCATGGAGTACATGGCATATATACATGTAAGTTCCAACCTTTGTTTTCGCAAATGATGACAAGTCCCACTTTCCCCTAGTTTGATGCTTCATTTCTGCAAAGACTGACATGTAAACTATCTTGCAGGCGTCGTTTGTGGGCAATCAAACTGGACAGACAGTGGATTTAGGGCCGATGCCTCCCTTTCCGGGGCCGGCGCCAAACATGCCATCGAAGGAAAATTTCGCTGCGGAGTACTATGGGAGAACAACGGTAAGTTCTTCGCCAAACCGAATACTACGGCTTTCCTTTGCCTCGCAAATTGCTAACATCTCGGGAACATGTGTGTAGGGAACGGGATGTTCCGGAAACCAGGGTGGTGGGAGGGACATGACACCGGTTCATCATGGTGGTCCTTCTCCCGGTGCTACACCCGGTACTTCTCCCGGTACTTCTCCCGGTCCTTCTCCCGGTGGTTCTTCCGCAGCTTCTACCGGAAGGAATCGGCCCGGGCCGGTGTTTAGCGGCGACGAGCTCCTCTAGTAGTCCCATGCATGTATCTTATCGACACGATACTATGTATCCGGAGCTATGTTATGAGACCATGATTTGTAGCTATTTGAACATCATGTGATGTCTATGTGCAAAGTCCTGTGAATTATGCAATATATGTGCTGTGAAAACTGTGAAATCTGTGAAATCTGTGCAAACTGTGAAATCTGTGAAAAACTGTGAAATCTGTCAATTTCGCAATTTTGTGAAATCTGGGTCGACGCTACGCCGACGGCCTAACCCTCGGCATAGCCTCGACATGGACCAAATGGTCAGGGCTATGCCGAGGGCCTCCCCCTCGGCGTATGAACGGGGAGCTTCCAGCGGTTGCCACGTCGCGTGATGTGCCGAGGGCCTCCCCCTCGGCGTACCGTCTGCGTAGAAGCGGCCAGGAGGCGCCACGTGCCTCCATACGCCGACGGGGCGACGCTCGGCGTAGCCGCGGCCAGGAGGCGCCACGTGCCTCCGTACGCCGACGGGGCGACGCTCGGCGTAGCGTCTGCGTAGAAGCGGCCAGGAGGCGCCACGTGCCTCCATACGCCGACGGGGCGACGCTCGGCGTAGCCCAAACGGACGTTAGCCGGACGGCGCCGGTCACCGTGCTACGCCGAGGGTTGCGACGCCGACGAGCGGTTCCAGCCGTCGGCCCTCTGCGGCTACGCCGACGGCGGCGTCTACGCCGAGGGCCGCGTGTGCTCTGCCGAGGCCGATCTTCCCCGAGGAGCTACGCCGAGGGGGCCCGTCGGCGTATCGTACGCCGAGGGCAAGCGCGTGCTACGCCGAGGGTCGAAGGCCGTCGGCATCTACCGCGATTCCTGTAGTGGAACTGCTTTCTCTACGAGGAGAAGATTGCAAATCCTGTTCTCGCCCCACAGCATGTTTGCACCTGCAAATTCATGGTGTGCTAAATCTAGAACAGGGTCAGCAAAAAGTACCCGCAATCAAACAAGATTTTTACTAACCACAATAATAACATAATAAGGAGATTCAGTTTCACTTGAAAACAGCATAGACCGTACTGCTATATGGGAGCAGCAGATGTTCGCACAAACTGTAAGAGCTCTGGACTAAGGCAGTGACAGATGACACGACTAGGACATAACCAAAGTAGACGACGACTTCAACGGACAGCTATCAAGCGCAGCAAACTCAAACTGATCTTGGGAAGAAGTCAGTTTCCACCACGGAGGCGGAGCACCAGGTGCAAGGTGGACTCCTTCTGAATGTTGTAATCCGCAAGGGTGCGGCCATCCTCGAGCTGCTTGCCAGCGAAGATCAGGCGCTGCTGGTCCGGCGGGATGCCCTCCTTGTCCTGGATCTTCGCCTTAACATTGTCGATGGTGTCAGAGGACTCAACCTCAAGGGTTATGGTCTTGCCGGTGAGGGTCTTCACAAAGATCTGCATCTGCATAGTATGGAAACGAGGGTGAGTCACAAGTTACCATGACCAGGCGTGCATGAAGATTAGATGAATCAAACCATGGTAACCATCTAATTCTTCTAAAGGTAAGTAGTAAATCAGCAGTAGATAATTATCAAATAGGAAGTGTGTAGATCAGCAAGAACACCGGAATGTAAGAATTTAACTCAATCAGAAGTTCAGAACTACTCCAGTTTAAATTACATTATTGGGCAGATAGTGCTAACATGTCGGATGTGCAGATGGTACTCAAGTTTAAATTACATGATAGGAGATGTACAGATGAGGCGATTCAGAGTTACGATACATCAGCAGAAGAGCCAAAACGGGGTAAACTTGGCAGATTATAGATCAGTACATACTAATAGCAAGACATGAGTATAATCTAGAGATCCAAACGATTAGGGTAAAAGGTTCAACACTAATTAAACCTAACAAACAGCGCCTGATCCATCAGCGCACACAGCAGCACTAGGTTAAAATCGTACGGATATATGATCGAGAACACATATAGGTCAACTGATATACAGATCGTTCAGCACAAATAGATCAAACCTAACCAACAACTGTAGATGACATATCACGGCACCAAAAATAGTGTTCGACTGAAATCTACACCGCTAATAGAACGCGGAAATTACTAAAGATCAGAGTCACAGGTATATGAATCCCACCAGGGATCTATGGAATTCAACTATGATGTGAACCGATCGAAGAAAAAGCGGAGAAGATCGCGAGGACAAATACCTTGACGAAGGATTGCAAAGATTTTCTTGATCGAGATCTGGGTTGTCTGGTGGATTGAAGAAAGGCGAGTCGATTGACTGCGGTACTTTATAGATGGGAGACACAGGGTCGGTTAGGCCAAGCGTGTGCCGGACCGACCTCGTCTCCGGACGCGAACAGAAACCTGAAGGCGGTGACGTAGTCCGCCCCCACGGTGCGGTCTCCAGAATCTTCTTTTTTTCGTTTTTTGTTTTTGTATCTCAAGATTCAAGAAGCATGTGGAGGGTTCGCCTAGTGGAAAGGTGTTGGGGATGATGCTAGTATATACTACCTCCGTCCCAAGAAATAAGGCGCACGCGTATTTCAAGATGAACTTTAACGATAAAAATTGAGCAACACAATCTTGATTATAATTTGTTAAATCTGTAATTAGTATCGTTGGATTCGTATTGAAAAACACTTTCTAATGATGCTAATTTCATACAAACAATCTTTATATATTTGAAGTAATTCTTGGTAAAACAAAAAACACGTAAAACGAGGGCGCCTTATTCCTTGAATCGGAGGTAGTATCTACCAGTCTCGCCTCGATCCATTCCAACACTTCGTGAATGAGTTCAGAAATATTTTTGTTAAATCTATGTTAACTTAAATTTTGCTATTGCTAAGTCGAAGCTCTGAACCATTGTATGTTCTGACCTCTGAGAGTCTCATACATGTGTGTATCTTTGTGATTAAATAAAATAGTAGTACCATGATTGATGGAAATTCAATTCGGTTCCCGGGTGCGTATGCTCCCTATACCAAAAAATTGTATTTCGAGTTGTCGAAATTTTTTGAAAAATAATTCTACACGTACATCTCCCTAATATATGTGCATTCGTCAAGTTTCACAACAAAATCGATATTTTTTGTGGTCTATGTAAAAAGAGAAAATTTATCTTGTAAAAAACATTATTTTTAGCACTGAGTTTTGTCTTTTTTACACACTTCACATGACAAGTCCATTTTTTATGCAACAACTTTGTAAGCGTGTAGCACGTGAAGATGTACGTGCGATTTTTTTGTTTCAATTTTTTTGAAATTTAAAATATTTTTAAGATGAATTTCGAAATAGAGGGAGCATATGCTCCCATGTTCCAAAACACCACTCCCGATTGATGGACTCATAAGTTTTCGGTAATACCCTCTAAGCAAAGTTAGTAAGAAAGCGTGGAAGAGCTAATATACATTAATTTCCAACTTCAACAACATAACATTGACAAACCTTGCAACTGTGTCGCAAAACTTATTGAAATTATTGAAATATATTGTGGAAGATGTGATGTCAATTGATAAAACCACCACAAGGTATCCCAAGGAGCAAATGTCGTCAAGCGACAGTGTGTGTGGCTCGAACACTATTTTCAATGTTCGATTTTCTCTAGAGATGTTTCAATGGGTTTAGTGGTTCATTTTTACAAAAATAAATTAATGTTTTACTAAAATTAAATAACTAGTGCATCACAGAAACATACAAGCTGTAGCCACCATCCAAGTGGTCGAGTGACACTGTCGTTGCCTACTCGACGATACTCCAGAGGAGGGATCCTCACGGAGGGAAGAAGATGTAGGGGCCATTGGGCGGAGAGTTGTAATATCCCAGGTTTAGAGACGATCGAGGGGTAGATTTTAGAAAGGGATGTGCATTGCATAGCAAATTCTGGGGAAATTTCGCGCTTTTAAACAAAACTGCATCGAAGGGGGCAAGTTTCTCTCTCGACACCTTACAGGGTTAGGGTTTCGAGAGTGCGACAAATTTGCAATTCTCTTCACTAGTTAGGGTTTTTGAGATGAGAGGGGAGAGTTTGTTTGATTGAATTCTAAATGATAAGACATGGTTGAATTCAAACCAAGGTTGAATTTGAATTTCAAATTCAAACATTAAATAATTACCTTTAATAATTCAATTAAGGAAAATTCATTAAGTAAATGAATAATAATAAATAAGATGAACAATTATAATAAAGAAGCTCATTAGGAAAAACTTTGAGCTTTATTGATCATCACACAATTTACAATGTCATTACAATATTCATAAGTGAAAGAAATGAATAATACAACATATTACATAAATGGGCAGAATAGTAAAATGAAGATAAATTACAAGTTAATGATCCTAGACTAAATTCTACAAGATCATCTTCATTTGATCTTGAACTTGATGAATTCCAAGTCCATTTTGAGCCATTGATGATCCCTGCACAAAAACACAACTAAGAGAAGTTATGCCAAGTGGCAAAGCCACTTGGCAAGTTAGAAATCAAATGGAAAGATGAAATGAGCAGATAAGCTCAATGTGGCCGAGCTGATCCTCTCCAAAGCCAAGTTCACAGGATCTGGTGTACACACACACACAAGCAGCACACACAGCAGGTGTGCATGCTCACCACCAAGGCACTGCTTGTGCATGTGGCACAACACACACACAGCAGCAGTGAGTCACCAAAGTGACCAGACACAAGCTGTCGACCAGGGAGAGCATAACAGCACCATATAAAACCTTTTCAGTGCTCAAACCCTAGCCATTTGCTCATCCATCGACAGCAGCAGTGGTAAGTTCACCAAGAACAGCCAAGAACACCAAGAACAGATGAACAGCTAGAGCTGTTCCATCTATTCCCAATCACCAGGAAATAAACCAAGCTTCACAAGCTCATCAGGAGGAGCAGGGCAAGCAACTCAACCATCAGATCAACACTGAAGAAAAACCTCTACACCAACATCAAAATCTAGGAGCTGGAGTGAGGTATATAACTCAACATGAACAAACCAGATGGTTTTGTTCATAAATAAGCATGTGCATCAAACACACAGAAGCAAAAGGGTGTGAGTACCCTGTTTGTGTCATCATTTGGCTACTAAGCCATATGGTGCAAGCAAGAGTAGAGAGGCCACTGGTTAAGCATCTAAAGGGAACAACAGCCATGTAAATTAATGCATAACTGAAGAAATCCAGCAGCAGATGAAGACACAGCTAGCCTGGCCACATACTCAACACCTATAGCTATTGATTCCATCAGACTGATAGACAATATGTGTCTATTTAAGTTTGTCAACAGCAAAGAGCCACTGGAAGTCCAAATCTGGATCAACCAGTAAGCATCTAGTAATCACAGCAAGCCAACAAGATGTGGGAGCTTCCTGAACAGTCAAGAATGGCTGTTGAGGCAACCTCTACCACTTAAACAATCAAACCATCAAACCAGCACATATATCATTACCCAGAAGGGTTCAAATAAAGCTAGGGTCCCCAAAATATGATTGGCATCCCTCTAGCTTAACTAATTCATGCATATGATCATCACTGCAGAGCAGTTCACATCATTTATCTACTTAACAAATCAAAGCTACACAGATAAATGAAACAGAGAAGTAAGCTATGCACCAGGCCATGCAGATGATCCAATGGATCATTGCAGATAGTAGCAGGGGCTTGAGCAAACACCAAGGAGTACAAACACAAGCCACTGTGTTACACTGACATCAGGAGGGCATCAGCTAGACACAAGAATGAAACAGCAGCCATTCACCAAGCAACTGATGATCATAAGATCATCAGGACTTGATCAAGCATGCTAGAATCCATTCCAAGCAATTACCACATGAACAGATAATTAATTAACTGAACAATTGCATTACAGATAAGAGCATCAGGCTTTATAATTGTATCCAGAAGCACATCAAAGGCTTGATGAACCAAAGGATCACAATATACAAGAAAAGCACATGTCAATCCATCACTGAATCACACTGCTAAACCAACAGTACAGCTCAATGGAGCATAATCATGAATCTGAACTAAATGAACTAGCTCAAAGGCACTGGCACTTGCAAGTATGCAAGGATTAACCATCACAATCAAGTCAGAGACAGAATTAAGCACACACAGTATGCCCTAGTGACAGTAAAAAGGAATAGGAGCATGTCAACAGGCCATGAGCATCACTGGATGCTCATGAGCAATCACAGGAGGGCCACAGCCAGAGATGGAAATGAACAGATAGAGCTAGGAAACACAGAAGCAAGCTTTCACAGGCACATAGCTTAGCAATCTTGCGCAGTAGCACACGCATAGCGCAGCAGCATAGCATAGCAGGAGCAGGCAAACATGGCGCTGCAGAAGAACACAGCAGTGCTTGCGTAGGCAAGCACACCACAGCAGCAGGTCTAGAGGTGGAAGAAGATCAGGCACAGGAGGGGAGCAGGAAAGGAGGCACACTTACCCGGAGTCGAGGAGAAAGGCGCGGCCATGGCGGCCACGGCGGCACACGCCAGAGCGCGGCGGCGCCAAGCCAAGCCTGGCCATGGCGACACCACGGCACCGCCCGCACCACGGCGGCGAAGCCAGGGCGGAGTCCAAGCACCAGGAGCGCCAGGAACGGCGGGATCGAACGGATCCCGTAACCCTAGCACCAGACGGGGACGAGACCGAGAGCAGCAGGTCGCCCGCGTCGATCGACGCGGATAGGATTGACCGCCGTCGTGTGGCGCGTTGATTGCGCACCACGGCGGGGGCCAAGTCCGGCGAACCTCGCCGGAATCGAGCGGTGACGGCGGAGGCGACGCGGGTCGCCAGAGCAGGTTAGGGTTAGGGTTCGTTCGCGCGTGCGGAGAAGAGAGAAGAGTGGGGCTGGTCGAGCCGGACCAAGCCGGTCGGTTCGACCTAACCCACTGGGTTGCACCGACAGGTGGGCCCAGGGGTGTTTTTGTCTTTTCACAAACAAATAAAAATGCTGAAACTTTGAATAATCATAGAAAATTATTAATAGATCTAAAAAAATAATAAAAATATGAAAACCACTCAGAATAAAATTCTCTACCATAATAAAATATGAAATGGAATTTTTGGAGATAAACTAGAATAAGTTCAAATTTGATGAATTAATAATCATTTAAATCACACATGTTATTTTCAATAATGAAAATAAATCCATAAATTCATTTGGACTCTAAAAACACCTTGACAACATTTCAAGGTTGTATTTTACTTTAAATCAAGTATCCCCAAAATATTCTTAGTATTAACCTCTTACATGAAATAATAACGACATCGGAAGGGGGAAACAAACCCTAAAAATGGAATCATGCATAATTGCTTCTTTAACCATTGCCCTTATCGGACAATGATGCTATTTTTCAGAACAAGAGGACAAGGGTCAGTCCATACCTTCCAACTGCAGAACTTTGCAGTGTTCAGGCAAGTTCATCACTTGCTCATGTCATTTGAGTAATTTTATCAAATTACTTGCAAAGCATTATGGTTATCACTATTGCACAAAAATCAAAACCACTACTTTCATAACTATGAATATGACTATGGTGGGCAATGGAACCATGGATTGTGTTGATATGGTGGAGGTTCCATTGCACGGGCTTATATCCATCTAGGATTAAACAACAAATGTCGCCAGTGATTCTTGTGCCGTAATATCCGTGTTAACCATAAGATCCGGAGTGGGACGGAGTAGTCAAAAGTGTTTCCACCTCTCGTTCATCAACGGATGCGCTTTACCGTAGTATCTGTCGGGCAAGCGGTGGCTGGGGAAGCCTTAAGTCCCCACGGCATAGTCCGTAGACACTTGTCGCTCGAAGTGCAAGCGGTGGGGAAGCCTAAAGTCCCCACGGTATTGCGGTCTATGATGGGTTGCAGCTACCGGCGAAGGAGTTTGGTTAACGAGTCCCAAACTGTTGTCGTGGTCGGGGTCCATCCTTAAGTGGTATAAGAGGACCGACGAGGACCCAGGGTCGGGGTATGCAACAAAGGGTGGGTGTTCGAGGTAGCGGAGGAACATGATTGGCTAGACCTTATACCGGGCCTCACACCTAAGGAAGTGTGGACGGAAAGCTGCCCGGTTGGCACCAAGGTTAAGATCTCTTATGGGTAAAGCAACACACCTCTGCAGAGTGTAAAAATCGTGACTGTCACTCCTTGTTCCGGGATTGAGGAACTGCGAACGCGGCCGGAAAGGAGCTCCATGAAGTTCTAGTAAACCGGTGAAGGCTGACGGACATAGCTCTTTGAAATAAAAGCAATCTCTTGAAGAAATGTTTATCAAAATTTGCATTGGTATTAGACTTTCTGGTTTAATATCGTAGCTAGTGCATAAAACACCTCTTATCTATAATGAACTTGTTGAGTACGCTCGTACTCATACCATTCTTAAACCCCATGCTTAGATTGTCTGAACCGTCTGGAGGAGGAGGACTACGACAGCAATGATGGAGCCGAGATCATCGGCTACGAGGAACCAGACCTCTCAGGAGGTGTTGAAGGCGTAGACTACATCATAGTCTACGGATCCGGGGAGGCTTCCGGAGGAGAACAAGCCTAAGGATATCAGGAGGAGTAGTAGTAGCCGAGCAGCGCGAACTCTTACTATTTAGCTGCTCGTTTAAATAAATGTTTAGTTTAGTGAGACAATGGTATTGTAAGTTAAGTTGGGTTCGCCTCGAACCCAGGAGTTATCCTCTCAGAACCCAAGAGGAGCTCCGAGACGACTTGTGTATGTGTATTGTAATAATATGTGAATGAGTTATGGACCTTGCTATGTTCTGTTGTACTACTCTGAGGGATGTGATATTTGCGGAATGGTACTTCGCGAATGTTATATCAACGACTGGCATACTACAACATGCAGTGGTATGCAGGGTCACCACAGTTGGTATCAGAGCAAAAGCTTTGACCTTAGGTTGGAACCTAGTAAATGGGACGAAACGTTAGGAGTCAAATAGGATTAGTAAAGAATTCTCTAAAAATATGGTGTATATTCAATTGAGAATACAACAATCATATCTTTTAGTGCGAAAATTCTTTATTATCTCTATTATGATGCATTATTACTAATCTTATAATCTTTCTATTTCTACAGCCAACATGGCAAGTGCACGACCGGGAAGAAACGTGAAAGTTATGGATTCCACACTGAACGAATACCAAGGAGGACTTGGTGATATCCTACGAGCCATGTTGCTGGAATTTGGGTGTGATCCCCAGATTCCAGTAAAGAAGTACATGTTCTATGATGGACCGGTGTTGGCCAAGTGCAGAGTAGGACTGCGACTTCCCGAATCTTTGGGAATGAGCGTAGTCATGCCAGCTGGAGAAGCTAGGACAACCAACACAGCCTACCATATAGCTGTTATGAGAGCCATAACCGACATACGGGAACATAAGACGAAAGCGCTTATGGGTTCCGAATTCACACACATTCCTCATATGGAGGAGGATAATGATCCCATGCTGAACCATTTCAAATATGCCAAAAGTAAACCAGCCGAAGCAGCCAAATACATGGACAATAGCCGTAACTTCATATCATTACTCTTTCAGTTGAATCATCATCTGATAGGAGCTATTGATACGATGCTTGAGGAATTCACTGAACCCAAGGAGGAGAGTAGGGGCAAAGAACCTATGGAGAATGTGGTACACACACCAGTTTATTCAGCTGGTGACTACATCAGTTTTGATCCACTTGCACGTGAACCTACACCTGTTACACCTGGGAACTACCTGAATAGTTCCTATGGGGGATACGAAGGCGGAGCGGAATCCGGAAACAACCAGCGTTCCGAGACTCCAATCGAGAATTCCAGGGGTTGGCGTTGGGGAAATGATACTGGAACCCATAGTACTACTGAGTATTATGATGGAGAGATGAATGATGACGCAACAACCCAGAACCAGAGCTATCCTAGTAATGAAGGAGTGGATGGAGGATATCCGACACAGGTTGAGTCGGGTATGGGTTTTGGTAATCCTTATGGTGGGGCTACAGGAGAGTACACCCGATGGGTGGATTATGATGCACTCAACGATCAGTTCATGAACACTGATTTCTCCTTAGGATCATCATCCGACTCGGATTACAAGCCAACGGGGAGACCTTATGTTCCAGGGTCTATCAGGAGGACGACACGTTCGACCGGATGGAAGCCTGGAATGTACCGGGAGTGAAGACCGATTAGAAGACCACCAAGGGAGGTGTGGCTATAATACACAAGTACCACGTGTATTATAGTTTGTAACATTTGTATAAATTTGTATATATACTTTAATAAGTGAGTTTGCATACTCACATCGACTTGAGTTATGTAATAAGACCACTTATGTATGTAAATATATGGTATATGTTTTGTATGATTTGGATTTGCTTCTTGATTTCCATTGCGTGACTAGTTCTGTGCACAATGTTGAGCTCAGAAAACTTGCGCATGGAGTAATTATGAGTATCATCTTGTGTTGCAGAACTAGGGGGATTATGTCGGGAACGTTAGGAAACGAGACGGAAGCGCAGCGCATGGAGCGCGAAGCAAAGGAGAAGGAAGAGGCTGAGGGTGCAGCTAGAGATCAGTTTCCACCACCACCACCACCCATGACTCAGCAGAACTTTATCCAGTACATGCAACTGGCGGAAGAGAGGCAGCGTGTAACACTGGAGCTGCAGAACAAATTCCTTCAGGATCTGATGCAGCAGAATAGGGTGGAGAGACCTGAGAACCAGGGAGTCACATTAGCAGACTTCCAAAACACCAAGCCGATATCTTTCGCATACGCGCCCGAGCCGATGGACGCGGAAGATTGGTTGATGGATACTGAGCGCAAGCTCAACACTGTTGGATGCAATGATCAAGAGAAGGTCCGATATGCTACCCATCTGCTATGTGGACCTGCCGCATCATGGTGGGACAACATTGTAGCCGTGTATCCGGCAGGAAAGGTATTCACCTGGGAGGAGTTTGCAAGGAAGTTCAGGGAATCCAATGTCCCTGAAAGTATTGTGGAACTGAAGCGTCGAGAGTTTGAGAGTCTCGAGCAGAAGGATAAGGCAATCCTGACTTATGTCAGGGAGTTTTCAAGCTGTCCCGGTATGCTGTTGAGGAAGTTAATACCGAGGACAAGAAGAAGAAGAGATTTCTGAGGGGGTTAAGTCCCCAGTTCAAGGTACAGCTGCGGATGATGAGAGCAACGGAATTCCAAGAATTGGTGGATGCAGCCATCACTCTTGAAGATGACTTCAAACAACTGCAAGAAGAAAAGAGGAAGAAGGCCAAGTATGAGCCGAAGAGGTTTGTTAGTAACAAGCCTAACACCAGCTTGAGTTTCAAGCCACGGTATAACAACAACAACAACAACAACAGCAATCAGAGGAGGAACCAAGGATATCAGTCTGCAAATCAGATTATATGCCATTCCTGTGGTTTAAAAGGACATGTCATGAAGGATTGTAAGAAACCCAAGATCATATGCTTTGGGTGTCGTCAGGAGGGGCACATGCTGAAGGACTGCCCCAAGAAGAATAGTGGAGGAGGAGGAAATCGAGGAAACACCGGAGGGAATTGGAAGAATAAGAAGCCCTTCGGCAAGCTGAACTGTACCAGTCTGGAGGAGGTGGTCAACTCTGACCAGGCGGTGATAGGTACGCTCCAGATACTCACTCATCCTGGCAAAGTACTTTTTGATACTGGTGCAACTACATCATTCATTTCTCAACAATTCATCATCAAACATGGGATTAGTTGCACTAAGTTAGATACACCTATAACCATACTTTCTGCGGGGGGAACGATAGTAGTAACCCATGCCAAACAAAAACAAGTCATTATGATCAATAAGTGCGCGTTTGACGCGGACCTGTTCATTTTACCGATGAAGGACATTGATGTCATTCTTGGTATGAACTGGTTAGAAGCTAATGGAGCATTGATCGACTGTGTAAACAAAACGGTGTCATTAAAAAGTCCCGATGGAAGTAGAATGATCTACCAAGGCGACAAACATACACAGATTGAAGTGGAGCTACAGCTGAATAGCATGAAGGAGGTGAAGTTAGAAGATATCCCTGTAGTAAATGAATTCCAGGATGTGTTTCCTGCGGAATTACCTGGTATGCCACCAGATAGGGAGATAGAATTCACTATCGACCTAATTCCAGGAACAGCACCGATTGCTAAAGCACCATACAAAATGGGGCCTAAGGAATTGAAAGAACTGAAGGAGCAATTGGATGACTTGGAACAAAAGGGATTCATTCAAGAAAGTGTTTCACCCTGGGGATCACCTGTGATCTTCGTGGATAAAAGGGATGGAGGAAGAAGGATGTGCGGAGACTACAGGAATCTGAACAACGTCACAATCAAGAACAAGTATCCACTTCCAAGGATACAAGATCTATTTGATCAGGTTAGAGGAGCGGGAGTCTTTTCCAAGATTGATCTAAGGTCGGGTTATCACCAGATAAAGATCAAGAAGGAGGACGTTCCGAAAACTGCCTTTGTTTCAAGGTATGGACACCATGAATACCTTGTAGTACCTTTTGGATTAACCAATGCCCCAGCAATATTCATGAATCTCATGAATAAGATCTTCATGCCATATCTTGACAAGTTTGTCATCGTATTCATCGATGATATCTTGATATATTCCAAGAACAAGGCAGAACATGCCGATCATTTGAGGTTAGTGTTGCAAACACTAAGGGAACACCAACTTTATGCAAAACTTAGTAAGTGTGAATTTTGGCTAGATCAAGTGGAATTTCTTGGTCATGTCATTAGTAAAGATGGAATCGCTGTCAACCCGAGCAAGGTAGCAGCCGTTTAGAATGGGAAGCACCCAAGACTGTCAAGGAGATCCGAGGATTCCTAGGAATGGCAGGATATTATCGGAGATTCATTGAAGGATTCTCTAAGATAGCAGGACCAATGACAAAGCTGTTAAGAAAGAACACACCATTCGTGTGGTCAGAGGAGTGTGAGAAGAGTTTTCAAACTCTAAAAGAGAAACTCACCACAGCACCGGTGTTAGCAGTTCCTGAAGTCGGCAAGGACTACACCGTGTACTGTGACGCATCCAAACATGGATTGGGTTGTGTACTCATGCAAGATCGGAAAGTGATATCCTATGGATCGAGGCAACTCAGACCTCATGAAGTGAACTATCCAACACATGACTTGGAATTAGCAGCAGTCGTTTTGCACTCAAAACCTGGAGACATTTTCTCTATGGAGCTAAGTGTGAGCTCTATACATCATAAAAGCCTCAAATATTTCTTCACTCAGAAGGAACTCAACATGAGGCAGAAAAGATGGCTAGAATTGATTAAGGATTATGATCTGACAATCAATTACACACCAGGGAAGGCTAATGTTGTAGCAGATGCCCTGAGTAGGAAGAGTACTGGAGGAGTGGAACAAGAAATATCACCGGAATTGAGGAAGGAAATAAGCCAAGCCCAAATACAACTTTGGGAGAAGGAAGCCCATGAAGGATTATCGGCGTTGCAAGTAGCCGATGAGTTGAATGTCAACCTGAAGAATGAGATAATGATGGGTCAGTTGGACGATCCATTCATTGTAGAAGAGATGAGGAGAATAGATGAGGGAAGACCATCAGAATTTCACCGAGGAGAATCTGGATCTTTGTGGTTCCAGAAGAGGATTTGCGTTCCGGATATTGCTGAAATCAAGGAAGTAATACTCCGGGAAGCTCATCAAACACCATATTCCATACATCCGGGAAGTACAAAGATGTATATGGATTTAAAGGAACTATTCTGGTGGAATAACATGAAGAGGGAGATAGCACAATATGTTGCATGCCATACCTGCCAGCGAGTGAAGGCTGAACATCAGAGTCCGGCAGGGAAGTTACAACCTCTACCTATTCCAGAGTGGAAATGGGAGGAAATAGGGATGGATTTCATCACCGGACTACCCATGACTAATAAAAAGAAGGACATGATATGGGTAATCGTGGACCGGTTGACGAAGAGCGCCCACTTCTTAGCGGTAAATCAGCAGGACAAAGGAGAGAAACTCATTGATCTTTACATCAAGGAGATCGTGAGTAAGCATGGAGTACCTAAGAAGATAGTATCGGATCGAGGATCCGTGTTCACATCAGCGTTCTGGAAACAACTTCATGAAGCTTTAGGATCCAAGTTGGATTATAGTACCGCTTATCATCCACAAACCGGTGGACAAACCGAGAGAACCAATCAGATCTTAGAAGATATGCTTAGGGCATGTGCCCTAGACTTCGGAGGATCATGGGAGGAACACTTGCCACTAGCAGAGTTTTCATACAATAATAGCTATCAAAGCAACATCAAGATGGCACCATTTGAAGCTCTCTATGGAAGGAAGTGTAGATCACCGATATGTTGGTATGAAGCAGGAGCAAGCAAAGAGTTCAATCCTGATTATGTCAAGGAAAAACAACAAATCATTGACATTATCAGAGACAGGCTCAAGATAGCCCAAAGTCGGCAAAAGAGTTATGCCGATCAAAAGAGGAGAACTTGGGAGCCACAAGTTGGAGACATGGTATATCTTAAGGTAAGCCCGATGAAAGGACTTCAGAGATTCGGAGTAAAAGGAAAGTTGAGCCCTAGATACATAGGACCCTTCAAGATACTGAGTCAGAATCGAGGTTTAGCCTTTGAACTGGATCTACCGGGAAGGTTAGCACAAGTTCACAAGGTATTCCATGTATCACAACTCAGAAAATGTTTGAAGACCCCAGATGAAACAATATCACATGATGAGCTGGAATTACAACCAGACTTAACATATATCGAGAAACCAGCCAAGATTCTCGAGGAAAGCTGGAAACAACTCAGAAACAAGGCGATCAAGTACTGCAAGATACAATGGAAGCATCATCCCGAGAGGGAAGCCACCTGGGAGAAAGAGGAAGACCTGAGGAAAACATACCCCGAGCTGTTCAGGTATTACAACCACACTTCGGGACGAAGTTTTCTTTAGGGGGAAAGGCTGTAATATCCCAGGTTTAGAGACGATCGAGGGGTAGATTTAGAAAGGGATGTGCATTGCATAGCAAATTCTGGGAAATTTCGCGCTTTTAAACAAAAACTAAGGGGGACAAGTTTCTCTCTCGACACCTTACAGGGTTAGGGTTTCGAGAGGCGACAAACTTGCAATTTCTTCACTAGTTAGGGTTTTTGAGATGAGAGGGGAGAGTTTGCTTGATTGAATTCTAAATGATAAGACATGGTTGAATTCAAACCAAGGTTGAATTTGAATTTCAAATTCAAACATTAAATAATTACCTTTAATAATTCAATTAAGGAAATTCATTAAGTAAATGAATAATAATAAATAAGATGAACAATTATAATAAAGAAGCTCATTAGGAAAAACTTTGAGCTTTATTGATCATCACACAATTTACAATGTCATTACAATATTCATAAGTGAAAGAAATGAATAATACAACATATTACATAAATGGGCAGAATAGAAGAAAGAAAAATAAAGAAAAATTACAAGTTAATGATCCTAGACTAAATTCTACAAGATCATCTTCATTTGATCTTGAACTTGATGAATTCCAAGTCCATTTTGAGCCATTGTTGATCCCTGCACAAAAACACAACAAAGAGAAGTTATGCCAAGTGGCAAAGCCACTTGGCAAGTTAGAAATCAAATGGAAAGGTGAAATGAGCAGATAAGCTCAATGTGGCCGAGCTGATCCTCTCCAAAGCCAAGTTCACAGGATCTGGTGTACACACACACACAAGCAGCACACACAGCAGGTGTGCATGCTCACCACCAAGGCACTGCTTGTGCATGTGGCACAACACACACACAGCAGCAGTGAGTCACCAAAGTGACCAGACACAAGCTGTCAACCAGGGAGAGCATAATAGCACCATATAAAACCTTTTCAGTGCTCAAACCCTAGCCATTTGCTCATCCATCGACAGCAGCAGTGGTAAGTTCACCAAGAACAGCCAAGAACACCAAGAACAGATGAACAGCTAGAGCTGTTCCATCTATTCCCAATCACCAGGAAATAAACCAAGCTTCACAAGCTCATCAGGAGGAGCAGGGCAAGCAACTCAACCATCAGATCAACACTGAAGAAAAACCTCTACACCAACATCAAAATCTAGGAGCTGGAGTGAGGTATATAACTCAACATGAACAAACCAGATGGTTTTGTTCATAAATAAGCATGTGCATCAAACACACAGAAGCAAAAGGGTGTGAGTACCCTGTTTGTGTCATCATTTGGCTACTAAGCCATATGGTGCAAGCAAGAGTAGAGAGGCCACTGGTTAAGCATCTAAAGGGAACAACAGCCATGTAAATTAATGCATAACTGAAGAAATCCAGCAGCAGATGAAGACACAGCTAGCCTGGCCACATACTCAACACCTATAGCTATTGATTCCATCAGACTGATAGACAATATGTGTCTATTTAAGTTTGTCAACAGCAAAGAGCCACTGGAAGTCCAAATCTGGATCAACCAGTAAGCATCTAGTAATCACAGCAAGCCAACAAGATGTGGGAGCTTCCTGAACAGTCAAGAATGGCTGTTGAGGCAACCTCTACCACTTAAACAATCAAACCATCAAACCAGCACATATATCATTACCCAGAAGGGTTCAAATGAAGCTAGGGTCCCCAATATATGATTGGCATCCCTCTAGCTTAACTAATTCATTCATATGATCATCACTGCAGAGCAGTTCACATCATTTATCTACTTAATGAATCAAAGCTACACAGATAAATGAAACAGAGAAGTAAGCTATGCACCAGGCCATGCAGATGATCCAATGGATCATTGCAGATAGTAGCAGGGGCTTGAGCAAACACCAAGGAGTACAAACACAAGCCACTGTGTTACACTGACATCAGGAGGGCATCAGCTAGACACAAGAATGAAACAGCAGCCATTCACCAAGCAACTGATGATCATAAGATCATCAGGACTTGATCAAGCATGCTAGAATCCATTCCAAGCAATTACCACATGAACAGATAATTAATTAACTGAACAATTGCATTACAGATAAGAGCATCAGGCTTTATAATTGTATCCAGAAGCACATCAAAGGCTTGATGAACCAAAGGATCACAATATACAAGAAAAGCACATGTCAATCCATCACTGAATCACACTGCTAAACCAACAGTACAGCTCAATGGAGCATAATCATGAATCTGAACTAAATGAACTAGCTCAAAGGCACTGGCACTTGCAAGTATGCAAGGATTAACCATCACAATCAAGTCAGAGACAGAATTAAGCACACACAGTATGCCCTAGTGACAGTAAAAAGGAATAGGAGCATGTCAACAGGCCATGAGCATCACTGGATGCTCATGAGCAATCACAGGAGGGCCACAGCCAGAGATGGAAATGAACAGATAGAGCTAGGAAACACAGAAGCAAGCTTTCACAGGCACATAGCTTAGCAATCTTGCGCAGTAGCACACGCATAGCGCAGCAGCATCGCTTAGCAGGAGCAGGCAAACATGGCGCTGCAGAAGAACACAGCAGTGCTTGCGTAGGCAAGCACACCACAGCAGCAGGTCTAGAGGTGGAAGAAGGTCAGGCACAGGAGGGGAGCAGGAAAGGAGGCGCACTTACCCGGAGTCGAGGAGAACAGCGCAGCCATGGCGGCCACGGCGCACACGCCGGAGCGCGGCGGCGCCAAGCCAAGCCAGGCCATGGCGGCACCACGGCATCACCCGCACCACGGCGGCGAAGCCAGGGCGGAGTCCAAGCACCAGGAGCGCCAGGAACGGCGGGATCGAATCGGATCCCGTAACCCTAGCACCAGACGGGGACGAGACCGAGAGCAGCAGGTCGCCCGCGTCAGATCGACGCGGATAGGATTGACCGCCGTCGTGTGGCGCGTTGATTGCGCACCATGGCGGGGGCCAAGTCCGGCGAATCTCGCCGGAATCGAGCGGCGACGGCGGAGGCGACGCGGGTCGCCGAGCGGGTTAGGGTTAGGGTTCGTTCGCGCGTGAGGAGAAGAGAGAAGTGGGGCTGGTCGAGCCGGACCAGGCCGGTCGGTTCGACCTAACCCACTGGGTTGCACCGACAGGTGGGCCCAGGGGTGTTTTTGTCTTTTCACAAACAAATAAAAATGCTGAAACTTTGAATAATCATAGAAAATTATTAATAGCTCTAAAAAAATAATGAAAAATATGAAAACCACTCAGAATAAAATTCTCTACTATAATAAAATATGAAATGGAATTTTTGGAGATAAACTAGAATAAGTTCAAATTTGATGAATTAATAATCATTTAAATCACACATGTTATTTTCAATAATGAAAATAAGTCCATAAATTCATTTGGACTCTAAAAACACCTTGACAACATTTCAAGGTTGTATTTTACTTTAAATCAAGTATCCCCAAAATATTCTTAGTATTAACCTCTTACATGAAATAATAACGACATCGGAAGGGGGAAACAAACCCTAAAAATGGAATCATGCATAATTGCTTCTTTAACCATTGCCCTTATCGGACAATGATGCTATTTTTCAGAACAAGAGGACAAGGGTCAGTCCATACCTTCCAACTGCAGAACTTTGCAGTGTTCAGGCAAGTTCATCACTTGCTCATGTCATTTGAGTAATTTTATCAAATTACTTGCAAAGCATTATGGTTATCACTATTGCACAAAAATCAAAACCACTACTTTCATAACTATGAATATGACTATGTGGTGGGCAATGGAACCATGGATTGTGTTGATATGGTGGAGGTTCCATTGCACGGGCTTATATCCATCTAGGATTAAACAACAAATGTCGCCAGTGATTCTTGTGCCGTAATATCCGTGTTAACCATAAGATCCGGAGTGGGACGGAGTAGTCAATAGTGTTTCCACCTCTCGTTCATCAACGGATGCGCTTTACCGTAGACACTTGTATCCGGGGCAAGCGGTGGCTGGGGAAGCCTTAAGTCCCCACGGCATAGTCCGTAGACACTTGTCGCCGAAGTGCAAGCGGTTGGCTGGGAAGCCTAAAGTCCCCACTGTATTGCGCTCTATGATGGGTTGCGCTACGGCGAAGGAGTTTGGTTAACGAGTCCCAAACTGTTGTCGTGGTCGGGGTCCATCCTTAAGTGGTATAAGAGGACCGACGAGGACCCAGGGTCGGGGTATGCAACAAAGGGTGGGTGTTCGAGGTAGCGGAGGAACATGATTGGCTAGACCTTATACCGGGCCTCACACCTAAGGAAGTGTGGACGGGAAAGCTGCCCGGTTGGCACCAAGGTTAAGATCTCTTATGGGTAAAGCAACACACCTCCAGAGTGTAAAGAATCGTGACCTGTCACTCCTTGTTCCGGGATTGAGGAACTAACGCGGCCGGAAAGGAGCTCCATGAAGTTCTAGTAAACCGGTGAAGGCTGACGGACATAGCTCTTTGAAATAAAAGCAATCTCTTGAAGAAATGTTTATCAAAATTTGCATTGGTATTAGACTTTCTGGTTTAATATCGTAGCTAGTGCATAAAACACCTCTTATCTATAATGAACTTGTTGAGTACGCTCGTACTCATACCATTCTTAAACCCCATGCTTAGATTGTCTGAACCGTCTGGAGGAGGAGGACTACGACAAGCAATGATGGAGCCGAGATCATCGGCTACGAGAACCAGACCTCTCAGGAGGTGTTGAAGGCGTAGACTACATCATAGTCTACGGATCCGGGGAGGCTTCCGGAGGAGAACAAGCCTAAGGATATCAGGAGGAGTAGTAGTAGCCGAGCAGCGCGAACTCTTACTATTTAGCTGCTCGTTTAAATAAATGTTTAGTTTAGTGAGACAATGGTATTGTAAGTTAAGTTGGGTTCTCGAACCCAGGAGTTATCCTCTTAACCCAAGAGGAGCTCCGAGACGACTTGTGTATGTGTATTGTAATAATATGTGAATGAGTTATGGACCTTGCTATGTTCTGTTGTACTACTCTGAGGGATGTGATATTTGCGGAATAGTACTTCGCGAATGTTATATCAACGACTGGCATACTACAACATGCAGTGGTATGCAGGGTCACCACAAGAGTCCTCGGGACGGTGGCGATGACCCACTTCCGAACACTGCAAGATGGCAAGGCCTACTTGTCTCAATTATCCTGGGCGCTTTCTCGCTGTTACAATGAGTTGTGGTTGTGCCTCTAGGGCTCCAGGATCTTATAAAGGCGCACGGATCTAGGGTTTACATGGAGAGTCCTAGCCGGAATACAAGTCGCCTAACTACGGTTCAATATCTTGTCGTGCACGTGATCCGCTTCCTTGTATGTTGTACCAGATCCGGCTACCCCTAATGGCCGAGCCGATCCGACTTCCAACGTCGGTCCGGTGGATCCGGCTTCCTGTTCCTGGGCTGGACTTCATCCTTCTTGATCTACAGCAACTGGGTCGCCCGATGGGCCTCATGCCACCATCACCGTCTATGGGCCACCCGGCCTTGCCAGATCCAGACACTGTCGATGGTACACCCATGAAGTATACCACAATAGACACCATTTTGGAGGGTCATTTTTCGTAGGGGAATGGAAAGTAAAAAAAATCAATTTCTTTTGGTGAGTAAAAAAAGGGTGCAGTGTGAATAAGTCGCAACAAGACATTTTTTGATATTCTGATAAACAAAGTAATTATTTTTTATTTTTTATTTATAGAGAAAATAAATGATACGGGCATGAAGGCCGAGGTGAAGCTCAATTTCAGGACTCCACCTAGCTAGTTATCTTACTTATTGTATTTTATATCTATGGTCATATGTGGACCAATTAGGAATTTTAATAAGTTGAGTTAGTTTTGGTTTGGACCTGTCCAAACCAAGTTAAAGAGGCCCACAAGGGCTGGCCGGCCACTACCCTCATATAAAGAGATGGTGCGGCTAGGGTTAGGGTTAGAACTAGTTTTGAGTTAAGTCTACACGCTATCGCGTGTGTGCTTGATGAAGCATCCCTCCGGGGACGGCGCCACCGTTTATCTATTATAGTTGCTGCGGAGGTTCTTGTGTTCATCAAGGATTGTCGTGCTTTGGTATTTAGACGTGGTGATCTTCATCACGGTACTTGCTGGATTTATCCCCTACTGCAGGTTGCGTTCCACGTGTAATTGGAGGTATCTATCTACCTGGGTTCTCGCTGTGAAAGATCGGGCAACACCCTAGGAGGATCTGCTGGGATCCCCTTATCATGTGGTATCCGATTTCTGGCGAGGTTTTATTGATCGATCTCATCGGATCGGTTTACATCGGAGGAGATTGGCTCAAGGTTGAAGAAGGTTGAGGTGGAGGAAGTATGGTGCTGTTGAAGCGCAGATTTTCCACCATCTAGGGCAGTTTTTGCTGCCAGAATCGCGAATTTCGAGGTTTGGAATCGGGAAGAAGATGAAGTTTCGGACATCATCCAGTGCCAGGCCCGGCCAACCGGCCCTACGACCGGCCCGCCCGGCCCCAGGCCCGGTCAGAACGGCCCTACCACCGGCTGGCCCGACCAAAACCGGCCCGCACGCTGGTGCCAACCGGGGCAATGGACTGAGAGCTCCGCCCATCCGCCCGGTCTCAGGCCCGGTCAAACCGGATGCTAGGCCGGACCAACCGGCCCCAGGCCCGGTCAAACCGGCTGCTAGGCCAGACCGACCGGTCCCAGGCCCAGCCCAACCGGCTCCCTAGCCGGACCGTCCAGTTTTCAGGCCGGTGCAACCAGCTTCCAGACCGGCAGTTCAGCAGTCTTCCGCGACGGTTTCGTTTCCAGCCGATGTTCTGAGCATACGGTGTTCTCTTCGGAAGATATCAAGTGTTGTTTTCAATGATTATCTTGACATCCGGAAGGGAGTAGAGCGTCATGCATCCGAACTTCATTGGTATTTACACCAATACGCGACAGTTGAGGAGTATGAAGATTGGGAAAATCACATGGAACTGGGTTTCAATCGATGTCGCATATACAATCTGAAGTTTAGTGGGTATGATGCATATGTTCTAGCTCACCGGCGTGTGGACGAGGAGTTAGACAATTGTTGGTGTGATGCGGTTGAAAGAGGAGAATTTGCTTGTACTTGGGAGGACTTCAAGACTTTTCTTCGTGATGGTTTCGTGTTACCATATATGGAGGAAAGTGAGCACACATCCGAAGTTGTGCATGCAATAGAGGAAGTGGGCAAGTGCATAGTTCCTATTCAGGAGGTTGGTCCACTACCGACAGTTACAAAGGGCGAGGTGATATATTCAGAGGAGAAGGAACCTAGCTCTGATACCATGAGCACTACTGTGACTATGGAGGAGGATGTACCATTGAGCGGGTTGAATATGCAACTCAAGAAGGTACAAGATGATGCTTGCAAGACAGTTGACAAGGTTCAGCGGTGGAGTTTGTTTCAGACTCAGCGCATTATAAAGGGCAAGGCTTGCAAGTTGATGATTGATGGTGGTAGCTGTACTGCATCAAGGCGATGGTGGAAACATTGGGGTTGTCTACATGGCGTCTTCTTGAACCTAAACGTCTTGAGTGGTTGAATAACTGTTGTATGCTGAAGATTACTCATAAGGTGCGTGTGCCATTTATAGTTGATGATTATGTTGATGAGATAGAGTGCGATGTGTTGCCATTGGAGGTGTGTGGATTGCTACTTGGGCGTCCATGGCAGTATGATCGTAATGTGACACATGCTGGGAGAGCAAATACATATTCTTTTATGCATGGTGGCAAACAGCGGACTTTGAAACCTATGGGTGATGATCATATCAAGTCTGATGTGGAGTTGGTGGTACACAAGGAGAAGTTGCACAAGCCTAAAGTGCAACATGAGGTGCATGATGTTCCTAGCGTCGATGTTGGTGATGTTTCAGCCATGCCTGTAGATGACAAAGTTCTTGTTGGTGACAAGCCGGATGAAGCTAATCCTATTGTTGATGAAGATGTGCATGTGCTACAGTTCCAGTTTGTGTTGATGCCAGTATACAGACTGATGATGTTTGTGTTGATAGTGTTTCACAGATATGTGAGGAGTGGGAGGCGAGCGCGTCAGTGGAGATAGTGGACAGCGGCATTACCGTGCTAGGAGTACTTGTTGGAGATATGCCCAAGAGGCAATAATAAAATGGTTATTATAATATCTTTGAGTTTATGATAATGTTTACATACCATGCTATAATTGTATTAACCGAAACATTGATACATGTGTGTTATGTGAACAACAAGGAGTCCCTAGTAAGCCTCTTGTATAACTAGCTTGTTGATTAATTGATGATCATCGTTTCATGATCATGAACATTGGATGTTATTAATAACAAGGTTATGTCATTATGTGAATGATATAATGGACACACCCAATTAAGCGTAGCATAAGATCAATTAAGTTATTTGCTATAAGCTTTCGATACATAGTTACCTAGTCCTTATGACCATGAGATCATGTAAATCACTTATACCGGAAAGGTACTTTGATTACATCAAACGCCACTGCGTAAATGGGTGGTTATAAAGGTGGGATTAAGTATACGGAAAGTATGAGTTGAGGCATATGGATCAACAGTGGGATTTGTCCATCCCGATGACGGATAGATATACTCCTCCCTCTCGGTGGAATGTCGTCTAATAGCTTGCAAGCATATGAATGGTTCATAAGAGACCACATACCACGGTACGAGTAAAGAGTACTTGTCATGAGACGAGGTTGAACGAGGTATAGAGATACCGATGATCAAACCCGGACAAGTAAAATATCGCGTGACAAAGGGAATTGGTATCGTATGTGAATGGTTCATTCGATCACTAAAGTCATCGTTGAATATGTGGGAGCCATTATGGATCTCCAGATCCCGCTATTGGTTATTGGTCGGAGAGAAGTCTCAACCATGTCTACATAGTTCGCGAACCGTAGGGTGACACACTTAAGGTTTGATCGTTTAAGTAGATATGGAATATGGAATGGAGTTCGAATTTTGTTCGAAGTCTCGGATGGGATCCAGGACATCACGAGGAGTTCCGGAATGGTCCGGAGAATAAGATTCATATATAGGAAGTCACTTTCCAAGTTTGGAAATGATCCCGGTGAATTTATGGAAGGTGGTTTCTAGAATTATCCTAAATAAATCACTATGGAAGGAGGAGTCCCGGAGGGACTCCACAAACCCTAACCAACCAACCAAGTGGGAGGGTGGAGTCCATGGTGGACTCCACCTCCTTGGCCGGCCAAGAAAAGGGAAAGGAGAGTCCCTGTCCCTCTAGGTTTCGTCCATAAGGCAGTTTTTCTGTTGGGGTCTTATTCGAAGACTTTGGGAAAACCCTTGGGGTTCCACCTATATAATGAGGAGGAGAGGGAGGGGGCAGCCCATGGCTTGGCCGCACCACCCCTGCCCCCTTGAGGCCGGCGCCCATGGCACCCCCTCTCCCCAAACCCTAGCCTCCCTCCTCCACATACAAACTCCCGCAGCGCATATGCGAAGCCCTGCCGGAGTTCTCCACCACCACCGCCACCACGCCGTCGTGCTGCCGGATTCCGAGGAGGATCTACTACTTCCGCTGCCCGCCGGAACGGGGAGAAGGACGTCGCATCAACACCGAACGTGTGACCGAGCACGGAGTGCTGCCCGATCGTGGCACCGTGATCAAGATCTTCTACGCTTTTGCAAGCGGCAAGTGATCGTCTACCGCAGCAATAAGAGCCTAATCTTATAGGCTTTGGAAATCTTCAAGGGTGAGTCTTGATCATCCCCTCGTTGTTCCGTCTTCTAGATTGCATCTTGGCTTGGATTGCGTTCGCGGTAGGAAATTTTTTTCTATGCAACGAATCCCCAGTGGTATCAGAGCCGTGTCTATGCATAGATGGTTGCACGAGTAGAACACAATGGTTTTGTGGGCGTTGATGTTTTTGTTGTCTTTAGTTTGAGTACTTTGCATCTTTGTGGCATAGTGGGATGAAGCGGCTCGGGCTAACTTTACATGACCGTGTTCATGAGACTTGCTCCTCGTTCGACATGCAACTTGTATTGCATAAGAGGCTTTGCGGGTGTCTGTCTCTCCTACTATAGTGAAGATTCAATTTACTCTTCTATTGACAACACTAGTATCACCGTTGTGGTTCATGTTCGTAGGTAGATTAGATCTCACTCGAAACCCTAAACCACGTAAAATATGCAAACCAAATTAGAGACGGCTAACTTGTTTTTGCAGGGTTTGGTGATGTGATATGGCCATGATGTGATGATGAATATGTATGAGATGATCATTATTGTATTGTGGCAACCGGCAGGAGCCTTATGGTTGTCTTTAAATTTCATGTTGAGTAGTATTTCAAAGTAGTTGTAATAGTTGCTACATGAGGTGAACAACCATGAAGACGGCGCCATGGACCTTGACGCTACGCCGACGATGATGGAGATCATGCCCGTTGATGATGGAGATCATGTCCGTGCTTTGGAGATGAAGATCGAAGGAGCAAAGACAAAAGGGCCATATCATATCACATATGAATTGCATGTGATGTTAATCCTTTATGCATCTTATTTTGCTTAGAACGCGGCGGTAGCATTATAAGATGATCCCTCACATTAATATCAAGATAATAAAGTGTTCCTCCTATGCACCGTTGCCAAAGTTCGTCATTTCAAAGCATCTCGTGATGATCGGATGTGATAGATTCAACATTCATATACAACGGGTGTAAGCCATGTTGCACACGCGGAATACTTGGGTTTGGTTGACGAGCATGTACAGACATGGCCTCGGACAACGGAACCGAAAGGTTGAACACGAGTCATATGGATGATATGATCAACATGTTGATGTTCACCATTGAAGCTACATCATCTCACGTGATGATCGGTTTTAGTATAGTGGATTTGGATCGTGTACCACTTAACAACTATGAGGGATGTTGTATTAAGTGGGAGTTCATTAGTAATTAGATTAAAACATGAACTAATTATCATAAACATAGTCTGAGTAGTATTTTGAATTAATTTTGTAGTATTGGCATCCGTTTTCTATCATGCGCTAGTCTTGTTATTGAGATAGAAATACTGTTAAAATTTGACAAGAAACTTTACGGATTGGTACCGTATTGTTAAAGAATCAAGAATTGATTAAGTCCTATTGCAAACTTTTAGTAAACTTCACATTGTTGATTCAAAGAGCTATGGTTTCAATTAGTACCTAAAGTTATCTTGTCTCCGTGAAACTTGAAGTTCAAATCTGTTTGAAAAGTAAGGAGCTAAAAATTTAGTTTTCAGAAAAAATCAAGGTATGAGATATATGTGATATCTAAGACCTTATTGCAAGATGATAGAATATAAATTTGGTGAGACTACATAAACTCATAAGTTTTATGGGAATGTATGAAGGTTGAAGACGCCAGGACGTCACAATCCTCCAACTATTGGGGCACTAATAATATTCGCATATCCATGAAGTTATCGTCCTTAGTATGCACCGTTGCTAAGACTCGTCGTTTCGAAGCATCACGTGATGATCGGGTGTGATAGATTCTACGTGTGCATACAACGGGTGATGCGAATACCAAGGTTAAAACTTTACGAGCCTAGCATGTACAGACATGGTCTCGGAAAGTCGTCATGATATAATGGATAAAATTATGAGTGAAATTGTTCATCATATTACAAAGTTACTAATAGTGAAATCTGAAAAACTTGTCATATGATGATCAACTTCAAAGTAAGAACATCAAGGTTATTGTTATTTGACCAACAAACCTAGAAGTTATTAAAAGTGAAGTGTTTTTCTGAATAATGAGGAAAGCTAAAAGAGAAACTGCAAAAGATATTTTGGCAAAAGAAAAGAAAAGACTAGAAAGTCTAGCTCAGGTGTATATAAATGATATACATGTTATGGTTGTATTCCTAGTTAAGTCACACTATGAAATTCTTGGGTATTAGTACTATATTGGTTGGTATGAAGTGTCATACAAAACAACGCAATACAAGAATACAATGGCCTAAGTGACTGACAAGGAATATGATAATGCACGTCTGGAACAAAATAAAGTGTTATTATGTTCGTCGTTAGCATTCTATCTAGCCCTTAGAATTTATAATAAAGAACTTAATAATTGTTATTTTGCCCTGGTCAAATGAAAACAATGAGTTGTTCAAATTATGACATTACTCCATGTACGATGGATAAGTTATTATAAATCTTAATGGTGAAACACACATACATAACACTGACGCTAAAATGCCATAAGGCAAATGATTTGAATTCCACTTATTTGTGGAACCGCCATTTAGGTCATGTTAGAAAGGAACGCATGAAGGAACTCCATGCAAATGGATTTTTGGAGTCATTCGATTTTTGAATCGTTTGGCGCTTGCAAATCTTTTCTAAAGAGAATGACTGAAATACCGTTCATAGGCCAAGAGTTGAACGGGCAACTAACTTAGTGGAAAAATACATGATGATGTATGTGGTTCACTGGGCATAGTTGTGTGCGGGAGATTCTTCTACTTCATGAAAACTTCCAACAATGAATTGAGTATATATATGTGGATATATTCGATAAGGAAGAAGTTTGAAACATTTGAATAGCTTCAAATAAATTTCAGCATGAAGTGGAAATCATCGTAATAGAAAAGTCAAATATCTATGATTGGATCATGGTGGAAATATTTGAATTACGAGTTTTAGCGAACATCTAAGAGAGTCATGAAATTGTTCTACAACTCACATTTCTTGGAGTATCATAATGATGATATAGTATCCGAGAAATGTATCCAAACCTTGTTAGATTAATGATGAGATAAAATATTATGATGCCATTATATTTTTGTGGATTATGCTTTAGTGACTACCGCTTTTACACTAAATAGAGCATCATCATGATCCATTGAAATGACACCATACGAGTTATGGCATAGGTATAAACCCTTATAGTCCTTTCTTTAAATTTTGGTCTAAGAGTTTACAACCAAAATCGGATGAATGTCTTTGTTGGTTATCCCAAAGATTTAATTGGGAATTCTTCCCACGAGACAAAGACAAAAGTGTTTGTCAATGTTTCTTATTTCCGAGAAATTGTTTCTAGTGAAGTATTTGAGTGGGAGGACAATATAATTTGATAAGGTTTATGAACCTGAGCATAATGATCAGAGTAGCGCAGCATCGGAATTGGTTTCGGAAGCGACCACGACGATCATGGCTCCCATGACTACAAAGTGTTTTAGCCATGGAGATCAAAGTACATATTGAACCTTGCAGGTATGGTTTACTTTGTGATCAAATAAATGATTTGTGGACAAAGGATTGATTTTGAACAATGATAAACCAACTACAAACAAAGAAGTTATGATGGGCCCTGACTCCGTTAAAATGGCTATACGCCATGAAATCCATGATAGATGAATACTTTTTGAAAGTAAATGGATCTATAAAATTGATGGACTTGGATGAAATATCTTTGAAGAAGCTTGACTTGTCGAAAAGTTGTTTACGACAAAGTTCAAAGAGTTGACTACGACAAGATTAGATCTTCCGTAGCAATGCTTATAGTCTATATGGATTATTCTAGTAATCACTACATATTTCTTTTATGAGATATGCTAGTAGGATGGCAAAATACACTACTTAACAGAAGTGTGTATTAGAAGTGTATACAAGATACAACCAATTGTTTTGCTAGTCCGTAGAATACTAGATAGGTATACGAACTTCAATTGGATAAAGTGAGTATCACGGAGTTGGAATCTTCACCGGATGAAATAGTCAAAGAGTTTTTGATTTCATCAGAGACGATGAAGAGGCTTGCATTTGCAAGAAATTAAGTGGGAGCGCTGAGACATATTTATAATACTTATGTAGAAGACATATAGTTGGTTATAAATGATGTAATTATATACTTGATTAAAAGGTTTCATTGAGAAATTAACTTCAATGAAAGGATATGGACTGAAACAAATTTTGTATCAAGATCTATGAAGATAGATTGAAACACATAATATGTTTAAGTCAAAGTACATAGAATGGATATTGAAATAGTTCAATATATAAATATTAAGAAAATGTTCTTGTCATGTGAAGTTTTAACAAGACTTAAGTGTATCTGACACTCGATGAGTAAAAACACATGAGTGATTTAGATCACGAAGAATATGTACAAAATCAGATGTCCTGTGCTCTAAAGAGTTAGGAGCATATACCAGAATGATTCATGTGATGATCATTGAAAAACAGTAAAGAATATCCTTGAGTACTTAAGAAGAACCAAGGATATATATATATAGTTTTGTATGGAGAAATGACAAACAAATCACTGTAAGGTGTTGCAACGATATTTGTTTTGTCACATATGAAAATAAAATTTCAATCTCAAATTAGACTAAGTGTTGTTTAAAAGGTAGCACAATGAGATAGAAGTTGTCTATGTTAGATTTAGATGAGTTCTAAATGTTGTGACGGATTCTACAAACGAAGGCAGATTATGTCATTGTTTTGACAATGACTGAGGATGTTAAAGTCAAGAAGTTCTTTGAGAACTTGGTGTAGTTCCAATAGTGTCAGAACTTTGAAGCTATATTGTGTGTGACAATATTAGTGACTTATTTCAGACCAAGGAATTAAGGTTCCACCAGAAGACCAAACATATTTAATGCCGACTCATTTGGAAATGAGTGATGCGTTGAGACGCAAATGAATTGCAAAATACATACGTTTCTGAGCGTGTCAGATCCGTTGACTAAAACCTCTCCCGTGAGCAAAACATGATAAAGCACCGGAAGGCCAAGGTGTTATATCTTTACAAATGTAAACTAGATTATTGACTCTAGTGCAAGTGGGAGACTGTTGGAGATATGCCCAAGAGGCAATAATAAAATGGTTATTATAATATCTTTGAGTTTATGATAATGTTTACATACCATGCTATAATTGTATTAACCGAAACATTGATACATGTGTGTTATGTGAACAACAAGGAGTCCCTAGTAAGCCTCTTGTATAACTAGCTTGTTGATTAATTGATGATCATCGTTTCATGATCATGAACATTGGATGTTATTAATAACAAGGTTATGTCATTATGTGAATGATATAATGGACACACCCAATTAAGCGTAGCATAAGATCACGTCATTAAGTTATTTGCTATAAGCTTTCGATACATAGTTACCTAGTCCTTATAACCATGAGATCATGTAAATCACTTATACCGGAAAGGTACTTTGATTACATCAAATGCCACTGCGTAAATGGGTGGTTATAAAGGTGGGATTAAGTATGAAAGTATGAGTTGAGGCATATGGATCAACAGTGGGATTTGTCCATCCCGATGACGGATAGATATACTCTGGGCCCTCTCGGTGGAATGTCGTCTAATATCTTGCAAGCATATGAATGGTTCATAAGAGACCACATACCACGGTACGAGTAAAGAGTACTTGTCATGATACGAGGTTGAACGAGGTATAGAGATACCGATGATCAAACCTCGGACAAGTAAAATATCGCGTGACAAAGGGAATTGGTATCGTATGTGAATGGTTCATTCGATCACTAAAGTCATCATTGAATATGTGGGAGCCATTATGGATCTCCAGATCCCGCTATTGGTTATTGGTCGGAGAGAAGTCTCAACCATGTCTACATAGTTCGCGAACCGTAGGGTGACACACTTAAGGTTTGATGTCGTTTAAGTAGATATGGAATATGGAATGGAGTTCGAATTTTTGTTCGGAGTCTCGGATGGGATCCAGGACATCACGAGGAGTTCCGGAATGGTCCGGAGAATAAGATTCATATATAGGAAGTCACTTTCCAAGTTTGGAAATGATCCGGTGAATTTATGGAAGGTGGTTTCTAGAATTATCCGGAAATAAATCACTATGGAAGGAGGAGTCCCGGAGGGACTCCACAAACCCTAACCAGCCAACCAAGTGGGATGGTGGAGTCCATGGTGGACTCCACCTCCTTGGCCGGCCAAGAAAAGGGGAAAGGGGAGAGTCCCTGTCCCTCTAGGTTTCGTCCATAAGGCAGTTTTTCTGTTGGGGTCTTATTCGAAGACTTTGGGCAAACCCTTGGGGTTCCACCTATATAATGAGGAGGAGAGGGAGGGGCAGCCCATGGCTTGGCCGCACCACCCCTGCCCCCTTGAGGCCGGCGCCCATGGCACCCCCTCTCCCCAAACCCTAGCCTCCCCTCCTCCACATACAAACTCCCGCAGCGCATAGGCGAAGCCCTGCCGGAGTTCTCCACCACCACCGCCACCACGCCGTCGTGCTGCCGGGATTCCGAGGAGGATCTACTACTTCCGCTGCCCGCTGGAACGGGGAGAAGGACGTCGTCATCAACACCGAACGTGTGACCGAGTACGGAGGTGCTGCCCGATCGTGGCACCGTGATCAAGATCTTCTACGCGCTTTTGCAAGCGGCAAGTGATCGTCTACCGCAGCAATAAGAGCCTACTCTTATAGGCTTTAGAAATCTTCAAGGGTGAGTCTTGATCATCCCCTCGTTGCTCCCATCTTCTAGATTGCATCTTGGCTTGGATTGCGTTCTCGCGGTAGGAAATTTTTTTTTTCTATGCAACGAATCCCTACAGTACTGTAGTCCAGTTTTCCGCGACACCGCGGATGCATAGAGGCAATGATGGTTGTGTTCGACAACTTTGTGGCCCATGCATTACTCGTTTGCAGGGTTGCACAAAGAGAGTTCATATTCAGCAACACAGGGTTCCATCAAGACCTCACAAGAAGAAGGTATTGGTGCCGAAGTCTAAGCTCATGTGGAGAAGAAAGGAGACGCCAAGTGTTGTGTCAAGTGAAGCACGCCGAGAGGGAGGATGTGGTGTGGTAGGAAGGCAAGACTTGAAGACGGCGGGGACGTGTGATTCATATCACGTCACTTTTTCAGAAGACCCTCACGCGTTGGGGACAACGCTTCTTGAAGGGGGAGGATGATACGGGCATGAAGGCCGAGGTGAAGCCCAATTTCAGGACTCCACCTAGCTAGTTATCTTACTTATTATATTTTATATCTATGGTCATATGTGGGCCAATTAGGGATTTTAATAAGTTGAGTCGGTTTTGGTTTGGGCCCGTCCAAACCAAGTTAGAGAGGCCCACAAGGGTTGGCCGGCCACCACCCCCTCATATAACACTAGTAGGAAAACCCTTATAGGCGGAGCTTAGTTCTGTGGCGCACCACGATAAGTGCGCCACAGAAACTTTTTTGTGGCGCACCAGGCAAGGTGCGCCACAAAAATAGCTTAATTTTGTGGCGCACCAAAGAACCCTGCGCCACAAAAACTTGGTGGGCCCCACCAGCTGACACCCCCAATCATTGGTTTTACTATTTCTATGGCGCACGTACCACAGTGCGCCACAAAAATAAGATATTCTGTGGCGCACGGCCACAGTGCGCCACAAAAATAAGCTATTCTGTGGCGCACTGCAACAGTGCGCCACAAAAATAAGCTATTCTGTGGCGCAGCTTGGCTCGTGCGCCACAGAAATAAGGTATTCTGTGGCGCATTGTTCAGGTGCGCCACAGAATTAGCGAACCAGATATACAAAAGTGAGCCAACCTCCCACCTACCACACTACACAAGCCATTCTTCTTCCTCCATCTAGCTCGTCCCCCCTTCTCTCTCATACCATTTTGACTCTACTTTTCACTTGCTTGGGTATTTATTGCACTTACTTTGGTTGATACTTAATTGGAGTTGAGGAGAAGGCTCTCCATACTCTCTCCTCCTCTCGAACTCATCGATCGCGGTCTCGTCTCGGTATCGAATCTAGAAGGTGAGTAGTTGGAGGAGACATACATATGCTTGGAGGAGACATGCATATGCTTGTAGATCTTGTGTGGCCGTCGTGTGTATGGATGCTTGTTGCAGGTGAAGCGCTTGTGTGTGTGCCGGTGTGGTGCATGGATGTTTGCCGAAATGTTGATTCATTTCCGTTTCGGCAAGTTTTGCACTACCCATATGTCCTACTTTGAGGAGAGGTCATGCCGAATTTTTCCGCTCCATGTAATACCTTGAGGAGAGGTACGGCCCATGCATGTGTGTGCATTTGGTGCGGTTCTAATTTCCTGTTCTATGTATACCATTTGCAGGCAAGCATGGTCCTCTCGATGAGTTCCGCTCGAATCTCTAGATACAAGATAGACGCGAAGGAGGACATGATTCGGAACAATAGGCGCCAGATAAGATGTCCGTGTCGATCATGCAAACTCGAGCGCTGGATCAACCCTGATTCCGGACAACTGGAGGAGCACCTGCTGAGGCGCGGTTTCATGCAAGACAACCAGGCGCGGCCGGCCCCATCAAATGGTGCGCATGAAGACCATGTCGAGCGAGATGACTATCATCATGAAGAAGACTATCATCATGCCGACGGGGACTATCATCATGAAGAAGAAGTCAGCGGAGAAGATCATCATGAAGAAGAAGATGCCGGCGGAGAACATCATCATGATGAAGAAGAAGATTCCGGCGCGACCCCGCTAATTTCGGCCTTGCGGGACTCTCATGTTCAAGATCTTCTCCTCCAGGAGACGAGCAACGATAGAGTTGCAGCTAGAGAGAGAGCCAAGCTGTCGCAAATGGAGAAAGACGGGATGACTCCGATCTTTCCTGGGTGTCGTCCGCAGGATACACGCTTGCATGTAACGCTTGATTACCTGCAGATGAAGACGCAGAACAAGTGGACCGATTCCAGCTTCAGCAAGAACTTAAAATTCTGGCACGATCGTCTCCCGGAGGGGAACACATTGCCAAGTAGTACCGAGGAGGCCAAGAAAGTCGTGTGTCCCCTTGACCTACCGCACGAAAAATACCACGCCTGCATTAATGATTGTGTGATTTATAGGTGCGAGTACAAGGACAGAACCACATGTCCGGTGTGTGGCCACGGACGGTACAAGGTTGGGAACAAGAAGGTACCTCGAAAGGTGGTATGGTACTTTCCTATCACTCCCCGTCTGCAGCGGTATTTCGTGGACCCTAAGGAAGCAAAGCTCATGCAATGGCACGCGGAAAGGCAGAAGCCCGAAGAAGATCCGGAGATGGGCTATATGCTGACACACCCTTCAGACGCTGGACAGTGGCAAGCATTGGACATCGCCTTCCCTAGGTTCGGGGGCGACGCAAGGAACATCAGGCTGGGTATGAGCACCGATGGACTCAATCCGTTCGGCAACCAGAGTAGCACGCATAGCACCTGGCCTGTGTTTGTATGGCCTTACAACCTACCCCGTGGCTGTGCACCAAGCAAAGGTACATACACCTGAGTATTCTCATTCAGGGGCCGAAACAACCAGGTGTCGACATGCATTTGTATCTCGGGCTGCTGAAAGAGGAGTTAGACACGTTGTGGAAGACGCCACCCCGTACGTGGGACGCCTACACTAGAACTTATTTCGATATGAGAGCCGTGTTGATCACGACGGTCACGGACTATCCTGGTTACGCATATGTATCTGCCCAGGTGGGCCACGGATTCAACGGCTGTGTGAAGTGCATGGACGATACCCCGCATCTACAACTACCAAGGGATCCCGGGTCCTCGAAAACCGTCTACCCAGGTGCTCGAAGGTGGCTTCGCTTGGATCACCCGTGGAGAAAACGCGGTGATCTATTCAATGGTAAAGATGAGCCCGATGGACCCCCACGCCCGAGGAGCGGCGCAGAAATCGATGATCTTCTGAAAAATTGGAAGGAGTGCCCAGCGCCGGGAAAGAAGCGACCGAAGCCAGAGCCGCTGCTCGGTGTATGGAAAGCGAGGTCTGTTTTCCACGACTTGGAGTACTGGAAGGTCCTCCACACGCCCCACAGCCTCGATGTCATGCACATTACGAAGAACGTTACCGAGAGTCTGCTTGGCACTCTTTGCAACTCAGAAAAGTCCAAGGATGGACCGAAAGCAAGATACGATCTTAAACATTTTGGCATCAGGAAAGATCTTCAAGCCCCCGACGACGATGATGATGATGATGATCAGACGGAAGGGACTCAACGTCTCCGTAAAAGGGCTAAGAAGAACGCGGTGCAGCTTCCCGCTGCCTGCTTCACAACGAGTCCGGAGGAGCTCGAGCAGTTTTTCAGGTGCCTCCTAGGAGTGAAAGTTCCTCACGGTTACTCGGGGAATATAAGCAGATATCTGGACGTAGCGAAGAAGAGGTTCACCGGGATGAAGTCTCACGATTGCCACGTGCTAATGACGCAGATACTTCCCGTTGCGATCCGAGGCATAATGGACGAGCACGTCCGTGATACGCTGTTTGGCCTATGCAACTTTTTTGACGTTATCACCAGGAAGTCGATCGGCGTGAGGCAGCTCAAGATGCTACAGGATGAGATCGTGGTGATACTATGTGAGCTCGAGATTTACTTCCCGCCTGCATTCTGTGATATATGCGTCCATCTCCTTCTCCATGTCGTTGAAGACATCAAGCAGCTCGGCCCAACGTTCCTCCACAACATGATGCCTTTCGAAAGGCAGAACGGTGTCATGAAAGGATACGTTCGCAATAGGGCCCGTCCAGACGCAAGCATGGCCAAGGGGTTTCTAACCTACGAGTGCATCTCCTTCTGCCAGAATTATCTAAGCACCGAGGACGACGAGGATCATGTTGGTCTACCCCCCAGGACGCACCTCGGGAGGCTCGCTGGAGTCGGTCACCGCGAGGGCTACCGCTCAGTCCATGTCGGCATTGAAAATCGACGCGACGACTTTGACAGGGCTCACCGGGTCGCGCTACAACACTTAAAACTGATCGAACCTTTCGTGCAAGAGCACAAAAGCATGGTCGAGCAGAATTACATCGATATGGGCCGGCCGAGGAAGATGGGAGACGTAACCAAAAAGCACAACTCCAGCTTCACGCGTTGGTTCAAGCAAACTCAACTGGTTGAAGCACAGAGAAATACGCCTTCTACCGAAGATGAAAAACTCATATACACCTTATCACAGGGACCCGCGCATAACGTAAGGACCTATCAGGGGTACGACATCAACGGTTACAGATTCTACACCGAGGAAAAGGATAGAAATAGTGAAAATCAAAACTCAGGAGTAACTATGCTGTCATACGCCGATGACGAGACTAATGTCAAGGAAAGATTTTTTGGAAGGATCGAGGAGATATGGGAGCTCAATTACTGTGGAGAGACGGTGCCAATGTTTCGTGTGAGATGGGCCAAGAAGGTCGAAAAAGAAGGCCGATATTTCACAACCATGGTTATACCCGATGCAAAATCGAAGAACGCATCCGCGAAAAATGAGCCATGGGTACTCGGTAGCCAAGTTGACCAATGCTTCTTCATCACCGATCCGTCGAGGCCTAGCCGTGTTGTCGTGAGGAGGGGCAAGAGGAGCATCATAGGAATGCAAGGAGACGCCAACGAGGAAGACTTGGACAAGAACGGTGACCCGAAGATGGAGGAGGAATTCGACAGCACTTCGACATGCCTACTACTAGTAAAGTAAGAAGGAAGACCTCCCTACCCTCTAAAGGTTGTCCGTTCACGCGAAGAAATCTCAAGGTGGCCGGCATAAAGTATTCAACCGCCAACAACCGAAAGGGCAAGAAGATTGCGAAGAGACGCTAGAGTTGCCGGGACGAAGAAGATCTTTTTTGGTCTATCACATGTGTGTGAGTGTGTGTGTTAGACAAGTACATGCATGTGTGTGTGAGAGAAACAAGAACATGTTTGTATGAGACAAGTAATTTATAATTCTCTCTACTAATTACTAAATAATGTTGTGTTATTTATTGAAATGTAACTAAAATATGAAAAAAAGGAAGAAAAATTGTGTGGCAGCCAGGGTTCGAACCTGGCTACTAATGGCCTAACATTGGCCTTAACCACTAGACTAGTACTATGTATCTGTCAGGACACAGCAGTAACCCGTTTTGTTTTGCTAAGTGTCTAAATTCTGTGGCGCATGCCCCTTTAGGTGCGCCACAGAATTAAGGAATTCTGTGGCGCATGAAAGAGCTGATGCGCCACAGAATGCTTAATTCTGTGGCGCACTTAGAGGGGTGCGCCACAGAATTAAGACACTTGGTGAAATAACTTGAACCTTTCTTCCCCACTCCCCACACTAGCAGTTTCTTCCCCGACAACGAGCCAACCCTAGCGCAACCACCGCCACCGCCAAGCGCCGCCACCAAGCGCCGCTGCCGCCGAGGAGGAGGAGGAAGGGGACCGCCACGCCGCCGCCGAGCAGGACGCCCAACCCCGAGCCGCCGCCGCAGATCAAGGAGGAGGAGGACCGCCACGCCGCCGCCGAGGACGTACCCGAGAAGGAGGCCGCCGCACATCGAGGAGGAGGAGGCCGCTGCACCTCGAGGAGGAAGAGGAGAGGCCACCGTCGTCGCTACCGTCACCATCGGTGAGCTTCCCTCTCTCCTTCCCTCCACCTTCCCCCTCCCCTCTTCCCTCCCCTCTCCCCTTCCCTCCACCTTCCCCCCTCCCGGCTAGGGTTCCTGCTAGTTAGGGTTCATTGGAGTTCATAGTCTCTGTTTGCAAATTGAAATGCTTTAGGGTTCCTGCTAGTTAGGGCGAATTCTCATGCTCATGCTCATGCTCACTAGAGATTTTGAAATGCTACTGGTTGCAAATAAAGATTTTGAAATAAAGATTCTGCAATATTGTGGTCAAATGGAACGAAACAAGGGACAAAGCAACATGATTGATCCATCTATCAAATGCCTAATGCAAATGCAAATGAAAATGCCTAATGCTACTTGCAAATGAAGTAGGTACTGGTTGATATAGCAATAAGTAGTATTTTTTAAATGAACAACCATATTGCAATTATCAAGTGCATGATTATGCCAATACTATTTAGTGTGTTACAGTAATTAAACCAGTGCATGCTTGCCATAAACTGCTACTGCTTATTGGTGCTGCTGTGGGCATGCTGATGCTCATAACAATAATGAAATGAAAAAATGCTTGCTCATGCTCATGCTTGCCATAAATTGCTACTGGTTCAAATTGCTTGTGATAGCAGCTTTTGTTTTCTTTATTCATTGCTTGCTGTTTGATTTTTGGGTGAGCTGGATGCTGCTTTATGAGTGACTAGTAATAAGTAAATGACTTATGTTGCTCATGTTGCTCTCTGGTTAATAAAATGAAATTGCATCATGCTGCTCTCTGGTTTGAAACTAATTTTTTGGTTGAAAATGAATGCAGTAGGAAATGCAAAATGAAATGGTAAGCAATTTATATAGTTGGTTTAGTTGGTTTAGATGAAATGCAAAATGCAGTAGCTAGCTAGGTTCATTTAGTTGATTTATGTTGGTTTAGATGAAATGGAAAATGCAGTAGCTTGGTTCATATATAGTTGCTGCTATATTAACTTTACTTCGCTTCCTTTTGGTCAAATGCATGCTACTGATCCAGGGTACATAAAAAATAGGAATGCTATTTAATTATATCTGGAATAATAGCATTTTCATTTGAAGTCACATGTTGGCAGTAGCTACTGGTTGGCTTGCTCTATAAGCTTGTATGCTTGTTTATGCTCTATAATGCTACTAGTACATGAAATGCTACTATTTGAATTCATTTATGATCATGCTATGCTTTAATGTCGCTATATGCTGTAAATGGTACTGCCCATATATCTTTGTGAAGTGCTAGCTTTAATGTACTCTGGTTTTTGTAGTGCTCCAGGTTGTGTAGTGCTCCAGATTTGTAGTGCTCCAGGTGGTAGTGCTCCAGATTTGTAGTGCTCCAGGTGGTAGTGCTCCAGGTGGTAGATGCTCCAGGTTAAGAAAGTCATTGTTGTTGTACTGCTCCAGCTAGGTTAAAAAATATGCTGAAATAGATGCTCCAGGTTTATGTTGGCTTTTGTTTGATGTATTGTAGATGGGCAAGTTTGTATGGTCGATATATGGTGGATATTTTTGCAGGGATTTCATTGAGTTGCCCATTTCTCCCGAAGCGTTGATTAACTTCCGTTTCGGTTGAGAAATGGGCACTCCTACGTAGAAAAATTAGCAAAAGTCATGCCGAATTTTCTGGTTGACTTTTGTACTAACTTGTTGCCTCTTTTTAATGAAGTGCAAATAAACATGTCGGGCAACACTTCTAAGCCCAGGAGCCAGAACGAAGAAGCGAGAGAGGCCAACAAGGACTTCTGGGAGGGCTACGAGCAGCCCCGGAAGGCCGCCGCCGAGTCGCCCGACGATGAGGAAGAGGGCCGGGACGCCGCCTCCGAGGGAGAGGGCCGGGACACTGCCTCCGAGGGAGAGGGCCGGGGGGCCGCCGCCGACACCGGCGACGATGACGATACCTGGGACGACGCCGCCCAGACCGGTGAAGAGACGACCGGTGAAGAGAACGCGGCCAACCGCACGGAAGGTGATAGCGGCGGCAACCCTCAGGAGGGTAAGAAGAAGAGGACGGCGAGGAGGCCAAGGAGGGATCGGAGGCCGCAAGTGCTCGCCAACGTCACCGATGCTGTCACGGTAGTCTCCGAAAGTGGCCTACCGATGGAGCCTTCGTGGGTTGCCAAAGGGTACGGCATGCAACTAGGGTGCATCGTCCGTGAAACCGTGCCGATCCTAACTCAGGACCTCAGAAGCAAGGAGAACGAGGCTATCGCCCAATCCCTCCTCCAGAAGCTTCACCAACGATACACGTTCCCGGAGCCGTTCAATAAGAAGGTGGACTCTTTAGCTCTCACGAAGATGAGCACCACCTTGAGCAGCTGGAAGAACCGGCTGAAGAGAAAGATCGAGGCCGGTGAAAGCTGGGAGAGGATAAGTAGCAAAGACCCGTCGCTCTCCTTAGAAGACTTTAATGCATTCAAGTCTTACTTAGAGAGTGACGCTGTTAAAAAATGGACCGCCTGGGGGAAGAAAATGCGGGATTTGAACTTAGGGACCCACCATTGCGGAAGCGGCGGTTACCGAGGAAAACAGCCCACTTGGGACAAGGAGGATGCCGAGATGGTACGTCTGGGGAAAGAAAACCCCTGGCACAAAATCCAGGATGAACAGGCTAGGAACTTTGTCCGGTCCCGCTACTACTTAGACTGGGAGACGGGGGAATTTATTACGGATCACGAAGACGTGAAGGATTTCGAGAAGTACCTGGTAAGGATAGTTCTATATTATTTCGCTCATCTTATTAGGCAATGAAGCCAAATGGGCTAACCTTAAGTTCCTTTGTCTGAAGGATGAAGAGTTGACGAAGGCTGGCCCGTCGTCCCAGGGGTCGACGGAACCGTGGGACACGCCTTTCAACAGGGCGATGAACAAATACAAGGAGAGGGAGCTAGACAAGCCACCGACGTCGGGTGGCCGTGTGTCCGGCTTTGGCACAAGTATGAAGCTATCCGAGTACTACGGATCGGATGCCAAGACGAGAAAGCTGGAGAGGAGGTCATCGGCTAAGGATAAATCCGAGGTTCAGGAGCTGAAGAAGAAGGTGGAGTCACTAGAGAAGCTGGTGGCCGAAAAGCCTCTGGAGAACACGGAGATGATGAACAAGTTATTGGACGAGAAGATCCGGCAGATCATCCCCCTGGGTTGATGGAGGGGTTAGCTGCTTGGAATGCGGGAGGTCAAGTGGGGCCGATACATGTGCCCAGCATTAGCGGTAGCAACTCAAGCTTCCACGTGTCGCCGACGGTGCCGCTCCACCCGACGACCAGACGCCGCCGCAGCTCCAACCGCCGCCGCAGCTCCAACTGGTCGCATCGATGCCCCCAACCGCCGCCCTTGTATCGACAGTAGCCGAGATCGACGCCATCAAGGAGGTAAACTCATTAGTTACTCCTTCGCGTCATCTTCTTTAACTATATATGCCTTTCATGACTGCCATCTCACGATGCCCAACATGGCGCCCCTGACTCAGGATGAACAATGCATACTTCTGCAAACGGTGGAGCCCGGCGGCAAGTTGGTGGAAGTTGCTAGCGGCTATGTCATGGCTTCCCGCGTTATGCACGGCGCTACATTGGCGGAAGACGTGGCGAAGGTCAAGTTGGTAATGGTAGTGCCGGAGTACCGCTACGCCATCCCCCCTTTCAACCTCCGGGCACAGACGAAGGCGACGTTTTGCCCCTTGGGGATTGCACCTCATGGCTTATGACATGGCCGAAGAACCAGATTCGTCTGGGGGGGTCTTCCGAGTGGTAAGAAAAGCACCGGCGCCACCTCCCCTATCATCCGGCCCAAGATCGCCAGCGCCGACGACACCCTTAAGGAAACGGCGGTCGCCGCCCCCACTACCCTGAAGGAACCGGCGGTCGCCGCCGCCACCCGGAAGGAACCGACGATCGCCGTCACCACCAGACGCCACAAACAGTTGTTGGGAGCGCTACCGCAACGACCGTCTACTAGACGCACGGTACGCCAAGCGGCGGCATCGCAACCGCCACCACCTAAGGTCCAGGACATGGCACCACTTGATGGCAACGATGTAGATGATGATGATGACATCGATGCCTACATCAACACTGGCGCCTGCAGCCAAGATATGTACATGCCTCCTATGGATGAACAAGCCTTCCGCACACACGGCGATCAACTTAGTCGTCCCCCTACAGTCACGAAGCAGCGCCTGGTCTTCACGGGTCTTTCTCAAGACACTCCTCCGGAGGCTGGCAATCCAGCTCAAGTCAAGCCTGCTACCGTTTTCAGCCCTAACACGCTGCGTAAGACGATCATCGGGGAGCCACCCAAATCAACCCCAGCAACCTCAGAAGCACCACCAGCACCCGAAGCACCACCATCAGCACCACAAGCACCCCCAGTAGGTCAGGTGAAGAAGGGAAGGAAGAGAGGAGCCAAGAAGGGCGCATCTTCGAGCCAGCCTGCTCCTAAGAGGATCCGGGCCGACGACATGGTACCACCTACACCGGATGGCTTGCCCCGGTGTCATGAAGCTGGTAAACCTATACTGCCTCCGGACATGGAACACCTCGCAAGTGGACAAATGCTCCCTTTGCAGCACTCTATTCATTATCAAGAGAGCGTCCTTCTTAAAGAAAAGGATCCAAATTACCCGGTGTTCTCGGTCAAGGTGCCGTCCGACCAGAACTTCGTCAATGAAGACCCCGCGGATATCTTCTTCATAGCGTTCGAGGACGTCTTCAATCTATTTCACTCGAAACGGCTCGACTATAACTTGGTCCGCCTATACGCGATCAATCTTCAGATGAAGATCAACAGAGAGAGACCCCGCCACATCGCGGTAGCGGATCCCTACTACATGCGCGATAGCCAGCTCCAGGACGGCTCAAGGACACGGACCAAGGCGGTGCGGTACCTCCAGAACTTCATGCTCATGCACAAAGAGAGCAACACCATTCTTCTGCCTGTCTTTCCCGAGTAAGTACACATCCGCTCACGGCCGTCGTAACTTATGCTTTCTTATATATTTCTTCCATTGCCGATCATTTCCAACATTCCATTTCAATTGCATGTGTTGAGCAGGGACAAATACTGCACACTCATCATCCTAGATCCAAAGTGGTCACTAGCCCAGTATTTCGACTCGTCGAGTACGACGACGAAGAAAGACTACACGAGAATAAGGGGTGTTCTCGATGAGGCTATCCTTGGCTACTCCAAAAGTGGAGGCACCTTCGACAAGAATGGGCAATATATCAGGCCGGACACTAAAAAGATCGGGTTCAAGCACGTGATCAACTTCCCTTGTATCAAGCAGCCAGCTGGCAGCATTAAGGAGGCCTTCTATGTCCTCCATCACCTTAAAGGGTTTGTCGAGGATGCAGAGATGATGTCTCTGCCACCTAGTAAGCGAGACCCCATTAAAATGTCGAGGGAAATCAGTGATGATGATCTTAGAGAAGACTTCCATCGCATCCAAGTAAAGCTCTCGGAAATTATCTTACAAGATGTATCCAACGGATCGGGGCTCTTACACGCAGCCAGAGCGTTGCCTAAGAGGGATATCGAAGAACGCCTACATAGGCAGGGTGATGGAAGGACGTGGACGACGAAGGACTTGTACAAGCCGTTCCCGGAGCCGCTCAAGAAGACGTCTCGTTGACCGAGGCCGGTGTGCCTAGCATTACTTTGAATCGATAGACAATTTGTACCGTGTTGTAAACTAAACTTGCTTAATTTGCTCGAAACGGTGGTCGTCGTTGTTGGACTTCAATTTCTATTGTAGTCGTTATCGTTGAACCATATTACTTATGTGATACCGATGCTATATTTCTTTTAGGTTTATTATTATTTCCTTGCTTTAATTCTTGTGAATATGTATGCATGTGAACCCTCTAACTCTTTCCATTGCGTTATATACTAATATGCCTTGTGTCCATAGAGATGACGTACTACGTCGTGTTCGAGGGGCGGGTTCCAGGAGTGTACGAGGAGTGGGAGGAGTGCAAGAAACAGGTGCACAAGTTCAGCGGCAACTGCTACAAAGGGTACCCGACTAGACACGAGGCGGTTGCCAAGTGGAGGGCGCACCAAGCGAACAAGAGCAAGATGAAGACCTTCCTTGTGCTCTCGCTCTTGCTCACCATCGTCGCGGCGGTACTCTATTTCATCCTAGTGTAGGCGGCGGCCGGTGTCACTTCGTTTGTATCTAGAGATGATGAGAACTTTCTTAATTTGCATGGATTATGAGTTGTATGGAGCTATATGTATAACTCGATCGGGCTCTAAGTAATGTGATGATGATGTGATGATTATATATGTCCATATTATATCTATCTATATTATATCAGTATATAACATGTATACGGTGTATAAAACCAGTATAAAACCTGTATAATACACCAGGGAGCACAAAATCGAGTATACCTGTAGATAGTTCTGTGGCGCACCAAAAAATAATTCTGTGGCGCACCTATTTCTGTGGCGCAGCTATATCACATGCGCCACAGAACTACTTATTTCTGTGGCGCACCGGCCCAAGTGCGCCACAAAAACCTTAATTCTGTGGCGCACGGCCAGATGCGCCACAGAAAGCTTATTTTTGTGGCGTGTGGCCCTCCCATGCGCCACATAATCAAATTTTCGTGCGCCACTGATGAGGCTTTTCCTACTAGTGTAAGGAGATGGTGTGGCTAGGGTTAGGGTTATAACTAGTTTTGAGTCAAGTCTAGACGCTATCGCCTGTGTGCTTGCTGAAGCATCCCTCCGGGGACGGCGCCGCCGTTTGTCTATTATAGTTGTTGCGGAGGTTTTTGTGTTCATCAAAGATTGTCGTGATTTGGTATTGAGGTGTGGTGATCTTCATCACGTTGCTTGCTGGATTTATCCCGTACTGCAGGTTGCTTCCGCGCGTAATTGGAGGTATCTATCTACCCGGGTTCTCATTGTGAAAGATCGGGCAACACCCTTGGAGGATTTGCGAGATCCCCTTATCAACAAAGAATCTTGCTTTCAGACGACGAGATGCACCACATGGTGGGCTGAAGAGATGAAATCAAAAGGACACATGAGAAAGACGACCAATTTTGTAATGGGGCCTGCACCTTATGCTATTTCAACACAAGATTACAATTCATTTGATAGCCTTATTAATTACTAGCTCATAAACTTAGTGATAACGTGATTTGTCGTAAAAAATGGGACAGCTAGATGAATGATTCCTCTCCTAAGCAAAAAAAAAACCCTTACTAGTTCGTGAACCCTCGGGATTATTACCTGATACGTCAGAAAAAGGAATGACAACGTGATTCTTGAATTCTTTGTTGGGACGAACCCTTGCTGGAAAATGATTTTCGCCAATCAGGCACCATATTTAACACATTTAAATTAACACATGTGAAAGATATGATCAGAAATAAGTGGAGAGCAAGAACATAAAGGGAACAAATAAGTGGAGTAGTATATTTTTACATATCCAACAACGCATAATGTGAACAAATTTATATTTGTATTGGATCCCATGTAATCCCTACTCATCTGATGGCTAACAAAGAATGGATGTTCTCTGGATTTCCATCTTGGGTGTGCTTGGTAACAAAATAGAAATAAGATTTAGTTCGATTTTATAGGTAACATACACAATTACATAATAAGAAGATTCTATTTCACTTTTTGACTAACCACATACATAATTACGTACTAAGATTCAGTTTCACGAGATTCTGACTAACCACAAGATTCAGTTTTTTTTATGAACAGCCAGCACACACACCGGGTTCCGCTTTCGTATTTCCTCTTTGGGCACAGGTGCTCGTCCTATTAAATTAAGAAAAAAGTATAATATTTGCTAAGCTCCGTTGGCATTAGGCCTGACAGTTCACTGATGAACCGATTGCATATAGCCCACAGATTCGGTTTCATTTAAAAGTTAAAACGCGTGAGAGACCACCCTGCTATATGGCAGCGTCAGATATTCGCACAAACTGTAACGGCACAAGACTAAACATTAAGAGTAGACACAACATCACTCAGCACATGACCAAATAGTAAACGTCTACAACAGGAAGACAAGGGCAGGACTAGTGAACCAATCTACCAAAGAAGATTCACAGAGCAAGTTTTTGACAAACCACAATATCACTAAATAAAATTCAGTTTCACTTAAAACATAACAGAGACCATGCTGCTATACAGCAGCAGATGTTCACACAAAGGGCACCGGACTAAAACAATGACAGTAACACAACGGACAAACTGACACGACTCAGCAAATAACCAAATTAATAGTAGGCAACAGCTTCAGCGTGAAGCCAAATGGCACAGCAGACTTCTGAACCGAAATTCCAAAGAAGATTACTGGCCACCACGAAGGCGGAGCACCAGGTGGAGTGTGGACTCCTTCTGGATGTTGTAATCTGCAAGGGTGCGGCCATCCTCGAGCTGCTTGCCAGCGAAGATAAGGCGCTGCTGGTCCGGCGGGATGCCCTCCTTGTCTTGGATCTTCGCCTTGACATTGTCGATGGTGTCAGACGACTCAACCTCGAGAGTGATGGTCTTGCCGGTCAGAGTTTTCACGAAGATCTGCATCTGCACAGTAGACAAAATTGAAGAACCGATAGGGTATATGCTACCAAGTTTACGAGAAAAAAAAGAGTTAAAACTGTACATCAACCAAGTCACAAAAATAAGACAAATTTAAATTATGTTGTAATAAACAGTAAATATACAGCTAAGGACGTGAAAACCGGTCAAAACATGGAATAAGAAGATAATAACTAACTCTTCAAATTGATCCCCACTTTATTATAGTTCCTCCGATCCCTTTTAATTGACCCTAATTTAATACAATATTACACTAAATCTAACTTAATTAAAAGGGATACGAGGAAGCAGTAAATCGATAAATAGCAACCACACGATACATACACAATTAAGCAGGTTATGCTAACACGAACTGACCATAGACAATACACGCATGAGTCAATGAGAAATACGACACAAGACTACAATACGAGTAAAATTATGAATTAGTAAAACAATGAGACTTAGTAGACTCTGCAAACTACGGTAGATGGTTTCAGCTCTAATAGATGGTTTCAGCTCTAATAGATGGTTTCAGCTCTAATAGATCAAGCTAAACAACTAGTAAACAGCTCCAAGTAATCCAACAAGCGTACAACTACGAAGGGCTGGAAGCAAATCTAACTCGATCGGATAAGATCTGAGACCACATATATCAACTGTTCTAGTTCAGCAGAATATTCAGATCTGTTAACCTGGCCAACAGAAGGAAATTACTCTACGCCAATCATAGATGTGTGTTGATCTAAATAATAGATCTGTCACGAAAAAGAAGTTGAGTCTACAAGATTAAAACCATCCAAGCAAATCGATCTCCAATTATGAACGGAATTCAACATCATGCGAATTCAACGATATCATAGAAAATCTCAAGGACGCCTACCTTAGCGTAGGATTGCGGAGATTTTTTTCCTTGATCTGGATCGGTGGCTTGATTGGTGAAAGGGGGTCGATCCGGTGCGGTATATATAGATGGGGGAGAGACCGGCTCGGTTAGGTCACGTGTGTGCCGAACCGACAGAAACCATAAGTCGGTGCAGAGTCCGTCCCCACCGCGCAGTCTCGTGAGGCGTCACTTGCTTTTCTTTTCCTTTTGTTTTTCTGCTTGAGAAGTTGAGATATCCAGAAGTATCCTGACGGTTCCGTGATTTTTCAATGAGATACGAACACGGTAATCTCTCTCCTCTAAGTATAGTACCTTTTGGAGTATAAAAGCTGGCGATCACCTACCGGGAGGTGATGCTAGATCACACGTTATAATTTAAAAATAATCAGCTAAGTCCTTTTAAATATTTTATTTATGTGCGAGTCTATATGATCGATGTTTCTAAGTTTAGATTCACACAAAATGTAGTATGCCTCTATTAATTCAACAACTTGGAACACTGACTAACTCATAATCTTTCTAAGCCGATGTAGGCTTGGATGGTTGCCAAAAGAAGAAAATACATATTAGTATGGATGGATTCCTAAAATATAGTAAAAAGAGAATTGCAGATGTGTTGTTATAAGTAGAAGAAAATTGCACAATATGTCATTTTAAAATTGAGCCATCACAATATTTCGTGGAAAGAAAGTTTGGTTGAGTCATGTGTGTGGCTTTTTTGAGTGGCTAATTTTAGGGCTTTGGTATTTTTAATGTGGTTTCACTATTTTGGGTTTACCACAGTTAGGTTATTTTGCTTCCAAAATTTATACTAAGATTTTACTAAAACTGAAGAAATAGTACATGGACCTGAAGGAGATATGCCCTAGAGGCAATAATAAAGTGGTTATTATTTATATCTTTATGTTTATGATAAATGTTTATATATCATGCTATAATTGTATTAACCGAAACATTAGTACATGTGTGATATGTAGACAACAAGAAGTCCCTAGTATGCCTCTTAAACTAGCTTGTTGATTAATGGATGATTAGTTTCATAATCATGAACATTGGATGTTATTAATAACAAGGTTATATCATTATATGAATGATGTAATGGACACACCCAATTAAGCGTAGCATAAGATCTCGTCATTAAGTTATTTGCTATAAGCTTTCGATACATAGTTACCTAGTCCTTATGACCATGAGATCATGTAAATCACTTATACCGGAAAGGTACTTTGATTACACCAAACACCACTGCGTAAATGGGTGGTTATAAAGGTGGGATTAAGTATCGGAAAGTATGAGTTGAGGCATATGGATCAACAGTGGGATTTGTCCATCCCGATGACGGATAGATATACTCTGGGCCCTCTCGGTGGAATGTCGTCTAATGTCTTGCAAGCATATGAATAAGTTCATAAGAGACCACATACCACGGTACGAGTAAAGAGTACTTGTCGGAGACGAGGTTGAACAAGGTATAGAGTGATACCGATGATCAAACCTCGGACAAGTAAAATATCGCGTGACAAAGGGAATTGGTATCGTATGTGAATGGTTCATTCGATCACTGAAGTCATCGTTGAATATGTGGGAGCCATTATGGATCTCCAGATCCCGCTATTGGTTATTGGTCGGAGTGAGTACTCAACCATGTCCGCATAGTTCACGAACCGTAGGGTGACACACTTAAAGTTGGATGTTGAAATGGTAGAACTTGAATATGGAATGGAGTTCGAATATTTGTTCGGAGTCCCGGATGAGATCCCGGACATCACGAGGAGTTCCGGAATGGTCCGGAGAATAAGATTCATATATAGGAAGTCATATTCCAAGTTTGGAAATGATCCGGTGCATTTATGGCAGGTTCTAGAAGGTTCTAGAAAAGTCCGGAAGAATGGCACTTTGGAAAGTGGAGTCCCGAAGAGACTCCACTTGCATGACCAGCCAACCCTAAAGGGGAGGAGTCCAAGGTGGACTCCCCTAGGGTGGCCGGCCAACCCACCTCAAGGAAAGGTGGGAGTCCCACCTTGGGTAGGACTCCCTCCTTGAGTAGGTTTCCCACATATGGGAGGTTTTAGTGTTGGGGTCTTATTCGAAGACTTGGACTAGAACTCTTGGGGCTTCCACCTATATAATGAGGGGCATAGAGAGGGGGCTGACCACTTCAAGCCTCAGCCTTGGCCGCACCCCTTAGAGGGCCGGCGCCCAACCCCCTCTCTCCCCAAACCCTAGCGGTCTCTCCTCCACCACATCCCGCACGCTTAGCGAAGCTCCGCCGGATTTCTCCACCACCACCGACACCACGCCGTCGTGCTGTCGGATTCAAGAGGAGCTACTACTTCCGCTGCCCGCTGGAACGGGGAGGTGGACATCGTCTTCATCAACAACCGAACGTGTGACCGAGTACGGAGGTGCTGCCCGTTCGTGGCGCCGGAAGCGATCGTGATCAAGATCTTCTACGCGCTTTTGCAAGCGGCAAGTGATCGTCTACCGCAGCAATAAGAGCCTACTCTTATAGGCTTTGGAATCTCTTCAAGGGTTAGTCTTGATCATCCCCTCGTTGCTACCGTCTTCTAGATTGCATCTTGGCTTGGATTGCGTGTTCGCGATAGGAAATTTTTTGTTTTCTTTGCTACGTTATCCTACAGTGGTATCAGAGCCGTGTCTATGCATAGATGGTTGCACGAGTAGAACACAATGGTTTTGTGGGCGTTGATGCTCTTGTTGTCTTTAGTTTGAGTACTTTGCATCTTTGTGGCATAGTGGGATGAAGCGGCTCGGACTAACTTTACATGACCGCGTTCATGAGACTTGTTCCTCGTTCGACATGCAACTTGTATTGCATAAGAGGGTTTGCGGGTGTCTGTCTCTCCTACTATAGTGAAGATTCAACTTACTCTTCTATTGACAACACTAGTATCACCGTTGTGGTTCATGTTCGTAGGTAGATTAGATCTTACTCGAAAACCCTAAACCACGTAAAATATGCAAACCAAATTAGAGACGTCTAACTTGTTTTTGCAGGGTTTGGTGATGTGATATGGCCATGATGTGATGATGAATATGTATGAGATGATCATTATTGTATTGTGGCAACCGGCAGGAGCCTTATGGTTGTCTTTAAATTTCATGTTGAGTAGTATTTCAAAGTAGTTGTAATAGTTGCTACATGAGGTGAACAATCATGAAGACGGCGCCATGGACGCTACGCCGACGATGATGGAGATCATGCCCGTTGATGATGGAGATCATGTCCGTGCTTTGGAGATGAAGATCGAAGGCGCAAAGACTAAAGGGCCATATCATATCACATACGAATTGCATGTGATGTTAATCCTTTATGCATCTTATTTTGCTTAGATCGCGACGGTAGCATTATAAGATGATCCCTCACATTAATATCAAGATAATAAAGTGTTCTCCCTCGTATGCACCGTTGCCAAAGTTCGTCGTTTCAAAACATCTCGTGATGATCGGATGTGATAGATTCAACGTTCATATACAACGGGTGTAAGCCATGTTGCACACGCGGAATACTTGGGTTTGCTTGACGAGCCTAGCATGTACAGACATGGCCTCGGGACAACGGAAACCGAAAGGTTGAACACGAGTCATATGGATGATATGATCAACATGTTGATGTTCACCATTGAAGCTACATCATCTCACGTGATGATCGGTTTTGGTATAGTGGATTTGGATCGTGTATCACTTAACAACTATGAGGGATGTTGTATTAAGTGGGAGTTCATTAGTAATTAGATTAAAACATGAACTAATTATCATAAACATAGTCTGAGTAGTATTTTGAATTAATTTTGTAGTATTGGCATCCGTTTTCTACCATGCGCTAGTCTTGTTATTGAGATAGAAATACTGTTAAAATCTGACAAGAAACTTTACGGATTGGTACCGTATTGTTAAAGAATCAAGAATTGATTAAGTCCTATTGCAAACTTTTAGTAAACCTCACATTGTTGATTCAAAGAGCTATGGTTTCAATTAGTACCTAAAGTTATCTTGTCTCCGTGAAACTTGAAGTGAAAAGTAAGGAGCTGAAAATTTAGTTTTCAGAAATAATCAAGGTATGAGATATATGTGATATCTAAGACCTTATTGCAAGATGATAGAATATAAATTTGGTGAGACTACATAAACTCATAAGTTTTATGGGAATGTATGAAGGTTGAAGACGCCAGGCGTCACAATCCTCCAACTATTGGGGCACTAATAATATTCGCAAATCCATGAAGTTATCGTCCTTATTATGCACCGTTGCTAAGACTCGTCGTTTCGAAGCATCACGTGATGATCGGGTGTGATAGATTCTACGTGTGCATACAACGGGTACAAGCCAGATTTGCACATGCGAATACCAAGGTTAAAACTTTACGAGCCTAACATGTACAGACATGGTCTCGGAAAGTCGTCATGATATAATGGATAAAATTATGAGTGAAATTGTTCATCATATTACAAAGTTACTAATAGTGAAATCTAGAACACTTGTCATATGATGATCAACTTCAAAATAAGAACCTCAAGGTTATTGGTATTAGACCAACAAACCTAGAAGTTTTTAATGTTGAAGTGTTTTTCTGAATAATGAGGAAAGCTAAAAGAGAAACTACAAAAGATATTTTGGCAGAAAGAAAGAAAAGACTAGAAAGTCTAGCTCGGTGTATATAAATGATATACATGTTATGGTTGTATTCCTAGTTAGGTCACACTATGAAATTCTTGGGTATTAGTACTATATTGGTTGGTATGAAGTGTCATACAAAACAACGCAATACAAGAATACAATGGCCTAAGTGACTGACAAGGAATATGATAGGAATGCACGTCTGGAACAAAATAAAGTGTTATTATGTTCGTCGTTGGCATTCTATCTAGCCCTTAGAATTTATAATAAAGAACTTAATAATTGTTATTTTGCTCCGGTCAAATGAAAACAATGAGTTGTTCAAATTATGACATTACTCCATGTACGATGGATAAGTTATTATAAATCTTAATGGTGAAACACACATACATAAAACTGACGCTAAAATGCCATAAGGCAAATGATTTGAATTCCACTTATTTGTGGAACCGCAATTTAGGTCATATTAGAAAGGAACGCATGAAGGAACTCCATGCAAATGGATTTTTTGGAGTCATTTGATTTTTGAATCATTTGGCGCTTGCAATTTTTTTCTAAAGAGAATGATTAAAATACCGTTCATATGCCAAGAGTTGAACGGGCAACAAACTTAGTGGAAAAATACATAATGATGTATATGGTTCACTGAGCATAGTTGTGTGCGGGAGATTCTTCTACTTCATGAAAACTTTCAACAATGAATTTAGTATATATATATGGATATATTCGATAAGGAAGAAGTTTGAAACATTTGAATGGGTTCAAATAAATTTCAACATGAAGTGGAAATCAACGTAATAGAAAAGTCAAATATCTATGATTGGATCATGGTGGAAATATTTGAATTACGAGTTTTAGCGAACATCTAAGAGAGTTATGAAATTGTTCTACAACTCACATTTCTTGGAGTATCATAATGATGATATAGTATCCGAGATATGTATCCAAACCTTGTTGGATCAATGATGAGATAAAATATTGATGCCATTATATTTTTGTGGATTATGCTTTAGTGACTACCACTTTTACACTGAATAGAGCATCATCATGATCTGATGAAATGACATCATACAAGTTATGACATGGGTATAATCCCTAATAGTCTTTTCTTTAAATTTTGGTCTAAGAGTTTACAACCAAAATCGGATGAATGTCTTTGTTGGTTATCCCAGAGATTTAATTGGGAATTCTTCCCACAAGACAAAGACAAAAGTGTTTGTCAAATGTTTCTTATTTCGAGAAATTGTTTCTAGTGAAGTATTTGAGTGGGAGGACAATATAATTTGATAAGGTTTATGAACTGAGCATAATGATCAGAGTAGCGCAGCATCGGAATTGGTTTCGGAAGCGGCCACAACGATCATGGCTCCCATGACTACAAAGTGTTTTAGCCATGGAGATCGAAGTACATATTGAATCTTGTAGGTATGGTTTACTTTGTGATCAAATAAATGATTTGTGGACAAAGGATTGATTTTGAACAATGATAAACCAACTACAAACAAAGAAGTTATGATGGGCCCTGACTCCGTTAAAATGGCCATGCGCCATGAAATCCATAATAGATGAATACTTTTTGAAAGTAAATGGATCTATAGACTTGGATGAAATATCTTTGAAGAAGCTCGACTTGTCGAAAAATTGTTTACGACAAAGTTCAAAGAGTTGACTACGATAAGATTAGATCTTCCGTAGCAATGCTTATAGTCTATGTGGATTATTCTAGTAATCACTACATATTTCTTTTATGAGATATGCTAGTAGGATGGCAAAATACATTACTTATCAGAAGTATGTATTAAAGGTGTATACAAGATACAACCAAGAGTTTTGCTGGTTCGTGGAATACTAGATAGGTATACGAACTTCAATTGGATGAAGTAAGTATCGCGGAGTTGGAATCTTCACCATTGATTTCATCAAGAGATGATGAAGAGGCTTGCATTTGCAAGAAATTAAGTGGGAGCGCTAAGACATATTTATAATACTTTATGTAGGTGACATATAGTTGGTTATAAATGATGTAATTATATACTTGATTAAAAGGTTTCATTGAGAAATTAATTTCAATGAAAGGATATGGACTGAAACAAATTTAGTGTCAAAATCTATGAAGATAGATTGAAACACATAAATAAGTTTAAGTCAAAGTACATAGAATAGATATTGAAATAGTTCAATATAGAAATATTAAGAAAATATTCTTGTCATGTTAAAGTTTTAACAAGACTTAAGTGTATCTGACACTCAATGAGTAAAAACACATGAGTGATTATAGATCACGAATAATATGTACACAATCAGATATCATGTGCTCTAAAGTGTTATGAGCATTTACCAGAATGATTCATATGATGATCATTGGGAGACAGTAAGAATATCCTTGAGTACTTTAGAAGAACTAAGGATATATATATTTTTTGTATGAAGAAATGACAAACAAATCGCTGTAAGGTGTTACACCAATATTGTTTTTGTCACATATAAAATATAATTTCAATCTCAAATTAGACTAAGTGTTGTTTAAAAGGTAGCACAATAAGCTAGAAGTTGTCTATGCTAGATTTAGAAGAGTTCTAAATATTGTGATGGATTCTACAAATGAAGGCAGAATATGTCATTGTTTTGACAATGACAAAGGATGTTAAGTCAGGAGGTTCTTTGAGAACTTGGTGTAGTTCCGATAGTGTCAGAACTTTGAAGCTATATTGTGTGTGAGTATTAGTGACATATTTTCAGACCGCGGAATTAAGGTTCCACCAGAAGACCAAACATATTGAAATGCCGACTCATTTGGAAATGAGTGATGCGTTGAGACGCAAATGAATTACAAAATACATACGTTTCTGAGCGTGTCAGATCCATTGACTAAAACCTCTCCCGTAAGCAATACATGATAAAGCACCAAAAGGCCAAGGTGTTATATCTTTACAAATGTAAACTAGATTATTGACTCTAGTGCAAGTGGGAGACTGAAGGAGATATGCCCTAGAGGCAATAATAAAGTGGTTATTATTTATATCTTTATGTTTATGATAAATGTTTATATATCATGCTATAATTGTATTAACCGAAACATTAGTACATGTGTGATATGTAGACAACAAGAAGTCCCTAGTATGCCTCTTAAACTAGCTTGTTGATTAATGGATGATTAGTTTCATAATCATGAACATTGGATGTTATTAATAACAAGGTTATATCATTATATGAATGATGTAATGGACACACCCAATTAAGCGTAGCATAAGATCTCGTCATTAAGTTATTTGCTATAAGCTTTCGATACATAGTTACCTAGTCCTTATGACCATGAGATCATGTAAATCACTTATACCGGAAAGGTACTTTGATTACACCAAACACCACTGCGTAAATGGGTGGTTATAAAGGTGGGATTAAGTATCTGGAAAGTATGAGTTGAGGCATATGGATCAACAGTGGGATTTGTCCATCCCGATGACGGATAGATATACTCTGGGCCCTCTCGGTGGAATGTCGTCTAATGTCTTGCAAGCATATGAATAAGTTCATAAGAGACCACATACCACGGTACGAGTAAAGAGTACTTGTCGGAGACGAGGTTGAACAAGGTATAGAGTGATACCGATGATCAAACCTCGGACAAGTAAAATATCGCGTGACAAAGGGAATTGGTATCGTATGTGAATGGTTCATTCGATCAGAAGTCATCGTTGAATATGTGGGAGCCATTATGGATCTCCAGATCCCGCTATTGGTTATTGGTCGGAGTGAGTACTCAACCATGTCCGCATAGTTCACGAACCGTAGGGTGACACACTTAAAGTTGGATGTTGAAATGGTAGAACTTGAATATGGAATGGAGTTCGAATATATGTTCGGAGTCCCGGATGAGATCCCGGACATCACGAGGAGTTCCGGAATGGTCCGGAGAATAAGATTCATATATAGGAAGTCATATTCCAAGTTTGGAAATGATCCGGTGCATTTATGGCAGGTTCTAGAAGGTTCTAGAAAAGTCCGGAAGAATGGCACTTTGGAAAGTGGAGTCCCGAAGAGACTCCACTTGCATGACCAGCCAACCCTAAAGGGGAGGAGTCCAAGGTGGACTCCCCTAGGGTGGCCGGCCAACCCACCTCAAGGAAAGGTGGGAGTCCCACCTTGGGTAGGACTCCCTCCTTGAGTAGGTTTCCCACATATGGGAGGTTTTAGTGTTGGGGTCTTATTCGAAGACTTGGACTAGAACTCTTGGGGCTTCCACCTATATAATGAGGGGCATAGAGAGGGGGCTGACCACTTCAAGCCTCAGCCTTGGCCGCACCCCTTAGAGGGCCGGCGCCCAACCCCCCTCTCTCCCCAAACCCTAGCGGTCTCTCTCCTCCACCACATCCCGCACGCTTAAGCGAAGCTCCGCCGGATTTCTCCACCACCACCGACACCACGCCGTCGTGCTGTCGGATTCAAGAGGAGCTACTACTTCCGCTGCCCGCTGGAACGGGAGGTGGACGTCGTCTTCATCAACAACCGAACGTGTGACCGAGTACGGAGGTGCTGCCCGTTCGTGGCGCCGGAAGTGATCGTGATCAAGATCTTCTACGCGCTTTTGCAAGCGGCAAGTGATCGTCTACCGCAGCAATAAGAGCCTACTCTTATAGGCTTTGGAATCTCTTCAAGGGTTAGTCTTGATCATCCCCTCGTTGCTACCGTCTTCTAGATTGCATCTTGGCTTGGATTGCGTGTTCGCGATAGGAAATTTTTTTTTTTCTTTGCTACGAATCCCTACAGGACCACCTACATTAAGTCACGTTGTAATACATGCATAATACATGCCGCTAAAAAGACATCACATGACATCTTTGAGGCACGGTCATGACATCTTCCAAAACAAATACAAGATATTAATGTGGGCATTGTATTAAAAATCTTGTGATTCGGAATCTGGTTGAAATTGTATTCATTTCTTGTGATGAAATTATAAATAAATACAAATAAACTAACCCACTATGAAAAACCTCTTGTCATGCCCCTTTTGCACTCCTAGTGACATGCATATCATCACACACAAGGAGCAGGAATAAATCTTGTGGCGACCATTGCAATATATCCCAAATGACATTTTGGGCTTTTTCACAACTAATACTTTTAGTGCATGCATTTGTTACCGGTAAACAAGATCAGACTCACTTGCAAAAGATCTTGGCAAGAGAAAAGTTTCATCCAATCTCAACACAATTCTAAACACTCATTGGCCACTCATTGTATATAACATAATCGCCACCAAAACCTCTACTTAAGAACTTACTGGACTAGACAAACATGACACACCAACAAAATAGTATATCAGCATCTGAGAACACACATCCAATATTGTTTGCCATCAAATTCTAGACCTAAAATCTTAATTAGCAGATATTTTGTCACCGCCCATCATCCCCATGTTATTGTGAAGACTTCGTTTGGCATGTGCTCAAACGACTTGGCTAGCACATAGATTTGTGCTCGTTATCACCGGTGCAAAACCGATCAAGTACACAGACAAAACCATCACATTAGAGACTGCATGATTATTATGAAAAATCATTGTTTTAGAATAGAATGGATTTTAGTTTGCCAGAAAAACCAAAATATTTCCCCTAAAATAAAAAGAACTCTAACCAACCAAGGAATGGATGCTTCATCAACGAACTTCGAACAAAATTCACGGGGACAACATTTGCCAATGTAGACAAAATGATCAATGAAAGCTACAAATTACATTAAAAACAATGTAAGAGAACATTCAACATCAGATAGCAAACATATTATATACATATATTATTCCTCAAAATAAAATATTATATATCGAGATATCAGAATTTGTGGACGTGCTTCAAAAAATTTATTTCGACCTACATATAAAATATTGATGTATAATATAAATATTTACGTAACTCATGATAGATTTTAAAATACATAAAATTTATTTTTATTTTTATAGATGTACCCATTTTCCATAAGAAAATGATTGTGATGTTTGAATGTTCCATGCTTCAAAGATGAACTTGATGCACTTACTAATGCAAGTCTTTAGTTGCAGATAATATTACTACACAAAATTGTATACATTTATGAGAGTCGTAAGGCCTCTTTAAGTAATGTAATAAACGATTGTGAAATAAAACCAAGAAAAAAGAAATAAAACTAAAAAAGTATGTAAAAGAAAATCCAATAGAGGATAAAAGCAGATTGTTCTAATGATTTGACAAACCTAAATGAAACTAGATAGTTTGCAAGTCATCGTATCGCTCTCTTGGGGTGCAATACGTGCACGACCACCTAAAAGGACCCAAGGTGGCGAGGTAGGCTGATCACAGAACTGCTTGTCCACTAACTGCATGCATTGTCACCATCAGGCCTGCCCTCCTGCACGTGGTATATACAACCACCATATATGTCTAACTGTGGTCAATGTCACTACCATGCCACCTTGCCACCCTATTTTTCCCTAGCTACTTCGCTAGTCCACTCTTGCCCAACTATCCCTCTAAATATCCCCTTTTATGACGTAGCATCGACACCCGCAACTATAACCTACTCGGGTTGTGCACATGTCAATTTGCTCACCAACCTCATCTCCACCATCAACTTTGTTGCACATGTTGTCTCTGGCTCTAGCTTAGGCCGATGGACAACAATGCTACACCTACGGGGTTTTTTCTACAGAAAACACTTACGCGGAGATCTAAAACAAACCCACGATCCTAAAATTAAAATTAAGGAGGGCAAACACATTTGAACCACCCCAGGTGTGCATGCACGTCATCGTGTAGATTTTATCCCATAAGTTATTGCCGCAAGTGTAGCATTATTGACTCTTGTTTCACGCAATGGGCGGCAAATATGGTTCGCAAGCATTTGCTCTAAGTGCAAGCTGTTATAGACGGGAAATTGGATCAACAGATTCCAAGGCCAGCTGATGCGGATTGCAAGTATATATGCTACGGCCCAGCCCAATTAACTAATCACGTCCGTTTCGACGGGTCCAGCCCAGTCACAAGTTACAGTCGAACATTTGCCTTTCTGTTCTTCTGCTTCGTCTACGGCCGGCGTCCTCTCCCGACACGATGCGCCCTGCGGCCTCCAAGGCGGCCGGGAAGGAGAAGGGCAGGAGGAAGGGCGGCGGCGCCGCCAGCGCCGGAGAGGATCTTCTCACCGACCGCGTCCTCTCCCTCCGCGCCCGCCTCAACGACGCCATCTCCCTGGGTCTCGCCAGGTAATGTACAGCGTCCGCCCCCTGCTCCCAATTCCCAATCCATAGCTACGTTTTGCCTTCTCCCAGAAACAGGGGCAAAGTAGATTTTTCTTTTTCTTGGGTGCCTCGCCCAGTGATTTAGTTAGCCGCTGCGTGGTAGCGTAAGGTGGGATTAAGCCATGTAGTCTTAGCTTGGTACAATTTTATGATACTGGTCCAAAAAGCAAATTCGAGGACTAGAATTTTTTGAACGCCTGCAGTTTCGCTAATATGCCTGTTCTTTAGACACTAGCTGGAACTCAATTAGTTTTGCTTGGGTTACCAGCTTACAAATATCGACAACATAATGACAGTAAAGTACTATTATTAATGGACCGCCTAGCACAAACAGAAGCAGCCCCAGGCCTACTAGATTCAATCACAGCAGATATGAGCCACCAAGAGGCACAAAACAAAGCACATTCAGATGGAAGATCCACCAATTGGCAAATTATAGTAATTAGGAGTAATATCCTAGCTCATGCGCACCTGCTTCCCATGTAAGTGGCTGCACTTCGAGCAGCTGCTTGAGCCTATTAGCTTTTATCTTGGGCTTCTGTACGCTGTTATCCCCAACGGAACCTGTATATTAAACCTTTCGGTTTTTAAGGGCTTTATTTATAAAGCTGGGAAATAAGCTTCGCTCTGAAAACATTTTTTAGAAGAAGCAAAGAAATGTGAAGTGTTCTTAGCTCTTGTATTTATCATCATGTTAGGTCTGATGGCCATGGTGCAAAGAAATGGCAGTCTACTGATGCTGGAATTCAATCTCACGCGCTCAAAGCAGTGGCGCCTTTTCTCAGTTGTTTGTCGAATGAAATGTTGCGGCTTCCTCCTATAAAGGTAAAACGTTAGTCAATTTGGGATATCTAAAAATAACTGTCCGTTGCAGGGGAAGTTATGAAAAAAAAAAACTATATGGCCTTGACCACTTTATTTTTTTAAAAACCAGGAGTCAGTTTCAGATATTGTCGTGCTCTTGGAGGGTGCTTTTCAAACAAAGAATGTTTCGATCGTGATCCAACCGGCAGATGTGAGCTTAAAGTTAGTTTCTAGCATAGCAATTCAGTTTGCCAATACCCAGTTGTGGAGATTGTTAGGGTCCTTTCATGCCACTTATCGGCAGAACAATTACCTACCGCTATATCATGTGCAAGGGCAATGAAGTTGTGAAAAAAAGCTGTGCGGTTGTGATCACTTTATTTAAAAAAAAATCAAGAGTCAGTTTCAGATATTGTCGTGCTCTTGGAGGGTGCTCTTCAAACAAAGAATGTTTCGATCGTGATCCAAGCGGCAGATTTTTTTTCCGATAAAAGGTGCTTTATTACTCAAAAAGTTCTAAGCATTACACCCAGCCTGTGCATAACTGAGATGCACACAGCGGTTCAAAGTATCAAAAAGATCAAACAACGTGGTCGTAGATGAAACAAAGGATAAAACAGAATACAATCTCCAGCCTAATTGGCCTCAATGCGCCTATTATGCTGCCACCCATGTTGGGAAATAAACTCCTTCACCGTGTTCTCCAATCGTGTAGACACCTATGTATAGAGGTCGCGATCCTCCAAACGCTGGAGTGGCGACCATAAACGGAGAAGAATTTTTGTCATTAACAACCTGCAAAAGAGAAGAATTTTTGTCATTAAAAACCTTGTCATTTCTACATAGCCAAAGCGACCATACAACAACAATCGCACCCATCTTGATAAGCGTTTTATACCTAGCGTCAACCCCGTTTAACCAGTTGCCAAAAATATTTGCAACGCTAGGTTATCTTTAGTTAGAATCACACCCCGACGAAGATACCATGCAAACACCTTTGTTTTCAAAGATATCTTCATCTTCCAGATGGATTTGTTATTAACAACCGGTTGACTAGGTATAATTAAAGCTTTGTACATGGAGCTTACCGAGAATTTACCATTCTTGGTAAGACTCCAGCGAAATTCATCGATACCCTGAACCAGCTGAATTGAAGCTAATCTAAGTAGCAATTCATTCCATGTAGCCAGTCTGGGTCCAATAAGATCGCGCCTGAACGTCATAGAGGGTGGAGAAGTTTCCATCACCTTTCTGCAAAGTATCCCCCTTATGATGAACAATATTGTACAAAGCAGGATATTGTTCTTGAAGAGTAGTTGATCCCAGCCAGCTGATACGTCTCCGACGTATCGATAAATTCTTATGTTCCATGCCACATTATTGATGATATCTACATATTTTATGCATACTTTATGTCATATTTATGCATTTTCCGGCACTAACCTATTAACGATTCCGAAGAGCCACTTGGTTTTTGCTGTTTTGGTTTAGAAATCCTACAAAGGAAATATTCTCGGAATTGGACGAAATCAACGCCGGTCCTATTTTTACACGAAGCTTCGAAGACCGGAGGGGAGACGAAGTGGGGCCACGGGCGCCGCCACACAGGGCGGCGGCCCAGCCTTGGCCGCGGCCCTGGTGTGTGGGCCCTCGTGTGGCCCCCGACCCTTCCCTACTTAAAGCCTCCGTCGCGAAACCCCCGTGCCGAGAGCCACGATACGGAAAACCCACCGAGACGCGCCGCCGCCAATCCCATCTCGGGATTCAGAGATCGCCTCCGCACCCTGCCGGAGAGGGAATCATCTCCCGGAGGACTCTTCACCGCCATGGTCGCCTCCGGAGTGATGAGTGAGTAGTTCACCCCTGGACTATGGGTCCATAGCAGTAGCTAGATGGTCGTCTTCTCCTTATGTGCTTCATTGTTGGATCTTGTGAGCTGCCTAACATGATCAAGATCATCTATCTGTAATGCTATATGTTGTGTTTGTCGGGATCCGATGGATAGAGAATACTATGTTATGGTGATTATCAATCTATTATATATGTGTTGTTTATGATCTTGCATGCTCTCCGTTATTAGTAGAGGCTCTGGCCAAGTTTTTACTCTTAACTCCAAGAGGGAGTATTTATGCTCGATAGTGGGTTCATGCCTCCATTAAATCTGGGACAGTGACAGAAAGTTCTAAGGTTGTGGATGTGCTATTGCCACTAGGGATAAAACATTGATGCTATGTCCGAGGATGTAGTTATTGATTACATTACGCACCATACTTAATGCAATTGTCTGTTGTTTGCAACTTAATACTGGAAGGGGTTCGGATGATAACCTGAAGGTGGACTTTTTAGGCATAGATGCATGCTGGATAGCGGTCTATGTACTTTGTCGTAATGCCCAATTAAATCTCACTATACTCATCATATCATGTATGTGCATGGTGATGCCCTCTCTATTTGTCAATTTGCCTGTAATTTGTTCACCCAACATGTTATTTATCTTATGGGAGAGACACCTCTAGTGAACGTGGACCCCGGTCCATTCTTTTGCATTAAATACAATCTACTGCAATACTTGTTCTCTTTTTTCGCAAACAATCATCATCCACACTATACATCTAATCCTTTGTTACAGCAAGCCGTGAGATTGACAACCTCACTGTTTCGTTGGGGCAAAGTACTTTGGTTGTGTTGTGCAGGTTCCACGTTGGCGCCGAATCCCTGGTGTTGCGCCACACTACATCCCGCCGCCATCAACCTTCGACGTGCTTCTTGGCTCCTACTGGTTCGATAAACCTTGGTTTCTACTGAGGAAAACTTGCTGCTGTGCGCATCATACCTTCCTCTTGGGGTTCCCAACGAACGTGTGTATTACACGCCATCAAGCTCTTTTTCTGGCGCCGTTGCCGGGGAGATCAAGACACGCTGCAAGGGGAGTCTCCACAGTCCAATCTCTTTACTTTGTTTTTTTCTTGCTTTATTTTATTTACTTTCTTGTTTGCTGCATTATATAAAAACACAAAAAAAAATTAGTTACTTGCATTTACTTTATCTAGTTTGCTTTATTTACCACTGCTAAAATGAATACCCCTGAAAACACTAAGTTGTGTGACTTCACAACCACAAATAATAATGATTTCTTATGCACGCCCATTGCTCCACCTGCTACTACAGCAGAATTCTTTGAAATTAAATCTGCTTTACTGAATCTTGTTATGAGAGAGCAATTTTCTGGTGTTAGTTCTGATGATGCTGCCCATCTCAATAATTTTGTTGAACTATGTGAAATGCAAAAGTATAAGGATGTAGATGGTGATATTATAAAATTGAAATTGTTTCCTTTCTCATTAAGAGGAAGAGCCAAAGATTGGTTGCTATCTCTGCCTAGAAATAGTATTGATTCATGGACTAGATGCATGGATGCTTTTATTGGTAGATATTATCCCCATGCTAAAATTATATCTTTGAGGAGTAGCATAATAAATTTTAAACAATTGGATAATGAGCATGTTGCACAAGTTTGGGAAAGAATGAAATCTTTGGTTAAGAATTGCCCAACCCATGGACTGACTACTTGGATGATCATCCAAACCTTTTATGGAGGAACTTTTCTTCGCGGAACCTATTGGATTCAGCTGCTGGAGGTACCTTTATGTCCATCACTCTTGGTAAAGCAACAAAGCTTCTTGATAATATGATGATTAATTACTCTGAATGGCACACGGAAAGAGCTCCACAAGGTAAGAAGGTAAATTCTGTCGAAGAAACCTCTTCCTTGAATGATAAGATTGATGCTATCATGTCTATGCTTGTGAATGATAGGACTAATGTTGATCCTAATAATGTTCCGTTAGCTTCATTGGTTGCTCAAGAAGAACATGTTGATGTAAACTTCATTAAAAATAATAATTTCAACAACAATGCTTATCGGAACAATTCTAGTAATAATTATAGGCCATATCCTTATAATAATGGTAACGGTTATGGTAATTCTTATGGGAATTCTTACAATAATAATAGGAACACACCCCCTGGTCTTGAAGCCATGCTTAAAGAATTTATTAGTACACAAACTGCTTTTAACAAATCTGTTGAGGAAAAGCTTGATAAAATTGATATTCTTGCTTCTAAGGTTGATAGTCTTGCCTCTGATGTTGATCTTTTAAAATCGAAAGTTATGCCTAATAAGGATATTGAAAATAAAATTGTTACTACAGCAAATGCCATCCATGTTAGAATTAATGAGAATATAAGATTGATGGCTGAATTGCATGCTAGGTGGGAAAGAGAAGAAAATGAAAAACTAGCTAAAGAGAATAATGTAGCTAAAGTTTGGACTATTACCACCACTAGCAATGCTAATGTTCCACATGTTGCTGCACCTCCTACTAATAATGGTGAAAAAATTGGTGTTGGCAATGTTTCTACTTCTAATGCAAAGCCTGCAAAACTGCCGGAAACTGCTAAAACTGCTGAAACTGCCTGTGATAAAACTGCTGAAATTTTTTCCAACATTGGGGATGATGATCCCATTGCTGTAGATCATAATGGTTTAGACTTTGATGATTGCCACATCTCTGAAGTCATAAAGTTTTTACAAAATCTTGCTAAAAGTCCCAATGCTAGTGCTATAAATTTAGCCTTTACAAAACATATTACGAATGCTCTCATAAAAGCTAGAGAAGAGAAACTAGAACGTGAAGCTTCTATTCCTAGAAAGCTAGAGGATGGTTGGGAGCCCATCATTAAGATGAAGGTAAATGACTTTGATTGTAATGCTTTATGTGATCTTGGTGCAAGTATTTCTGTTATGCCTAAGAAAATTTATGATATGCTTGACTTGCCACCATTGAAAAACTGTTATTTGGATGTTAATCTTGTTGATAATGCTACAAAGAAACCTTTGGGGAGAGTTGATAATGTTCACATTACCGTTAACAATAACCTTGTCCCCGTTGATTTTGTTGTCTTGGATATTGAATGCAATGCATCTTGCCCCATTATATTGGGAAGACCTTTTCTTCGAACTGTTGGAGCTATCATTGATATGAAGGAAGGTAATATTAAATATCAATTTCCTCTCAAGAAAGGTATGGAACACTTCCCTAGAAAGAGAATGAAGTTACATTTTGATTCTATTATTAGAACAAATTATGATGTCGATGCTTCATCTCTCGATAATACTTGATTCACACTTTCTGCGCCTAGCTGAAAGGCGTTAAAGAAAAGCGCTTATGGGAGACAACCCATGTTTTTACTACAGTACCTTTATTTTATATTTGAGTCTTGGAAGTTGTTTACTACTGTAGCAACCTCTCCTTATCTTAGTTTTGTGCATTGTTGTGCCAAGTAAAGTCGTTGATAGTAAGGTTCATACTAGATTTGGATTACTGCGCAGAAACAGATTTCTTTGCTGTCACGAATCTGGGCAGAATTCTCTGTAGGTAACTCAGAAAAATCTGCCAATTTACGTGCGTGATCCTCAGATATGTACGCAACTTTTATTCAATTTGGGAATTTTCATCTGAGCAAGTCTGGTGCCATTTTAAAATTCGTCTTTACGGACTGTTCTGTTTTGACAGATTCTGCCTTTTATTTCGCATTGCTTCTTTCGCTGTGTTGGGTGGATTTCTTTGTTCCATTACCTTCCAGTAGCTTTGGGCAATGTCCAGAAGTGTTAAGAATGATTGTGTCACCTCTGAACATGTGAATTTTTTGATTATGCACTAACCCTCTAATGAGTTTGTTTCGAGTTTGGTGTGGAGGAAGTTTTCAAGGATCAAGAGAGGGAAATGATGCAATATGATCAAGGAGAGTGAAAGCTCTAAGCTTGGGGATGCCCCGGTGGTTCACCCCTGCATATTTTAAGAAGACTCAGCGTCTAAGCTTGGGGATGCCCAAGGCATCCCCTTCTTCATCGACAACATTATCAGGTTCCTCCTGAAACTATATTTTTATTCCATCACTTCTTATGTGCTTTGCTTGGAGCGTCGGTTTGTTTTTGTTTTTGTTTTTGTTTGAATAAAATGGATCCTAGCATTCATTGTGTGGGAGAGAGACACGCTCCGCTGTTGAATATGGACAAATATGTCCTTAGGCTTTACTCATAGTATTCATGGCGAAGGATGAATCTTCTTCGTTAAATTGTTATATGGTTGGAATCGGGAAATGCTACATGTAGTAATTTTAAAATGTCTTGAATAATTTGATACTTGGCAATTGTTGTGCTCATGTTTAAGCTCTTGCATCATATACTTTGCACCCATTAATGAAGAAATACATAGAGCTTGCTAAAATTTGGTTTGCATATTTGGTCTCTCTAAAGTCTAGATAATTTCTAGTATTGAGTTTTGAACAACAAGGAAGACGGTGTAGAGTCTTATAATGTTTACAATATGTCTTTTATGTGAGTTTTGCTGTACCGGTTCATCCTTGTGTTTGTTTCAAATAACCTTGCTAGCCTAAACCTTGTATCGAGAGGGAATACTTCTCATGCATCCAAAATCCTTGAGCCAACCACTATGCCATTTGTGTCCACCATACCTACCTACTACATGGTATTTCTCCGCCATTCCAAAGTAAATTGCTTGAGTGCTACCTTTAAATTTCCATCATTCACCTTTGCAATATATAGCTCATGGGACAAAATAGCCTTAAAAACTATTGTGGTATTGAATATGTACTTATGCACTTTATCTCTTATTAAGTTGCTTATTGTGCGATAACCATGCTTCTGGGGACGCCATCAACTCTTTGTTGAATATCATGTGAGTTGCTATGCATGTTCGTCTTGTCTGAAGTAAGGGCGGTTTTCATAAATCAAATGGTTTGAGTATGCATACTGTTAGAGAAGAACATTGGGCCGCTAACTAAAGCCATGAATCATGGTGGAAGTTTCAGTTTGGACATAAAACCTCAATCTCTTATGAGAATATTAACTGTTGTTGAATGCTTTAGCATTAAAAGAGGAGTCCATTATCTGTTGTCTATGTTGTCCCGGTATGGGTGTCTAAGTTGAAGAATGATCAAAAGCGAGAAATCCAATGCGAACTTTCTCCTTAGACCCTTGTACAGGCGGCATAGAGGTACCCCTTTGTGACACTTGGTTGAAACATATGTCATGCAATGATAATCCATGTTAATCCCAGCTAATTAGGACAAGGTGCAGGCACTACTAGTATACTATGCATGAAGCTTGCAACTTGTAAGATATAATTTACATGATACATATGCTTTATTACTACCGTTGACAAAATTGTTTCAGGTTTTCAAAATAAAAGCTCTAGCACAAATATAGCAATCGATGCTTTCCTCTTTGAAGGACCTTTCTGAAAGAACATCTCTCATATTATGTTTTGAGTGTTTGATGTCAATGTATGTGATACACTAATGGTTGTTTAAGTGGTACAGGGATTACATAGATACATTTGTATGTGGTCAGTGCTGTCAAAAAGCAATTGCAAAAATGTTCATCAGGCTGGATAATCCGGGCCGGATATTTCCAAAATATCCGGCCCCCAGAATTTCGGCTAAGGACTTGGGGAAATGCAGCTCAGTACAGGGGCCGGACATTTGCCCGGATATTGTCCCGGTTTTGTCCCAGGGCCGGATAATCCGGGCCGGACATTTCAAGAATATCCCCCTCGAAAACGGCTAAGGACTTGAGGAAAAGCAGCTCAGTATAGGCCGGACATTTGCCCGGACATTGTCCTGGTTTTGTACCAGGTGGCCGGATTATCCGGGGGCGGATTATCGGCCCTAACTTAGGCCGGATTATCCGGCCCCCGAAGGCTCAACGGCTGGATTTTGGGAGGGGTATTTATACCCCTCTTCTTCTTCCTTCCCCCTTTGCTCAATCATTGCACAAGAAATCTTCCAAGCTTCACCTCCATTAGAGCCACCTCAAGAAACACAAGATTTGCAAGATCTCCTTCCTCCCCCAACCAAATCTCTTGATCTTTGGAGATTCGAAGGAGAAGCCACCGATCTACATCCTCACCGAAGCGATTTTCATTTCCCCCTCATTTGGTTGAGGGATCTCATGCTAGTGTTCCTATTTGGATCCCTAGTTGATTTGTGTTGATGTGTTGTTGTGGATTGTTGTGTTGTTACAGATTTGGGAGCCTCCAATTTGGTTGTGGATGTGTGCCCCAAGAACATTGTAAAGGCCCGGTTTCCGCCTCGAGGAAATCCCTTAGTGGAAGTGGGCTAGGCCTTCGTGGCGTTGCTCACAGGAGATCTGAGTGAAGCCTTCGTGGCTGTTGGTTTGGCTTGCGTAGCAACCACACTCCTCCAAACGTAGACGTACCTTCTTGCAAAGGAAGGGAACTACGAGAATCATCTCCGTGTCATCGCGTGCTCCACTCTCGGTTACCTCTATCCCATTCTATCTCCTATATATTGCGTAGCTATATCTTGCTTAGTTGATAACCTTGTCATATAGGTAAATTCACTTAGTTGCATATCTAGAGAATTTACCTTTGTGTCAAGCCTAGATTGAAAAAGAACTAAAAATTGGTTAGCACCTATTCACCCCCCCTAGGTGCGGCATACGATCCTTTCAATTGGTATCAGAGCCTCGGCTCTTATTTCGGGCTTAACCGCCTAAGAGTATGCCGGACGATGGGCCTTCGGAAGAGGCCGGTAAGATGGTCACCATGGAGGACATCAATTCGTTGAGATCCTCCATGGATGCTCAAATGGAAAGCATGAGAAAAATGATTTCCGAGCTTTTGACTCCGGTCCTTCCTAGGGCTCCCACCGTAGAGGTAAAGGACACGGGTGCGTTAGAAGAGGGAGGTGCTTCGGCATTACCCTCCTCTACCAAACCCGTGGAAGGTGATAACTTAAACACTATCAAATCTCCCATTGCATCTCCTAGGGGAACTAGTGGAGGTGAGAGCTACAATCGAGTACCTCCACCTTTTCTATCTCCCGATATACCGGTTCCCCATCCCCATTTGAACATTCGGGGCGACCCACCTAAGTTTTCCATTGATAATTTCGATACTTGGCAATTTGAGTTTCGCTCTCATGTTTGCAGTGCCTCCAATGAACTTTGGAGAATCATCTTGGAAGGCTTCAAGCCATACAACCCCGACAAGTTGACTAGAAGAGAAGCGGTTGATAGTCAACTCAACAACACCGCCTTGTACATGATTCAAACTAGTGTGGGGACAAAGGACTTGCATCGTGTTCGGAACTACACCACCGCCAAGGAAGCTTGGGATGGTTTGGCCGCTAGTTGCATTGGAAGTGAGAGCACAAGGAGGAACAAGTATAATGCTCTTAAGAATAAAGCCGAAGGGTTCATGAGGCTACCGGATGAAGATCATGAAGTCATGTATGGAAGACTTCTCACCGTTGCCGATGCCTTCCGGCTTATTGGTGCCACCCACATCAATGACTCTTGGATCAAGGAGAAGTACATTGAATGCATGATGCAATTTGTACCCATTGATGTCAAGACTCTTGTGGGGAGGGAATGCTATTCCTCTCTCACCTCTCAACAAGTCGTGCACGAGATGCAAGCTCTCAAGGTGCTTGAGGAAACCTCTCATGATTCTCGCAATCGAGCTCTTGGGATGACAAAAGGTTCCAACCTTGCCTTGGCGGTCAACTCCGTTGAAGAAGTGATTCCTCAAGAATCTTATAGGGCATCTTGGAGTATGTCCTATCCGGAAGATTTGCAATGCCACTACCATGATCACATGGCCTTCCATGCAAAGTCCTTTTGGGTTGATCCCTCCAAGGCCAAGGAAGACAACATCAAGAGAAACAACAAAAGTGGATTCACTAGCTTTGGTCCAAAGACAAGATCATGCTACAATTGTGATGACAAGCGCCACTTCATTGCCGAATGCCCCTATGAGAATAGAGAGCTTCATAATGGAAGGCTCATTCCCAAGGACAAGAGCAAAGACACAAAGGGAAAATATTCAAAAGCCCCCAACAAGAAATTCTACAACAACAAGACCAAGAAGGGCAAGAGGCCCTCAAGAGTTGTGCTAGTAACAAGGGAAGAATATTCTTCCGATGAAGTTGAAAGTTCTAGTGGTGATGAAGAAGAAGAAAGCTCAAAGGAAGTGGCCGCCATTGCCACTACCAACATTCCCTCTTCATCTCTCTTTGAGTCCCCCAATGAGAACCCTCATATCAAGAATGCACATTGCTTCATGGCAAGGTCCTCCTTGGACACATCTATTGTGCTATCAACTCAAGAAGAATATACCTCCGGAGATGATGATATTGATGATGAAGAAGATGCAACCTCTAATGGATTGGTCGCTCTTGCCTCCCTCTCCACTAACTCTTCATCACCAAGTGAATCCCCCAATGAGGTCATTCATGTGGAGGAAGAAAGTTGCCTCATGGCTAAATCCTCCGAGGTATCATCTCCTAGCCCCTCTATGCCTAACATATCTAGTGATCTAGGGGTTGATGATGCTAGTCTAAAAGTGAAACAAGAAATGCTAGAGTTTGATGATTTCATTCTCAACCTACAAGGTAACACTAAAAAGCATGTTTCAAATCTCATGGTTCGTATAGCTCAACAAAATGATACTCTTGAGAAAAAGGGTCAAATAGAGAGAGAAGACTCTCTTGAAATCCATGCTCTTAAAAATGCTCTTGAGGAAAGTCAAGAAACTATAGCTTCTCTTGAGGAGAGGCTAGAAACTCTTGAAGAGCCTCAAGATAAAATTAACAAGCTCACAAAAGCTAGAGATCTTGCTAGGGCTAAGTCTAAAGTGCTTAAAAAGGAAAAGGCCCAATTTGAGGTTGATCATGAGAAACTTGTGAAAGATCTAGATGAACTAGACAAAGCTCACAAAGCTTTGAAGAGTGAATACACTCTCCTATCCAAGTCTTATGAGCAACTTCAAATTAGGCTTGCTTCATATGATGTGCCTAGTTCCTCTACTCCTTCATGTGATCATGCAAATGTTATTGAGGAAAATGCTAGGTTGAAGGATGAACTTGCTAAGGCCTCCTCTCCCCAAAGTAAACTTTCATTGGATGATCTTTTGAGTAAGCAAAGATCAAACAATGGGAAGGAGGGCCTTGGTTATGAGGCCAAGGCAAAGAAGGCAAACAAGCAAAAGGCCAAGCCCGCACAAGAGAAGAAGAAAGATATCACTAATGGTGAAGCCCCTAAGGGCAAAACCATTAATGATGATGATGCGGGAAATGCTAACCCTCACTATGTTTTATTTAAAGATTATTATGGTGATGTTTATGCTAAATATGTTGGCCCATATGATGGTTATGTTGCTTGGTCTATTTGGGTCCCAAAGACCCTTGTTGCTAACAAAAGAGGACCCATTGAGAAATGGGTACCTAAATCCAAGAATTGATCTCATGTAGGACTATGCCGCCGGAGGGTCAAAATGGGTACTTGATAGTGGATGTACAAGTCATATGACCGGCGGCAAGAACCTCGTCAAGGAGTTGAGGCCCAATATAAATAATATCACCGTCTCCTTTGGCGATAATTCTACATCCGAGGTAATGGGTTTTGGCAAGGTTGTGGTTGCACACAACATTACTCTTGTGGATGTCATGCTTGTCAAAACCCTTGGTTACAATTTGCTTTCCGTTTCCGCCCTTGGCAAGATGGGTTTCGCCGTCTTTATTGATAATGATATTGTGGTCCTCTTGTGGAGCAAGACTCTAAAAGTCGCTTTCGTTGGGTATCGCGAACACAACTTGTATGTGGTGGACTTTTCGGGGACCACCACGACAAGTGCGATGTGCCTATTCGGAAAGGCGGACGTGGGTTGGTTGTGGCATCGCCGCCTAGCCCATGTCAACATGAGAACTTTGCAAAGTCTTCACAAGGGGAACCATATTGTGGGACTAATGGAAAATGTGTCTTTTGCCAAAGATCGTGTTTGTAGGGCTTGTGTTGAAGGCAAAATGCATGACTCTCCGCATCCAAGCAAGACTATCATCTCTTCCAAGAGGATCTTGGAGCTCCTTCATGTGGATCTCTTTGGTCCCGTTACTCATGCAAGTCTTGGTGCGAAGAAACATTGCTTGGTGATTGTTGATGACTACTCAAGATACACTTGGGTCTACTTTCTCAAGACGAAAGATGAGACTCAACAAATATTCATTGACTTTGCCACCGAGGTGCAACGCCAACACAACCTCCTCATTATGGCAATAAGAAGTGACAACGGCTCCGAGTTCAAGAACTATACACTCAATGATTTCCTTAGTGATGAGGGGATTCGACATCAATATTCCGCTGCTTACACCCCTCAACAAAATGGTGTTGCGGAGAGGAAGAACCGGACTCTTATGGATATGGCAAGATCTATGATGGCGGAGTATAAATCCCGCTATAACTTTTGGGCGGAAGCCATCTCCACCGCTTGCCACTCTTCTAACCGGCTCTATCTCCGCAAGGGCTTGAACAAGACTCCATATGAAATACTCACCGGGAACAAGCCTAATATCTCATACTTCAAGGTGTTCGGGTGTAAGTGTTTCTACAAAATCAAAGGAGTTCGTTTATCTAAATTTGCTCCTAAAGCTTTGGAGGGTATATTTGTTGGTTACGGTGCCGAATCTCACACTTATAGAGTCTTTGATATTGCCTCCGGGATTATCATCGAATCTTGTAGTGTGAGGTTCGAAGAAAATGATGGCTCCCAAGTGGGGCAAGTTGATGTATGTGCAGGTGATGAAATACCTCAAGATGCCATAGTAAGAATGGGTGTGGGATTTTTCCGCCCCATTGAGGGACACGGTGTGGCGTCTCGGGAAGAACTATGCTCTACCACGGTGGAGCCCTCATCCTCTCAACATCAACAAACCCCTTCTCTTGAAGCTAATGATGCACCAACCCAAGAACAAGAAGAAAACCCTCCCTCTCATGAACAAGATCAAGGACAAGAGCAACCAAGAATTCATGAAGGCTCCGATGAGTATCCATTTGATATTTGCGCTTCACCAAATATTGTCCAAGATCAAGCACATGAGGATGAGCAACCTCAAGAAATTGAGGAAGCTCAAGTTGAAGGTCAAGACGGGGACCCAAATGATCAAGTTGATCAAGTGACACCTCCAAGGCCAAGAAGAACCAAGGAGGAGATCGAGGCCCGTCGTTTAGCAAGAAGAGATAGGACTCTTGAAATTCGTGGACACACACATGACAAGGTCCTTGGTGATGTTCGAGCAAAAGTCTCCACAAGAAGGCAATTGGCTAACTTTAGCAATCATCATGCTTATATCTCCGTAGTGGAACCCAAGAAAGTGTTTGAAGCCCTTGAAGATTCGGATTGGGTGGAAGCTATGCACGAGGAACTCAACAACTTCAAGCGCAACAAAGTGTGGACCTTAGTAAAGAAGCCAAAGGAGTGCCGCAATGTTATAGGCACTAAATGGATATTCAAGAACAAGCAAGATGAGTTTGGAAATATTGTGAGGAACAAGGCAAGATTGGTGGCTCAAGGTTTCTCTCAAGTTGAAGGAATTGACTTTGGAGAGACCTATGCTCCCGTGGCTCGCCTTGAGTCCATCTGTATCCTTCTTGCTTATGCATCGCATCATAACTTTAAGTTACAACAAATGGATGTGAAAAGTGCTTTTCTTAATGGTCCTTTGCATGAAGAGGTGTATGTTAAGCAACCCCCGGGGTTCGAGGATCTCAACTTTCCTAACCATGTCTACAAGCTTGATAAAGCACTTTATGGTCTCAAACAAGCTCCTAGAGCTTGGTACGAGCACCTTAAGGAATTGTTGGTAGACCGTGGGTTTGATGTTGGGCTAATCGACCCCACTCTTTTTACTAAGAGGGTCAATGGGGAGCTTTTCGTTTGCCAATTATATGTTGATGATATTATATTTGGTTCTACTAACAAAGCTTTCAATGATGAATTCTCAAAGCTTATGACCGATAGGTTTGAGATGTCTATGATGGGAGAGATGAAGTTCTTCCTCGGTTTTGAGATCAAGCAATTGAGGGAAGGAACCTTCATCAACCAAGCAAAATATCTCCAAGACATGCTCAAGAGGTTCAAGATGACCGAGATGAAGGGTGTGTCCACTCCTATGGTTACCAAATGTCATCTTGCACTAGATCCCAATGGTAAAGAGGTGGATCAAAAGGTATATCGCTCCATGATTGGATCCTTGCTTTACCTTTGTGCATCTAGACCGGACATAGTGTTGAGTGTTGGTGTGTGTGCAAGGTATCAAGCTTCTCCTAAGGAGAGCCACATGATGGCTCTCAAAAGAATCTTTCGATATTTGGTTGATACCCCAAGATATGGTATTTGGTACCCCAAAGGCTCAAGCTTTATTCTCAATGGTTATACCGATGCGGATTGGGCGGGTGACAAGGATGATAGGAAATCAACTTCCGGGGCTTGCCAATTCCTTGGTAGGTCCTTGGTGTGTTGGTCTTCTAAGAAGCAAAATTGTATATCTCTCTCCACCGCAAGCCGAATATGTTGCCGCCGCAAGTGGATGCACTCAATTATTATGGATGAGGCAAACTTTAAAGGAATACGGTGTCATTTGTGACAAAGTGCCTCTATTGTGTGATAATGAAAGTGCCATCAAGATTGCCTATAATCCGGTGCAACATTCAAGAACGAAGCATATTGAGATCCGGAATCATTTCATTAGGGATCATGTTGCCCGTGGTGATATTGAGCTTATCTATGTTCCAACCAAAGATCAACTTGCCGATATATTCACGAAGCCTCTTGATGAAGCAAGGTTCACTTATTTGAGGAATGAGCTAAATATCATTGATTCAAGGAGTATAGCTTGACCATCTTGTAAACACACCTTTGTCTCAAAACTTTATTTGGTCTAGATGTGGGCATGGAAATAGGGGGAGTGCGGTTTAAATTATTGAGCTATCCCTCCCCCCATAATGCCAACATTAAGAAATCATTCTCTTAATATCATATGTTGATATGTGAGCGTCAATGATGAGTAGTGGCTTGGACCCAAGATATATCTTCGCGGTGCCATGCCACAACACTCATATATGGTGGCCTAGGCCACCACACTCTTCTTTGTGAAGAGTTGGAGTTATTTGGATCTTATCGCCTTTTATTTGACAACTCCATGTTCTTATGGGAAATCACTCTAGTTTGGCCTTATTTGCTCATATCTTGCAAACTTGAGTGATCATGTACCATTAACAGTTTGAGTCTTCTAAACCTAAGCCTACACTCATCTATAAGCCATTTCCATCTTGCTCATTTGTCATGTTTGGTAAAAAACTTGGAGTTTGAGGTTTCTCGGTCGGATGATCTAGGTTGCCCCATCTTATTGGTAAATATGCATCTTATATGTGAGGTGATAGTTTATTGCACCACATATGGGTACGCAAATAACCAACTAAAGATAGGCGGGATTGACGGTGTTCTGGAATTTTCCAGAACACCGGATAATCCGCCCCCAGGCGACCCGGAAAATCCGGCCCGGCCGGATTATCCGCCCTAAACTAGGGCCGGATTATCCGGCCTGGGCAGATCTTGAAAGGGCTGAGGACGAGGCCGCGGGGGGGAAACGGTTCATTCCACCCCCCACGCGCCTCTCTCTCCTCTCTCTCCTCTCAAGGTCGCCGGAGACTCTCCTCCTCGCCGGAGTTGCCCCGTCCACTCCCTCCCGGAGTTTTTGGGTGGATCGGGTGCTCCTCCCTCCTAGCTACCTTCTCCTCCAAGCGGCTCTCGCAATGGATGCGGGTCGTACTTCTCGGGGTACCTCTCGGAGACGCCCAAGGGTTGATCGGTCTAGTGATGAGTTCGTGTCCAATGCTCCCCGCAAGTCAACCTCATCTAGGCACAAGAACAAGGCATCAAGGGAAAACTACAAGACCATGGATCCTATCTCTCACTCTGCTATCCGCATGAAGAACTGGTATGAAGACCTCCCAAGGGATGAAGAGACAGAGGGCAGAAAATACTGGTGCATGGAACAGGAGTTCATCTATAAGGATATCTATGAGCCCATGAAGAAAGTACGTCCCATGCAAGCTATTGATGTGGATGTTCTGGCAGTCAACAATCACTTTGCGGATGCCATCTGGGTGGCTGGTAGGATGGGCTTGAAGGATTTGATGAAGATTCAATGTGACTATAGTCCAGAGTTGGTGAAGCAGTTCTTTGCTACGTTGGCCATCAAGAAAGATGAGGACCGTACTATGGAATGGATGTCTGGCTCCACTCACTGTAGTGCCACCTTGCACCGTTTTGCTGCTATCCTTGGAGTTCCTGCAGAAGGAGGCCGTCGTCTCCTTGGACCTCAGAAGGCAGATAAGAATGCACTGTTTGATCTCTATACATCTGCTGGAAAAGTGGGAGAGACCAAGGGGCTGCTTCCCATCTATAGTCAGTTGCTCAGGTTCTTTTGGTCCACCATCGCTCCTAGTGGTGGTAACAATGATGCAATCCGGGGAGCTCTTGTGGACCTCATGTACCTCAACTTTCGGTGTGCTCGTGATGAGAATGAGGAACATAACTACATTGTTGATGTCATGGACTTCATCTTCCATGCGATTCATGATGCCATGGTCTCCCGCACCACTATACCTTATGCGCCTTATATCCAGCTCCTCATCAACAACACTGCGGGGGTGCGTGGTGAAGACTTGAGCGGTACCCTTTGATGAATCACACTGTCAAGAAGGCCTACAAGCTTAAGCCTGTCTCTTCTGCTGTACCTCCACCTGACTCATTCATGGGTGATGCTCGTTCTAGTGGATTTGCTCCTGCTCGCCATCCTGACCTCCCTGCTATGAAGAAACAAGTGAACAGGCTCAGTTGGTTTCAGCGTTACATCCTTTGCATGAACATTGAGATCCATAAGGAGAACTATGCGGCCAGCCGCGAGCGTTCTGAGATTAAGCATACTCAGGCGGTTATTCTGCACAAGCTCAGTGGTGAGCAAGGACCCCCTCCTCAGCCTCCAGTTCACCCAGGTTATAGTGGGTGGCATTCTGCACAGGTTCCGTGGAGTGATCTTGATAGTTGCATTCAAAGGTCCAGCCTCACTCGCCGCTCTCCGGATGCACCTGACACTGATGAAGAAGAAGAAGAAGAAGAGGCGCAAGAGTCCGATGATGATGATGCCTCCGAGTGATCCCCATGGGGCGAGTAGCATCGCGCTTGTCCCCTTTTTGGCGTCTCGATGCCAAAGGGGGAGAAGCGTTCTATTAGGAACTCTCTCGGGGATTTGCATGGTTTGGGCACAAGCATATGCGTTTATCATTCCTTTATTGCTTGTGTTCCCTCTTAGTTGAACTATTTGCTTTGGTTGTGTTCCGTTTAAAACTATGTGGTGTGAGACATTGTTATGGTTTTCGGATTTCTATATGTTGAGATCAAGACTATTATATCATGTGTGATGCTATATCTCCGTATCATATATCTACACATGGGTATGACTTCTAGCATCCTATCTCAACTTCATGTTGTATATGTCTCTTGTTAGAGCTCATGATGGATACCTCTATTGTTGAGGCACCTCAATCCTATGTGTTGTGTATTTGTATTCAAATGCAAATCACTTATATGCACACATGTAGGGGGAGTGCCTCTATGTTTTTGCCATCATGCTTGTCTCTATTGTAATTCTCTTGCAAATCCGTATATTGTCATCAAACACCAAAAAGGGGAGATTGAAAGAACATCTCTCATATTATGTTTTGAGTGTTTGATGTCAATGTATGTGATACACTAATGGTTGTTTAAGTGGTACAGGGATTACATAGATACATTTGTATGTGTGTTGGATGTGGTCAGTGCTGTCAAAAAGCAATTGCAAAAATGGTCATCAGGCCGGATAATCCGGGCCGGATATTTCAAAATATCCGGCCCCGAATTTCGGCTAAGGACTTGGGGAAATGCAGCTCAGTACGGGCCGGACATTTGCCCGGATATTGTCCGGTTTTGTCCCAGGGCCGGATAATCCGGGCCGGACATTTCAAGAATATCCGGCCCCCTCGAAACGGCTAAGGACTTGAGGAAAAGCAGCTCAGTATAGGGGCCGGACATTTTCCCGGACATTGTCCTGGTTTTGTACCAGGTGGCCGGATTATCGGGGGGAAGGGGGCGGATATCCCTAACTTAGACCGGATTATCCGGCCCCCCGGAAGGCTCAACGGCTGGATTTTGGGGAGGGGTATTTATACCCCTCTTCTCTTCCTTCTCCCTTTGCTCAATCATTGCACAAGAAATCTGCCAAGCTTCATCTCCATTAGAGCCACCTCAAGAAACACAAGATTTGCAAGATCTCCTTCCTCCCCCAACCAAATCTCTTGATCTTTGGAGATTCGAAGGAGAAGCCACCGATCTACATCCTCACCGAAGCGATTTTCATTTCCCCCTCATTTGGTTGAGGGATCTCATGCTAGTGTTCCTATTTGGATCCCTAGTTGATTTGTGTTGATGTGTTGTTGTTGATTGTTGTGTTGTTACAGATTTGGGAGCCTCCAATTTGGTTGTGGATGTGTGCCCCAAGAACATTGTAAAGGCCCGGTTTCCGCCTCGAGGAAATCCCTTAGTGGAAGTGGGCTAGGCCTTCGTGGCGTTGCTCACAGGAGATCTGAGTGAAGCCTTCGTGGCTATTGGTTTGGCTTGCGTAGCAACCACACTCCTCCAAACGTAGACGTACCTTCTTGCAAAGGAAGGGAACTACGGGAATCATCTCCGTGTCATCGCGTGCTCCACTCTCGGTTACCTCTATCCCATTCTATCTCCTATATATTGCGTAGCTATATCTTGCTTAGTTGATAACCTTGTCATATAGGTAAATTCACTTAGTTGCATATCTAGAGAATTTACCTTTGTGTCAAGCCTAAATTGAAAAAGAACTAAAAATTGGTTAGCACCTATTCCCCCCCCTCTAGGTGCGGCATACGATCCTTTCACTTTCTTTTACTTTTATGTTGAGTCAGTTCACCTATTTCTCTCCACCTCAAGAAGCAAACACTTGTGTGAACTGTGCATTGATTCCTACATACTTGCATATTGCACTTGTTATATTAACATTGACACTATCCATGAGATATACATGTTATAAGTTGAAAGCAACCGCTGAAACTTAATCTTCCTTTGTGTTGCTTCAATACCTTTACTTTGATTTATTGCTTTATGAGTTAACTCTTATGCAAGACTTATTGATGCTTGTCTTGAAGTACTATTCATGAAAAGTCTTTGCTTTATGATTCATTTGTTTACTCATGTCATTACCATTGTTTTGATCGCTGCATTCATTACATATGCTTACAATAGTATGATCAAGGTTATGATGGCATGTCACTCCAGAAATTATCTTTGTTATCGTTTACCTGCTCGGGACGAGCAGAACTAAGCTTGGGGATGCTGATACGTCTCAGACGTATCGATAATTTCTTATGTTCCATGCCACATTATTGATGATATCTACATATTTTATGCATACTTTATGTCATATTTATGCATTTTCTGACACTAACCTATTAACGAGATGCCGAAGAGCCAGTTGTTGTTTTCTGCTGTTTTTGGTTTCAGAAATCTTACAAAGGAAATATTCTCGGAATTGGACGAAATCAACGCCCAGGGTCCTATTTTTACACGAAGCTTCTAGAAGACCAGAGGGGAGACGAAGTGGGGCCACAAGGCGCCGCCACAACAGGGTGGCGCGGCCCTGGTGTGTGGGGTCCTCGTGTGGCCCCCTGACCTGCCCTTCCGCCTACTTAAAGCCTCCATCGCGAAACCCCCAGTACCGAGAGCCACGATATGGAAAACCTACTGAGACGCCGCCGCCGCCAATCCCATCTCGGGGATTCGGAGATCGCCTCGGCACCTGCCGGAGAGGGAATGATCTCCCGGAGGACTCTTCACCGCCATGGTCGCCTCGGAGTGATGAGTGAGTAGTTCACCCCTGGACTATGGGTCCATAGCAGTAGCTAGATGGTCGTCTTCTCCTTATGTGCTTCATTGTTGGATCTTGTGAGCTGCCTAACATGATCAAGATCATCTATCGTAATGCTATATGTTGTGTTTGTCGGGATCCGATGGATAGAGAATACTATGTTATGTTGATTATCAATCTATTACCTATGTGTTGTTTATGATCTTGCATGCTCTCCGTTATTAGTAGAGGCTCTGGCCAAGTTTTTACTCTTAACTCCAAGAGGGAGTATTTATGCTCGATAGTGGGTTCATGCCTCCATTAAATCTGGGACAGTGACAAGTTCTAAGGTTGTGGATGTGCTGTTGCCACTAGGGATAAAACATTGATGCTATGTCCGAGGATGTAGTTATTGATTACATTACGCACCATACTTAATGCAATTGTCGTTGTTTGCAACTTAATACTGGAAGGGGTTCGGATCATAACCTGAAGGTGGACTTTTTAGGCATAGATGCATGCTGGATAGCGGTCTATGTACTTTGTCGTAATGCTCAATTAAATCTCACTATACTCATCATATCATGTATGTGCATGGTCATGCCCTCTCTATTTGTCAATTGCCCGTGTAATTTGTTCACCCAACATGCTATTTATCTTATGGGAGAGACACCTCTAGTGAACTGTGGACCCCGGTCCATTCTTTTACATTAAATACAATCTACTGCAATACTTGTTCTCTGTTTTCTGCAAATAATCATCATCCACACTATACATCTAATCCTTTGTTACAAGCCGGTGAGATTGACAACCTCCTTTGTTTCGTTGGGGCAAAGTACTTTGGTTGTGTTGTGGGGTTCCACGTTGGCGCCGAATCCCTGGTGTTGCGCCGCACTACATCCCACCGCCATCAACCTTCGACGTGCTTCTTGGCTCCCTCTGGTTCGATAAACCTTGGTTTCTTACTGAGGGAAAACTTGTTGCTGTGCGCATCATACCTTCCTCTTGGGGTTCCCAACGAACGTGTGTATTACACGCCATCACCAGCTATCCGCCCCGAACCTTATCTCAGACCCATTCCTAATGGAGAAGGAACCGAAAGGGAAAAAGTGTATTTTTGTTGCCATAATGCCAGCCCAAAAGTGAGAATCTCCAGGTTTCCATATCACCTGAGATATCGCTTTTGAGCCCACGTACTTTTTCCGCAATAGTTGTTGCCATCGGCCATGGCCATCCATTTCCTAGCAAGGCCCTGTTTTTAACTTCAAGATCATGAACTCCCAGTCCACCTTGATCTTTTGGACGGCAAACAACACTCAGTTTGGTCAACCGATATTTTTCTTCTCGATATCCCCTTGCCAAAAGAATCTTGATCGGAAATAACCCAATCTATGTAAGACTCCTTTGGGCTACTGGAAGAAAGATATCATATACAGTACCATATTTGTCAGTAGTGAATTTATGAGAACTAATCTTCCACCAAGAGATAATAATTTGCCTTTTCAACTACTCAGGTGTTTCTGAAGTCTTTCCTCCACAATTTTCCATTCGGCCAATGTCAGCCGATAATGAATCGGGATGCCAAGATAGATAATTGGAAAACTCCCAAGCCCTCATCCAAAAAGGTCAGCATAAAGGTTGGCATCGTCTTTGGCCTCAACGAAACAAAACAATTCACTTTTATGGAAATCTATCTTGAGACCCGACAACTGCTCGAAAGCTGAAAGAATTAACTCCAGGTTCCTTTCTTTGTCCAAGTCGTGATCCATAAATAAAATTGTATCATCGGCATATTAAAGGATAGATAAGCCCCCATCCACCAGATGAGGAACTACCCCTTCAATTTGGCCATCAACTTTTGCCCGCTCAATTATAATAGCAAGCATATCCGCCACAATGTTAAATAACATTGGGGATAGGGGATCGCCTTGCCTCAAACCTTTTTTTGTCTGGAAATATCTACCAATGTCATTATTGACCTTGATGGCAACACTTTCTCCAAAAACAAAGTTATTAATCAGAGCGCACCACTCTTCGGAAAAACCTTTCATCCTGAGTGTCTGCTGAAGAAAAGACCATTTAACCTTATCATAGGCTTTCTCAAAATCGATTTTGAGTATTACTTCATTCAACTTTTTACGGTGCATCTCATGGATTGTTTCATGCAAAGTGACAACACCATCTAGGATGTATCTACCTTGCATAAAAGCAGTCTGAGATGGAAGCACCACATGATCAGCCACCGAGTTAAGTCTAATAGTCGCAACTTTGGTAAAAATCTTAAAGCAAACATTTAGGAGACAAATTGGTCTCTATTGTTGAATCCGTTCCGCATCAAACACACTTTTGGTAAGAGAATGATTTCATCAAAATTGATATGAAACAATTCAAGTTGTCCCTTATGAACTTCACTAAAGAGTTCCAGTAAATCTACTTTAATTATGATAAAATTCTGCTAGAAAGCTATCCGGTCCTGGCGCCTTATTGTGTTCCATTTGGAAAACCGCCTTCCTTATTTCTTCCTCAGAGTAAGGAGAAGTCAGAAGCGCATTTTCCTGTGGAGACACTTGAGGAATATCATTAATCCTGGACTCATCCATAGATATATTAGATTCCTCAGGGGCGCCAAAAAGACCTTTATAATACGATGTAATATAGGACTTTAGCTGCTCATGGCCTTTTATCACGCCCTCTTCCTAGACTAGAGAATGGATGAGTTTCTTTCTGTGCCTCGTATTCGAATCTCCTTCCCCGTAAAAATTGGGCTTTGGATCTTTGATACCATTTGAGTTCCTCCTCCCTTAGTAGACTAGCTAAGGACGCATTGAATTGACTTTTAAGTTCAATCTCATGCGTAGTCAATGTTCATACCTCGGCGAGTGCCTCTAGATCGTCTATTTTTGATGATAGGCTGAGTTTCTCCTTTTTGAGCTGCCCAGTCATGTGCTTAGACCACCCTCCAAGGTATCTACGCGTCGAGTGTATCTTATTATTCCACCTTTGGATTGGGGTGTTCCCAGGAACTGGTTTGTCCCATTTATATTTAATCATATCCGAGAAACCTTCCCGTTGTAAATCAGTTAATGGCTTCACATTGCCAGCCTACTGTTGTAGGCATAATTTTTTAAAGAGAAGGCCTGAGCCCAGCTTTATAGATAAAGCAAACACGGCAACCACAGATACAAGAGTCTTACAGCATCCAGATCCACACAACACCAGTCAAAGATAACAGTAGATAGAAGATCCCCCTGGATCCTAAGAACAAAGGCAGATAGCTACGGATACAACAAGCGCTGAGACGGATACGATCGTCGTCATGAAGACCTGTCGCCTCTAGTCCGCGTGTATAGCCTCCGGACGTCGCCCACCGCCGTGTCCACCAGTGCCTGGTCCGTCGGTCTGACCAGAACCCTCCAGTGCTGCAAGTGAAGAAGCATATGATAGAAAGCATCAGCGGGGTTGCCAATCAGTTTTCCTTCGATAGTTCGTTTGTTTCTAATGTTCCAGAGGGTCCAGCATTGGGCCGCAAAAGTGAACCAAACTAGCCTACGCAAGGGGCCCGAAAGGCCATTGGCTAACGCGATGAACTCCCCTGCCCCTGCAGGGTTCCAGTCGCACCGGAGTAGCTCCCTGACTCCGGCCCACATGAATCTAGCCATAGGACATAGGAAGAAAATGTGGTTGCAATCCTCGGGTTCGTGGCATAGCGAGCAAAGACCATCCGAAGGTCCTCGCCTCTTGGCCACCTGAGCTGAGGAAGGAAGTCTGTTGCGGATCAGCTGCCAAAGAAAGACTCTGATCCTGGGAGGTACACGTGTACGCCAGACTTCCTTGAAGCAGGTAGTTGTCGCCCCCCGCGACAAGTGGAGGTAGGTCGAGTTGGCAGTGAAGCGTCCAGAGGGCTCCAAGGACCATGAGACAATGTCCTCCTGAGCGGAGTGGAAAAGGGCGTGGACCTCCCTGCAAAGATCGTCCCATTCCACTCGCTCCGCCATCCCAAGTTGGCGACGGAACCCAATCCGCCATTCCCCGGGCGCACCATCAAGGACACGCGCGTCCTTGACGGTGGCGTAGGGAGACATACAACAGCTGAACAAGCGTGGGAAACGGGAGTGGAGAGGGCCCGTACCCGTCCACCAGTCTAGCCAGAAGTAGGTGCGCTTACCATTGCGCACCTCATGTTTGGCCCCAAGTTTGAAGTGCCATTTGATCTTTTGAATGGACTTCCAAAACTGGGAGCCATTGGTAGGGACTTCCCTTGAGAACAGGTCTCGCCCTCCCAAGTACTTGGCCCGGATAAGGTCCGCCCAAAGACCTTCCTCATCTTGGTAGAGTTTCCAAATCCATTTGAGCATCAAGGAGATGTTCATGAGTTTGGTGTTCAGGATCCCCAGACCACCGAACGCTTTGGGCTTACAGACAGTAGCCCAGTCTACCATATGGTACTTCCAACGGTTACCGACTCCTTCCCAGAAGAAGCGAGCACGGTGTTTGTCCATCGCCTTGTGAGTGCCATCATGTAGTAAATACATGCTCATGGCAAACAAGGGGAGGCTAGTCAGACAGGAGTTGGTCAGCTCCAGTCTGCCTGCCGAGGCAAGGTAGAGGCCTTGCCAGGGGTCCACCCTGTGTCCAACTTTATCCGGGAGGAAGCCCCAGTCCGCTACCCTAAGCGGACGGTCGCTAATTGGCAAGCCTAAGTAGCGAATGGGGAAGCTACCTAGCTTGCAGTTGAGGAGTTGGGCTATCCCAATCCGTGCCCCTTCCGTGACCCCTGTCAACAGAACCTCGCTCTTGTCAAAATTGATCTTAAGGCCCGACATGTTCTCAAAGCAGAGAAGAAGGGTCTTGAGATTAGCAATACCCAGCGGAGAGGGCTCTATGAGCACCAAAGTGTCGTCCGCGTATTGGAGGTGAGTCACTCCCCCTGGAATGAGGTGGTCCACAACTCCTCGAATGTGCCCCGCTGCAGATGCCCTAGATAGCATCGCCGCAAAGCCGTCTACAAGAAAGTCGAAGAGGATGGGGGAGAGGGGGTCCCCCTGGCGCACACCCCTGGCGTTTCGGAAGAACGGTCCAATCTCCCCGTTGACGTTAATCGCAGTTTGGCCTCCCTTGACCAGTTGCATGAGTCTATGAACCATCATGTCCGAAAAACCCTTTCGGAGCAGGACCTCTTGGAGAAAGTCCCAGTTAACCCTATCAAAGGCTTTCTCGAAGTCGAGCTTAAGAAGCAAGCCCTCTTGCTTCTTAGAGTGGAGCTCATGAACAATCTCATGGAGAGCCAGAGCTCCTTCATGCAGGCATCGTCCCTGGATAAAAGCCGACTGACAACGGTCTATCATCCTATGGGCAAGGGGAGCAAGTCTGATCGCGTAGGCCTTGGAGACTAACTTGAAAATAACGTTGATGAGGGCGATAGGTCTAAACTGCTTGATCTGATCATCACCCTTAACTTTCGGGATCAGGGAGATAATCCCGAAGTTGAGGCGTGCGATGTCCACCCTCCCTAGGGCGAAGTCGTTCAGGATCTTCAGAATGGGGGCGCGGAGAGTCTCCCAGAATCTCTTGAAGAAGAGGACAGGTAGGCCGTCCGGGCCAGGGGCAGAGTCAGGTTTCATGCTGAGAAGGACCTCGTTGAGCTCCTCCGCAGTGAAGGTGAGCTCCAGCTCTCGGTTATCAGTGTCCGAGATTCTCCCCTCGTCCTCCCAGAGGTTGTCGCCCAGGGCAAACCTCCTAGGTTCTCCCGCCGAACCCATCAGGCCCTGGTAGAACTGGTAGATGTGTTCCATTAGTGCTGGCTGCTCGTCGATCTCACCCAGATCGGTCAAGAGCCGGGGGATGGTGCACTTCCTCCTGCGCCCATTTGCAATAGCATGGAAATAGGCAGTACAAGAGTCCCCCTGCAGAGTCCACCGGAGGCGACTGCGTTGCCTCCAGTATTCCTCGTCGATCCTGTCCATGGAGATCAGCTGATCTTCGAGGTGATATCTGAGGGCCCATCCCTCTTCGTCAAGGCCTGGCCCATCAGCCTGACGATCCAGATCGCCCACCTGCGCCAGGAGGGCAGCTTTGCGATCTCGCCGCTCCTTTCCCAGGTTAGCTCCCCAGCCTTTCAGGAATTGGCGGGAGTGGCGCGATGTGCATTGCCAAAGGTCGATGCAACACCTGTGCGGGCCCAGATCTAGAAGGAAGTGGTTGAGCTTGTCCCTCATCAGCTCAAGGAAGCCCGGAACCTCAAACCACCAAGATTGGAAGAAGAACCGGGAAGTCCTCTGTGGTGCGTTCATGCCGTCGCAAAGGAGGAGAGGGGTGTGGTCTGACCCAATCCTAGTAAGGGCGGTAAGGGAGCACAGAGGGAAGGCAGCCTCCCAGGCTGGGGACACCAAGACTCGATCCAGAACGCAACGGACTGGGTCGAGGCGCTTGTTGGTCCAAGTGAAGCGAGCCCCTGCTCGATCAAGCTCTCTGAGAGCCATAGTAGCAATGGCCTCGTTGAACTGGAGCATCCTAGCCCTGTGGATGTTCCCATTGTTTTTGTCCGCGCCACACCGGATTAAGTTGAAGTCGCCTCCCACCACCACCGGGTAAGGCGAGGCGTTAACAGCTTGGATGAGCTCCCCCAGGAACTCGTCCGTGCGGCGGTGGTCGGCCGGCCCAAAGACAAGGAAGAAGGACCACCGGAGCCGGTTGTTGCGCTGAAACACCGGGGCGGACAAGAAGAAGGAGCCGCTCTTCCAGGCCCCCACCTCGAAAGCATCATCATTGAATCCAAGGAGCATTCCTCCCGAATGACCGTCTGCCGGGACCCAATTCCAGACATATTGGCTGCCAAACTCCAGGCTACGAAGCTCGGCGGTGGAGAAATCGGCCTTGATTGTCTCCTGGAGACCGATGATGTCGCAGCGGTTATGGCGCAGGTAGTTCTTGAGCTGCGTACGGCGACCCTGCTCGCCGAAGCCCCTAATGTTATAGATGAGGGCTCTCATGGCTTACCCTTAAGCTTCATCCCGCGCCCCTTGCGGGCCGTCAGCAGAGGTCGCGTGGAGCGCTTGCTCCGCGACATGCTACGAGTGATACGTGTCGAAGGAGAACTGGCCTTCCCACATCCAGCTTCCGCCGGAAGATCAAGAGCATTGGAAAGATCCGCACCCCCTTCCCCAGGGGAGTCAACGGTGTTCTCGACTGCCTCCCTGGCAGCGAGCTCCGAGGCCTGGCGAACTTTATCTGCCGCGGCCTCCGCGAGGGCAGCTTGGACCTGCTCCTTCGCGCGAAGGAGGGTGATGGCCTCTTCCCGAGTGCCCGCACTTGGTACGAAAACAATGCAGCTGTCGGTGATAACGGAGGAGATATGCGAGTCAGAGAGGGAGGGCAGGGCAGCGAAGGGGTTAGTACCTGGTCCAGAAGGAGGATCGAGGTTCTTGGTCTTGGTCAACAGCTTGGCCTTCTCCAAGGCCGGCAGGTTTGCCGCCGGTCCCTGGTTCCTGGAGCTCTTCCGCACCGCGCTCGCCGCCGTCGCCTTCTTGGAAGTCCTTGGCGACGCCTGCACTTCAACCACCTTGGTGCGCTTGCCCTGGGAGAGGGAGATGGCAGCGATCACCTCGCCGCGGAGGTCCGGCTCCGAGGTCGGAAGTGTCGGGCCCAGCGGCGCCACGGGGGCCTGGCCGGTGGGGCTGTCCAGGAGCCAGTCATCCACGGGGTCTGAGACGTGAGACACCGTCTCGCCCGACACGAGGGACTCCTCCAGGCCGGGGAGAGAGGTGTCCAAGGGGGTGGGCACGCCGCCTCCAGGCACCGGCGGGGCCAGATCAGCAAGGGCCTCAAACCTGTGGGAGAGGGAGAGGCCCGGGATGCTGCCGGCCAGGTTGGACCCATATTGGTCCGAAATCGCACCCAGCGAAGGAGCGCTGCGCGTACCCGGCGCAGCAGCCCGCGTGGTCTTCCCTGACCCACCCAGCGACCCGCCGTCTTGGCCAGCCTTGGTGTTGTTAGTAGCGCCCGACTTGTTCATCCTCTAGTGTCGAGGAGGACATTGTAGGCATAATCGACGCAATGTCTAAAAGTTATGAAAAACTGTTAGTGACACAGGGGTGCCGTACTGCACTGCTGATCCTCCATTATACTGGGAATCATCATCGATGTTTTTTGATCTAATGCTATTGATAAAGTATTATATACCATTCTTACCGGTTGCTGCATCTCTTCAACTCAAACCCATCGAATTTTGAGATGAGCTATTTAGTATGGTTTCCAACAATTTCATGGATATACATCCATATGTCTGGGATATACTTGGATATCTGGTGGTGCATTGCAATGACGAGCATCTCTCTGTGCGGAAAGGGCAAGGTCATATGCACGCACTGATGTCTTGTGCTTGGTAGGTACTAGGAACTATCCAACTCGAGTGTTAATTTGCAGTAGTATAGTTTTCTCTCAGTATCATTATGAAATTACAAGTGGATGCTGTGCACCAATTTACACTTACATCCTGCTATTGTTGTACAGCTTGCTGGTTACAGATGTTATGCACAAGAGCAGCCCAATGAAATCATCCAAAGATGTCCAGGAGCCGGTTCTAAGGGCAGTTCGGACGATGCTTCTCTCTCCCAGTAGATATATGCTGACTGAGGCAAGTTTTAAACTTTCAGAAGTTGTTCCATGTTTAGGTGATGACTATTTGAGCATTCTATTGTCCTCACTAGAATCTTTCGACAGTTCCAAAATTATGACCAACCACATGGACCTAGCATGCTTGGTGCTATCCCAACCTTAACCATAATCTCCTTAACGAGAGGAATCCTGTAGATGTATTATCAACCATTATTAAGAATGTCTGCACGATCATATTCATATTACGAGGTCAAAAGCACTTCTCATCTTCATTTTTGTTTTGATGGAAGTTTGTGTATTGTTGCACTCTCGGTGAAGAGGGGGAGGGTGAAAATATTGTTTTATTTTACGGTCTTGTTGTGTTATTTAATCTTCAGTTTGTGTTCACTGTAAAAGGAAGCTGGATGTTGGGGTTCTGTGCCATAATTGCAAAGATCAGTATACCGAAGGTTTTCTTAGAGTTCTTCAATGCGCCCTATGTCAAAGCTTGATTTCAGGACAAAAGTTCTATATTGCACACATCTTTGAGTTTATTTGGCATTTGTGGTTCTCCGAGCAAGTTGGGTGGCAAGATGAAAAATGCTTTAGATGATAGCGAGCTAGCTGATCTGGAACTTTTGCCCCCAGACAGTGAGTCTCTACATGGTCATACAGCCATCATATCAGTAAGGTGCCCTAAACTGTTACCATATATAAAATCTCTGCTTGGCAGCGAAGGAAAAGTTACTGACAGATGGGGCAAATTAGTGTATCGAGTACAAATTCTGATCATGTAGATAGTCGTGCCTTGAAGAAGATTTTGGAGTACACATATACTGGTTTTGTGATGGTAGATGATGACAATGTTAAACCAATTAAGAACACTTGCGAAGTATTGCCACTTGAAACCGTTGCACGATATGCTTCAGAAAGGGCAGCCGAGATGGAACTCCAATTATACCAGATATGATCTTGTTGTAGCACTTGGATCAGTTGATCATTCATTCTCGTAAGTTTGGCCTTAAATTACACGATTCAAACTGATTCCAACTTCTGAGCTAACCATGTCCTTTCTAGTGGCCACAAAGATTATCTGACCTTATAAGGCTGGCCATAGTGCTAAAGTATCATGTAATAGTACTATGCATATGATACTTGTGTATGGTACTATCTCTATAGTGGTTAGTATCATGAAGTAGTATCATAATCATGCTATATTTATTACTTTTTAGAATCTCAACGTAAATTTGTGCACAAGATTTGTTTGGCATTAACTTTTCTCATTACATGTGCTATGTGCTATGATACATTATCCACCTATGTTACTCTAATCTCTTCTCTCCTCCTTAATTAGGAACCACATCAGCATTTTTGTGGGGCCAATATGCATGATACTAGCTATGATACTAGCACTATGGCTAGCCTAAGTTAGGTGGCTGTCATTGGAGAGTTTTCTAGCACTGACTAGAGCCTCAGAGCAGATCATAGCTATCTTCTGTTATTTGCTCTCTGTCTAGTTTTCGTTACCTTACCCAACATCCAGCTTTTTATGTTTGTTGTTCGGGAACATAAATTTGGAGGCTCAGTCAAACGAGGAGATGAAGTGTCACCATTAATTATGTCAATTATCAACTCATCATGTCTCTTAGCCATAGAATTGTGGTTAAGCATGAGCTGTGATTATCTCCGAGCATTATTTCATTCTGGGGTGCATGAAGAGTGAGCCTTTTGCTTCTAACATGTCAAAGTACAACTGATTAGGCTGGCATATTAACATGCCACTAATCCAGGCTTGTCCATATTGCTGCAAGATTTTCACTGCTCCACTAGTTTCAGTAATCTACGTTTCTATTTTGTATGTGTTTCATATGACTGATGAGAACTATGCCTGTAGCTTGTCCGACGTTATCAGAGTTCCAGTTGGGTGGAAAGCGCTGGCGAGCTGCCCCAAGTCGCTCCGACTGCCAGTGGAAGAACCTCAGCAGCGAATAGCAACTCTCTGAGCTAAACGCTTCTGCGGAGTGGTTCATGCAGGGAGTGGAGGAAAGCCTCGAAGCGGTCACCTCCTGCCTGAGCTCCAGCATGGACGCACATCGGGTTTGTTGCCTTCGCGTCTGGCCTGAGATGGTGGAGGCCGGCATCAGGAGCCTCGCGTACCTGTAACCCAGGCTTCGGGACTCCGGGGAGCGGCTTGACGACGACCTGCTCAACATGCTGCGGACAGAGTACGTCGGTACAGCGGTACTCGCAGCAGGCAGCACGGAAGCAGAGGTGACTGAATACGTGGATCACAACAGACTGTCCCTGTTGTGCTGTTCAGCTAAAACAGGCTAAACTAATCAAGCCGAGTAACCTCCCTAATATCTAGCAATGGCGCCCTTTCCTCTCCCTCTCTATTCCTCTTTCCGCCATGGCTGCAACTGTAGACCAGTACTCCAGTAGAGCTGAGTTTGGATCTTGTAAAATTGAATCTATAATTCTATTCCTCTCCTAACTATGATCTCATTTTCATCAACTCCGTTTCCTAATTCCTATATCTGTCGTTCTCCAATCTCCCATTCTGAGCCTTCACGGGAGGACTCGACATACTTCAACAGAATTAATCTTTACTCTTAGCTGTCGTTCTGAGTGTTTCCCGTTGCCTGTGACTGAATGATCGGGGCTACCTTTTGACATCTTGCCTGAAGACGCCGCGGTGACCTTCACATTCTTAGTGCCCGATTTTTGAACCTATGAATGAATACTTTTTTTTTAAGATACCAGGTTGTAGCCAGTGTTGCATTCTATCAGTGCGTAAATTTTCAATATGGAATATATTGCTTTCTAGGCTCAGCAAAAACGACAAATTGAGATTTTGTTGTCGATAAACAGTGGTTAATAGTGCATCCAATAGAGATTTTGTCTTTCTTGTGAGATTTGTCATTTTTTCCATAAATGGTTTGGCATGGTAATGGAAGTCGAAATAGTCTCCTGCCAGCCAAAACAGTAACGGGCCAACGCATGCATGTTAGCTCCGAAGGATTTATATCCGTGATAGATAGATAGATAACGGCATGATCGGTCAGCTAACTAAGTTTGCTATATGTGTCAGTTAGCATGCCATCAATAGCCAATTCAGTGGTTGATGTAGGTTTATGGAAATCTGTGGTAGATCCATATATGACGCGGCTTCAACCACGGAACACACTCCATTGTAAAATACTCTTTAGCGATGAAAAGTGCTCTTCTACCACAAAATTCAACCATGGCAGAAGACAACTATTTTTTGTAGTGCTTGTTTGTCTTCGAATGAATGAAACCTTTTGGCATTCAAAGCAGGCCTTAGTCTTTTGGTTGCCTTCCATATTTTGGTTTGCTTTGTCACATTGTGCTTGCTTCATCAAAATTAAGACTAGTCGGCGAGCTTTTACATTCCTTTGACTCTCAGCTATGTAGCTAGCACACCCTTCACTTAGGGCCTCCCGATTCAAATAATTGCGTAGAAATTTTGGTGGATTCAAATCAGAGTGTTGTATATGGTGGTTGTTTTATTTGTAGCGAATCCCATATGAATCTTTTCTATGGAATTTGGTGCACTAGATTTCATAGAAATCTAACATCCACACAAACCATATTTTCAGAATCCTATGTTTTTCCCGTGATATAATCAAAAGAACTTTGGTGCATATGAAATCCTATAGTATTTGAGTGGCCATGACATTGCAATCATGTCCTTTTTCTATTCATGCGTTCTTCAAATCCTGCGAATCAAAGAGGCCGTTAAGTTGTTGATTCTCCAATCGTGATTGATTAATGGATCTCTAACCAGAGAAATAAATAAGAGGGAGCAAGTAAAACCTTTCACAGTAGAGGTTTCTTAGTATTTTATCCTAGCAAATTTGCTTATGTGCCATATTGTTGACCGTGGTCAAAGGCAAAAATTTGCTAGTCCAATCACACCCATGAATGAGACTAAAATCATTAGATGCAACATCCATAAGAGACAACACTAAAAACACAAAGCATTTGGGTAGTTGTCTCTTAAATTTATCATATTGACAATTAATCACATTGCATATTGTGATGTATAAGTTTTTACAAAATGCAACGCGATTAATTATGAATAAACAAACCATCACATAAATCTAAAATTGTAACTTGAAAGATCAATTACAATTTTAAATCAATTATAATGATTCGCAAAGTATGAAAAACTTACTATACATTTACTTCGATTTGTTTTCTATAAAATTAGTAGATCATCACTTTTTCTGACATCATGTATCTATATGTATTATAACAACCGATCAGTTTATCCTTCGTAGTATATATTCTTTTACTTGTGGCCAATGCCTGGTTTATTTACTTTTGTGATTTTAGGATGAGTTAAACATTGTCACCTATTTATACCAAACTTTTTTATTTTCCCATGACCTGTTTTAACATATTTGTGTTTTTTACTGATACTACTTCTACATATACTATGTTTAACACTATTTTTCAGTTGTATGTAGCATCATTGAATATAAAATCTTGCTACCATATTTTAGTATTCTAAATATATCTTCAATTGCTAAATGGAATATGTAGTTTGTGGGGGAAAGGGATTTTTATATTTAATTTACGGTGTAATCTTTTGTTATATTGGATTTCACCTGAAATGTAAGCAAACAAAACATGCACATTACTGAAGGAAATAATTTTTGTCTTCGTTGCATTGTGATGCGTTTATGTATCCTTTATTCCTTTGTCCATACTATATTATATCATAGTATATGTGTTGTAACAAATAAGTCACCAGAGGTTTCTAGGGTATACTAATGTTTAGTTTGGATATGAAAAAATAGAGGTTTCGTGTGCACAAAATGTCGATATTTTCCACAACGGGGAGGGCAAAATATCAAGGCAATTATTTAGTGAGAGATGGAGGGCAAAACAGGCAGGACATGGCAATATTCCCTAGAAGGCAGGATAGCTACGGAAAAAATATCTTTTTGAAGAAGTTAAACGGCAGTGCCAGAACAAACAGGGTGCCAGTCTTTTCCTCCCTGTCTTCCTCTCAGCCGCCGTCTCAACCCTAGCCGCCTCCAGTTCATCCTCCTCCATAGATTGGCTCCCCCTCCTTCGGTCGACATCACCGGCGTCGGGAGGAGTGGGGAACCCGATCTATGCGTGGAGTTTCGAATAAAAGTATTGTTTTCATTAGATTATGTTAGGATTTTGGTAGCCGCCTTCTTGTTGGTTTCCCCTCAATGGAGATGGCATCGTCTGCAATAAGTGATCTTCGGCCTTTCGTTCGGCGACGAGATCTTCTTCCGGCGTCAATGGTGGTGTTGAACAATCACAATTTTCTAGGTATGGGTCTTCGGATCTTGCTTCGCCAGATCGATTTTGGATATTTTGTCGTTGTTGCCACGAGGAGGATTATCCTCGCAGTTTTTATCCCGGCTGCTACGTCCTCGACAATGGTGATTCGTACTCTCGGCTCTCCATCGACGATGACAAAGCTAGTCGGTTATTATTCCCTGACATACTGGTGTTGGTACTCTTGCCGATGTTGTATGACTGCTTTAATGGTTACGTGCGTGCACGCAGCCTTGGCATTGCGGCTCAAAAAATTATGGGAGAACTTTCGTCGGTATCTACATGTCTATGGTTCGTTATCTATTTTTGGCTGCCTTCAAGAGTACTGTGTTCTGGAAGAAGAAAGAAATTGAAGACCTCAAAGATTTGTTACTATCTTTTAGACTTTATTTTGTAATCGTTGGAGTCAGTTCATGTATCTATACCATGTACTATTTATTGCTATGAATATATGTGGTATTGATTGTCAAAAAAAACAGGGTGCTAGTTCAAAGAAAAAGAAAACAGAGTGAGTAAAAAAACTAACTCGTGTAATCATGGGCCAAATGGTGGCCTTTATTCTTCTTGAGAGTGGCCGAAACTGTGAGTTCACGCAGAGGCAAATGGGCTTTGCCGGGAGAATATTTCAGCGTTGTTAGGAAAAAGGACCCAAACAGAAATGCCGATAGAACGGGCTGGTACATCATGGAAGCAAGCCAGTGTGCTCCCGCGTTCCAGGTACTCTTATCTGAAACCACATGCGAAAGCTTGGTTAGCTGCGTTATTTCAGGCGTTACCGCATATGGAAACAATCAGAGTTGTGGTGACAATGTGGGCGTTGTGGCATGCTAGGTGAAAGATCATTCACGAGGGGCTTTTTCAGCCTCCTCTTTCGACGCACATGTTCGTGGAGAGATTTCTCGCGGACTTGGAGATTCTGGCGCCTGCGCCTGTAGCTGTAACAGCGGAACGGATGTTAGTCCCAAAGTGGATTCCGCCTCCGGTGGGTTTCGCTAAGGTAAATGTTGACGCAGCCCTATCGAAGAACTCCTCGATTGGGGTGATCGCGGCAGTGGTTCGAGGATCAGATGGACTGTTCGTTGGCGCCTCTTCGGTGGTGATCATAGGAGTGACGGATCCGGAGATGTTGGAAGCCATGGCATGTCGTGAAGGAATGACTCTGGCAACAGACATTTCGCTTCAGAGGTTTATACTGGCTTCTGATTGTAGCAACGCTATTAGCAGTATCAGAGGAGAGGAAATGGGATCATATGGGCATATCGTCCAGGAGATTAAGGCGCGCGTCATGGAGTTTCAGACGGTGCAGTTCGTCCACGAGGGAAGAAAGTCAAATGTTGATGCTCATGTTCTAGCTCGCAGTTCGATTTATCTAGAGTTAGGTAGACATGTTTGGTTCATTGATCCACCCCAGGGAGTTTGTAAGCAGCAGAATATCATTTAAATAAATGGGTGGTGAATTCTCAAAAGAAAAATCTGAAACTGATCGATTCCTCCGTCCAATCCTGCACGTAGGCTGCAGAATTGCGAGTGCACGCCAAGGCTAGACTAGCAGTACAGCATGTATACGGATTTAAGCAACAGCAAGCACATATACGTACGTACGTAACGCAGCGGCAGCAATGTGCAGCAGTACCCGTACCGTACGCTTGAGCATACTGTAGTCTGTACTGTACCGGCCGGACGAGACAGCAACGAGACATAACACTGTTTCATTCCACCCAGCCCATGCACGATACATGCTCTGAATTTCCCCTCGATACATAACACTGTTGTGCAGTAAAGTCATCTCGAGCGGTCTGACGAAAATAGATGTAAAATAACTGCTTACATTGGCGTGGCTAAAAATTAGGTTTGTGCGCTATTTCAACTGCACGACACAGGCCGAGACATAAACGCGGATTAAATTTGCGTCAAGAATGTTTTTGCGCGGACACTGTTCACGCGTCCGTTTGGCCTACATGTCCTCTATTTCCCCCCTAATTAATTAAGGGCAGTGCTGACAATCCCTCGGAGGATAATTCCTCCCGAGCCTCCGACTCTCCAGCATGACACGTGTCCTCGAGGATAACCACCCATGTGCATGTATTGTCTTCAACCCCGCACAAAAAAAAAAGAATCCCCACCCCACGGAGACGGACCGCACAAAGCTACACAGAACGCAGAGAGAAAAAGTCCGACCAACAACCTCGCCGGAGACGCCTCAACTCCGGTGGCAGCACCGCCGCCCATCCTTGCAACATCGGCGCCCTCTCCTTGCAGCACCGCCTTCACCCGGTGGTAGCACTGCCGCCCCGGCTTGCAGCACTGCAGCCCTGGCTTGAAGCACCGCCACCGTCGGTCGCAGCATCCGCCCTCGCCGGTGGTAGCACCCGCAGTCTCCGGTGGTAGCATCCGCCCGCTCGGCTTGCAGCACTGCCGCCGCCAGTCGCAGCATCGCCGCCGGTCGCAACACCCTCGCCACCGGTCGCAGCAACCGCCGTCTCCGGTGGTAGCATCCGCGCTCGCTGGTGGCAGCACCGCCTGACGCCGTAGGAAGCAACGCCTTTGCCGGTGGGCGGCGCCGCCGGCGTTGCCTAGCAGCTCCAGCCGTTGCGCGTGGCAGCACCCACCATCGGCAGTCGCAGCACCAAGGGCATCGATCTCCGGCGACGGTGGGGCGTGGAGGGAGCTGGGCTTACGGGCCTCCGTAGCGGCCTCCATCTCCTGCGACGGCGGGCGTCCAGCGCTGCGCCGCGAACTCCATCCGCACCGACCCGGAACTGCCACTGCAGCCAACAGAAAACACCGCCCCCACTCCTCGAGCGAGCAGCCCAGGCCGCGTCCTCACCGGCGAGGCCGCGTCGCGGCTCCTCCTCCCGCTCCCAGCGTCCCGAGCACCAGCACCGGGGTTGCTGATTTGGGGGCAATCATGGCGCTATGGCAGCGAGTGCGTGAAGAAGAATGGAGAAACTAGTGTGAGAAGATAAGGCAGTCAAGTTGGTGGGGCCCAGAAAAAAGGCATTGTGGCCTCGTGGGAACGTGAGATGGAGGCGGACGCATCGAACGGCCACGAACCCGGAGGCCGCGTGCGACGCAGCCTCCGGAGGAAATACAGCCTTTTCCATTAATTAATTGCTCATGTGTGCTGTCCAATGATGACAACACAAAAGACATCTCCCTCTATCTTCTCTCTAATTAATGCATGACCTATACTGCCATCTGTGATCAAAAAATTAGTACTACCGCTAAAGTAAAAGGCAGACCCATATGATAAGTTAAAAAATGTTGTTTTCCTATCTACGCCCGATACAAACGGATCGAAAAGGACATAAATTGTATCCAAAATTCATCAGAGTGTTAAAGATGCCCTATTGAAACGAGAGAAATAGGCATTCAGTCATACTAATTCACTGTGTGCGTTGTCGCCCGTCGATCGATCCACTGAGTACCGAGACGCGGCGTGGCACGAACTCCTCTGGAGTTTTAATCCGTTTCATGGAGTTTTAATCCGTTTCATGAATTGATCGGCCTCAAAATTTCCGTGCCAATTTGGTAGCCATCTTTGAGAGATTCAGGGCATCTCCAGCGGGCCGATGCATATTTATATCCGTTTGCGTTGAGGACGGACATAAAAAACGTCCGCATGCGTCTGCCCTTCTCCAGCAGCAGGACGCATTTATTTGACCGCATGCATGATTAGAGAGGAGAGAGAGAAAGATTCTGTTTGTGTGGCTAGGAATAAGCGCATGCGTTATTAAAGGAGGAGAGAGGGCATTGCAAAACAACAACGCATCCGCAGAGACGCATCCCTAGCGCATATTTGGTCCATGCTTGCGTCAGGACGGACACTGCGGACGTTTTGCGTCGCCCCGCTGGAGGGCGTTTTTTGTCCGCGCAGACGCAAACGGACGGAGATGCCCTCACATGGCAAGTAACCACGGAAGGAGACTGCAGTTGCCGTGAAATGGCATTGACCATTGTCTGATCTTTGCGCAAACAACACTCCGGGACACGCCAACGGAGGCTACTTGTTTCGATGCGGCCCAGCTTGCAGCCAGGCAACTTGGTTGTGCCGTGAAAACCCATTGGCGCCGAGGAAGCCAGCACATCTCACATGGCTGCGATGGCTGCAGGAGAGGAGAGGATACCTTCTAGCTCTAGCCTCTATAGCTATCAGAACCCAATTTATCAGAAAAAATAAATACTCTACTGTGCATGGCTTGGATCCAGGTCACTAGAACGGGAACAATCGGCTCAATGTATGGTATACACGCCTAGTATGCATCAGTCAAAAGGTTCTTCCTTCCATGTGGATCTCTTGTTAGTACTACTTACCAGTAGAGTTTAGAGCATCTCCAATAGACGCGGTAAAATGCGGGCGCGCCATAAAAACTGCCGGTTTGCAGCGCGGGGGAGGAAAAGCGGCCCACCAGCAGGCGCTGCAAACGCGGCGCTGTAAAAAATTTAGAGCGCGGGCGGGTTTGCGCTATCGCGAGCGGCATAGCTTGTGCGCCAGCTACAGCGCGCGGCATCGCTCGTCCACGCGCGAAAAAACCCCGCGCTAAAACTTCCCCTTCCGCGTCGTCGCCCGAGCGCCCAATCCGTCGTCTCCGCGCGGCCGCCGGCGCAATCCCGACGATGGACGGTTCCTCCAGCAACCCACCGACTCCTCCCTACTCCGTTCCAACCTCCGCCGCCGCCGCCGCCAAATACGCATGAAATTTACTTATGAATGTCCATGTACAAATTTCATCTTCCGCTACGCTTCGTTATTGTCGAACATCTGACTAGAAGTAACTTCCCAAAATGGAAGAATGCCATGGAATTATTTTTGGCTTTCAATAACTTTGATTATGCATCAAGGGAGAATAAGCCCACCGTGCCCACCGCTGGCATGGAGGGGTATGATGAACTAAGAGCATCTCCACCGGCGCCCCCGATAGCGCCCCCGATAGCGATTTGGGGGCCGGGAGCGAAAATGGGCTCCACCGGCGCGTCCCAAACGGCGCCGGCCAATTTTCGAGCCCAGTAGAATCGCTGGCAACCCCGTGTCGGCCCCTTCTCCAAGGGCGCGAATTGTTGGAGATATGCCCAAGAGGCAATAATAAAGTGGTTATTATATATCTTTATGTTTATGATAAATGTTTGCATACCATGCTATAATTGTATTAACTGAAACATTGATACATGTGTGTTATGTAAACAACAAGGAATCCCTAGTAAGCCTCTTGTATAACTAGCTTGTTGATTAGTAGATGATCATAGTTTCATGATCATGAACATTGGATGTTATTAATAACAAGGTTATGTCATTAGATGAATGATGTAATGGACACACCCAATTAAGCGTAGCATAAGATCACGTCATTAAGTTCATTTGCTATAAGCTTTCGATACATAGTTACCTAGTCCTTCGACCATGAGATCATGTAAATCACTTATGCTGAAAGGGTACTTTGATTACATCAAACGCCACTGCGTAAATGAGTGGTTATAAAGGTGGGATTAAGTATTCGGAAAGTATGAGTTGAGGCATATGGATCAAGAGTGGGATATTGTCCATCCCGATGACGGATATATATACTCTGGGCCCTCTCGGTGGAATGTCGTCTAATTAGCTTGCAAGCATATGAATGGTTAATAAGAGATGACATACCACGGTACGAGTAAAGAGTACTTGTCGGAGACGAGGTTGAACAAGGTATAGAGATACCGATGATCAAACCTCGGACAAGTAAAATATCGCGTGACAAAGGGAATCGTATCGTATGTAAATGGTTCAATCAATCACTAAGTTATCGTTGAATATGTGGGAGCCATTGGATCTCCAGATCCGCTATTGGTTATTGGTCGAGAGAAGTCTCAACCATGTCCGCATAGTTCACGAACCGTAGGGTGACACTTAAGGTTTGATGTCGTTTAAGTAGATATGGAATATGGAATGGAGTTCAAGTTTTGTTGGAGTCTCGAATGGGATCCAGGACATCACGAGGATGTCCGAATCCGGAGAATAAGATTTATATAGGAAGTCATTTTCTAAGTTTGAAAATGATCCGGTGCATTTATGGAAGGTTCTAGAAGGTTCTGGACTCCAACTAGCATGGCCGGCCAGCCTAAGGGAGGAGGAGTCCCAGGTGGACTCCACCATAGGGGGCCGGCCACCCCACCAAGGAAAGGGAGGAATCTCACCCCAAGTAGGATTCGTCCATATGGCAGTTTTGAATTGGGGTCTTATTCGAAGACTTTGAGACAAACTCTTGGGGGTTCCACCTATATAATGAGGGACAAGGGGAGGGGGCCGGCCATCACAATCCCCACCTTGGCCGCACCCCATAGAGGCCGGCGCCCCCCTCTCCCCAAACCCTAGCCGCCCTCCTCCTCCACCTCTCCCGCATACGCTTGGCGAAGCTCTGCGGGAGATCTCCACCACCACCGCCACCACGCCGTCGTGCTCTGTCATTCCGAGGAGGATCTACTACTTCCGCTGCTGGAACGGGAGAAGGACGTCTTCATCAACACCGAATGTGTGACCGAGTACGGAGGTGCTACCCGACTGTGGCACTGTCAAGATCTTCTACACGCTTTTGAAAATGGCAAGTGATCATCTTCTGCAACAACGAGATCTAATCTCGTAGGCTTTGGAAATCTTCAAGGGTTAGTCTCGTGATCTTCTCGTTGCTACCATCTTCTAGATTGCATCTTGGATTGGTTTTCATTCTTGCGGTAGGAATTTTTTTGTTTTCTATGCTACGAATCCCATCAGTGGTATCAGAGCCGTGTCTATGCATAGATTGGTTGCACGAGTAGAACACAATTGTTTTGTGGGCGTTGATGCTTTGTTGTCTTTACGTGTACTTTGCATCTTTCGGCATGGTGGGATGAAGCGGCTCGGGCTAACTTTACATGACCGCGTTCATGAGATTTGCTCCACGCTCGACATGCAACTTGTATTGCATAAGTGGCTTTGCGGGTGTCTGTCTCTCCCACCATAGTGAAGATTCAATTTACTCTTTCTATTGACAACACTAGTATCACCATTGTGATTCATGTTCGTAGGTAGATTGGATCTTACTCGAAAACCCTAAACCACGTAAAATATGCAAACCAAATTAGAGACGTCTAACTTATTTTTGCAGGGTTTGGTGATGTGATATGGCCATAATGTGATTATGAATATGTATGAGATGATCATTATTGTATTGTGGCAACCGGCAGGAGCCTTATGGTTGTCTTTAAATTTCATGTTGAGTATTATTTCAAAGTAGTTGTAATAGTTGCTAAATGGGAGAACTATCATGAAGACGACGCCATTGACCTTGAAGCTACGCCGACGATGATGAAGATCATGCCCGTTGATGATGGAGATCATGTCCGTGCTTTGGAGATGAATATCAAAGGCGCAAAGACAAAGGGGCCATATCATATCACATATGAATTGCATGTGATGTTAATCCTTTTATGCATCTTATATTGCTTAGATGACGGTAGCATTATAAGATGATCCCGCTCACTAAATATCAAGATAATAAAGTGTTCATCCTTAGTATGCACCGTTGCTAAGACTTGTCATTTCGAAGCATCACGTGATGATCGGGTGTGATAGATTCTACATGTGCATACAACGGGTGCAAGCAGATTTGCACGGATACTAAGGTTGCCTTGACGAGCCTAGCATGTACGACATGGTCTCGGAACACGGATACCGAAAGGTAGAGCATGAGTCATATGAATGATATGATGAACACTTTGAGTGTTCGCCTTTGAAGTTACATCTTGTCTCATGATGATCGGACTTGGTGTAGTGGATTTGGTTCGTGTGATCACTAAGACAATGTGAGGGATATTGTTTTGAGTGGGAGTTCACCTAGTTTAATTTTGTAGAATTAAAATTTGAACTCAATTTGTCATAAACTTAGTCTAAACTCTTTGCAAATATATGTTGTAGATCATGGCGTCATCAATCAATTTTAACCAGTTCCTAGAGAAAGAAAAGCTTAAAAGCAATGGTAGCAACTTCACCGACTGGTTCCGTCATGTGAGGATCTTCCTCAATGGTGGAAATCTGCAATATGTGCTTGATGCACCGCTAGGTCCCCCACCACCACCTACAGTATCCGAGGACGAAAAGAATGTTTACGAGACTCGGGTGACTCGGTACTCTCAAGTTCAGTGTGCCATCCTGTGCAGCCTAGAGGTGGAGCTCCAAAAACGTTTTGAGCACCACGACCCTTATGAGCTGGTCAATGAGCTGAAAACGATATTTCAAAATCATGCGGCCGTGGAAAGCTATGAGGCCTCGAAACACTTCTTTGGCTGTATGATGGAAGAGGGCAGCTCCGTTAGTGAGCACGTGCTCGCTATGTCCGGGCATGCGAAGCTGGTGACTTGGGGATAGTGATTCCTAACCAACTGGGTATTCATCGTGTCCTCCAATCATGCCACCAAGTTACAAGAACTTCGTTATGAACTACAACATGCAGAACATGAACAAGGAGTTACCTGAACTCTTCTCCATGCTAAATCCTGAGATTGAGATACGAAAAGAGCACCAAGTGTTGATGGTGAACAAGACCACCTTTCAAGAAGCAAGGCAAACCTAAGAAGGGCAACTTCAAGAAGGGCGGCAAGAAAGCTGCGCCTCCCGAGAAGCCTAAGGCTGGCCCTAAACCTGATACTAAGTGTTATTACTGCAATGGGAAGTGGCACTGGAAGCGTAATTGCCCCAAGTACTTGGCTGATCTGAAGAGCGGCCTTGTCAAGAAGAAGAAAGGTATATCTGATATATATGTTATAGATAGATATCTATCTTACTAGTTCTCGTACTAGTGCCTGGGTATTTGATACTGGTTCGGTTGCTCACATTTGTAACTCGAAACAGGAACTACGGAATAAATGAAGCCTAGCGAGGGACGAGGTGACGATGCGCGTTGGAAATGGATCCAAGGTCGATGTGATCGCTGTCGGCACGCTCGCTCTACATCTACCTTCGGGATTAGTTTTAAACCTCAATAATTGTTATTTGGTGCCTGCGTTGAGAATGAATATTATATCTGTATCTTGTTTAATGCAAGACGGTTATTCATTTAAGTCTGAGAATAATGGTTGTTCTATTTTTATGAATAATATCTTTTATGGTCATGCGCCTGAGATGAATGGTTTATTCTTGTTAAATCTCGATAGTAGTGATACACATGTTCATAACATTGATGCTAAGCGAATTAAATTGAATGATAATTCTACTTATATGTGGCACTATTGTTTTCGTCATATTGGAGTGAAGCGCATGAAGAAACTCCATTCCGATGGACTTCTTGAGTCACTTGACATTGAGTCACTTGATAGATGTGAAGCATGTCTAATGGGAAAAATGACTAAGACTCCATTCTCTGGTATAATGGAGCGAGTGACTTATTGGAAATCATACATACCGATGTGTGCGGACCAATGAGTGTAGCCTCGTGGTGGTTATCGTTATGTTCTAACCTTCACAGATGATCTGAGTAGATATGGGTATATCTATTTCATGAAACATAAGTCCAAAACTTTCGAGAAGTTTAAGGAATTCCAAAGTGAAGTAGAAAATCAACGTAACAAGAAGATTAAGTTTCTTTCTGATCGCGGAGGGGAATATCTGAGTTATGAGTTTGACATGCATGTAAAGAAATGCGGAATACTTTCACAGTTGACACCGTCGGGAACACCACAGCGCAATGGTGTGTTCAAACGTCGTAATCGAACTCTCTTAGATATGGTTCGTTCTATGATGTCTCTTACTGATTTGCCGTTATCGTTTTGGGGTTACGCATTAGAGACAGCTGCATTCACTTTAAATAGGGCACCATCTAAATCCGTTGAAACGACACCATATGAATTATGGTTTAAGAAGAAATCTAAGCTGTCGTTCCTTAAAGTTTGGGGTTGCAAATCTTATGTAAAAAGTTACAACCTGACAAGCTAGAACCCAAAGCGGAGAAATGCGTCTTCATAGGATACCCTAAAGAAACTATTGGGTATACTTTGTATCACAGATCCGAAGGCAAAATCTTTGTTGCCAAGAACGGAACCTTTCTTGAGAAGGAGTTTCTCACTAAAGAAGTGAATGGAAGGAAAGTAGAACTCGATGAGGTTATTGAACCTTCTCTCGTAGATCAGAGTAGCGCAGTGCCGGAAGAAGTTCATGTACAGCCTACACCGATAAGAGAGAAAGCAAATGATAATGATCATGAAACGTCGAACGAGGTAGCTACTGAACCTCGCAGATCGACAAGGGAGCGTACCACTCCTGATTGGTATAATCCTTGTCTAAATGTCATGATTGTGGACAACAATGATGAAGACCCTGCGACGTATGAAGAAGCGATGATGACCCAGATTCCAACAAATGGCAAGAAGCCATGAAATCCGAAATGGGATCCATGTATGTTAACAAAGTGTGGACTTTGGTAGACTTACCTGATAGCCGCAAGGCTGTCGAGAATAAATGGATCTTCAAGAGAAAAACATATGCTGATGGTAATGTTACTGTCTATAAAGCTCGACTTGTCGCAAAGGGTTTCCGACAAATTCAAGGAGTTGACTACGATGAGACCTTCTCACATGTAGCGAAGCTAAAGTCTGTGAGGATTTTGTTAGCAATAGCTGCATTTTTCGATTATGAGATTTGGCAGATGGATGTCAAAACGGCGTTCCTTAATGGTGACATTGAGGAAGAGTTGTATATGGTACAACCCAAAGGTTTTGTCGATCCTAAAAATGCTGACAAGGTATGCAAACTTCAGCGTTCCATTTATGGGCGAAGCAAGCATCGGAGTTGGAACCGACGCTTTGATAAGGTGATCAAAGACTTCGGGTTTATACGGTGTCATGGAGAGGTGTATTTACAAGAAAGTGAGTGGGAGCTCTGTAGAATTCCTGATATTATATGTAGATGACATATTATTGATTGGAAATGATATAGAACTATTAACCAGTGTAAAAGGTTATTTGAATAAGTGTTTTTCAATTGAAGACCTTGGTGAAGCAACGTACATTTTAGGCATCAAGATTTATAGAGATAGATCAAGACGCCTAATAGGGCTTTCACAGAGTACATACCTGGACAAGATTCTAAATAAGTTTAGAATGGATGAAAAGAAAGGGTTCTTGCCTATGTTGCAGGTAAGGTCTTGAGTAAGACTCAAGGTCCGGCTACGGAGAAGAAAGAGAGAGGATGAACAAGATCCCCTATGCCTCGGCAGTAGGCTCTATCATGTATGCCATGCTGTGTACTAGACTGGATATCGCACATGCTGTTAGTTTGACCAGCAGATATCAAAGTGATCCAGGAATGGAACACTGGACATCGATCAAGAATATCCTGAAGTACTTGAAAAGGACTAAGGATATGTTTCTTTGTTATGGCGGTGACCAAGAGCTCGTTGTAACCAGTTACACCGATGCAAGTTGGAACACGATCCCGATGACTCTAAGTCTCGTGGGTACGTGTTTATATTGAATGGTCTGCAGTAAGGTGCAGCTCCAAGCAGTGCATGGTGGCGAAGTCTTCAACGAATCGGAATACATAGCGGTCGAGGCTTCATCGGAAGCGGTATGAATGAAGAGGTTCATTATTGAGCTTGGTGTGGTTCCTAGTGCATTGGACCCACTAGTTATCTATTGTGACAACATGAGTGCCATCGCCAATGCACAAGAACCAAGGTCACACAAGAAGCTGGAGCATATCAAGCTGAGTTTTCATTCGATTCGCGAGTACATCGAAGATGGAGAAGTAAAGATTTGCAAAGTACACACTGATCTGAATGTAGCAGATCCGTTGACTCAAGCTCTCCCTAGGGCAAAGCATGACCAACACCAGAATGCCATGGGTGTTAGGTACCTTACAATGTAATCTAGATTATTGACTCTAGTGCAAGTGGGAGACTGTTGGAGATCAGGGTGGGCATTCGGTTTTAACCGAAATTTCGGTTCGGTTTTTGCGGTTTTTGAACAAATTCGGTTTTCAAAAATGGTAGCCGAAATTGACAAATTCGGTTCGGTTTTTGGTTAAAACCGAATGAACCTACTCACTTGAACAAATAGTAGGCATCACCGAAGAAAGCAAATAGTGATTGACATATCAACACAAAAGCATCAACTGCGCAAGAAATCGACAAATGAGCACCAATCGTGGAGGGATGCTATTTGGTAGGCTGTGACGCTCGTGGTACAGGTGCATCACTCGTGAGCGATTAAAAGGGGTAGCTAAGACTTTGAGCGACATGTTCTATTATGCAGGCTTCACGCTATATTCAGAAAGAGCTAGTACATCAAAGACTGAAGTCATACATTGAATGAACAATTTTTGGAACATCAAACGCAATTGGGCTTCTATGGAATGATCGGTTTATGCACAAATTGATGGTAGGTTACTCAATTCGGTCTATTCGGTCTAGTTCGGTTGGTGGGGCTAAAAACCGAATTCTACCAAATTTAATTCGGTTAGTATAAATGGAAACCGAAAAAATAGCGGTTAATGGAAAAAACCGAGATTTCGATTAGTTCGGTTTCGGCTTCGGTTCGGTTTTCGATTTCACGGTTTTTATGCCCACCCTGAGTTGGAGATATGCCCAAGAGGCAATAATAAAGTGGTTATTATATATCTTTATGTTTATGATAAATGTTTGCATACCATGCTATAATTGTATTAACCGAAACATTGATACATGTGTGTTATGTAAACAACAAGGAGTCCCTAGTAAGCCTCTTGTATAACTAGCTTGTTGATTAATAGATGATCATAGTTTCATGATCATGAACATTGGATGTTATTAATAACAAGGTTATGTCATTAGATGAATGATGTAATGGACACACCCAATTAGGCGTAGCATAAGATCACGTCATTAAGTTCATTTGCTATAAGCTTTCGATACATAGTTACCTATTCATTCGACCATGAGATCATGTAAATCACTTATGCCGGAAGGGTACTTTGATTACATCAAACGCCACTGCGTAAATGGGTGGTTATAAAGGTGGGATTAAATATTCGGAAAGTATGAGTTGAGGCATATGGATCAAGAGTGGGATATTGTCCATCCCGATGACGGATAGATATACTCTGGGCCCTCTCGGTGGAATGTCGTCTAATTAGCTTGCAAGCATATGAATGGTTAATAAGAGATGACATACCACGGTACGAGTAAAGAGTACTTGTCGGAGACGAGGTTGAACAAGGTATAGAGATACCGATGATCAAACCTCGGACAAGTAAAATATCGCGTGACAAAGGGAATCGGTATCGTATGTAAATGGTTCAATCGATCACCAAGTTATCGTTGAATATGTGGGAGCCATTATGGATCTCCAGATCCCGCTATTGGTTATTGGTCGGAGAGAAGTCTCAACCATGTATTCACGAACCGTAGGGTGACACACTTAAGGTTTGATGTCGTTTAAGTAGATATGGAATATGGAATGGAGTTCGAAGTTTTGTTCGGAGTCTCGGATGGGATCGAGGACATCACGAGGAGGTCGGAATGGTCCGGAGAATAAGATTCATATAGGAAGTCATTTTCTAAGTGTGAAAATGATCCGGTGCATTTATGGAAGGTTCTACAAAAGTCCGGAAGAAATCACCATGGAAGGTGGAGTCCGGAGGGACTCACACCTAATGGCCAGCCAGCCTAAGGGAGGAGGAGTCCCAGGTGGACTCCACCATAGGGGCCGGCCACCCCACCAAGGAAGGGAGGAATCCCACCTCAAGTAGGATTCGTCCATATGGCAGTTTTGAATTAGGGTCTTATTCGAAGACTTTGAGACAAACTCTTGGGGGTTCCACCTATATAATGAGGGACAAGGGGAGGGGGCCGGCCACCACAATCCCCACCTTGGCCGCACCCCATAGAGGCCGGCGCCCCCCTCGCCCCAAACCCTAGCCGCCCTCCTCCTCCACCTCTCCCGCATACGCTTTGGCGAAGCCCTGCCGGAGATCTCCACCACCACCGCCACCACGCCGTCGTGCTGCCGGGATTCCGAGGAGGATCTACTACTTCCGCTGCCCGTTGGAACGGGGAGAAGGACGTCTTCATCAACACCGAACGTGTGACCGAGTACGGAGGTGCTACCCGACTCTGGCACCGTCAAGATCTTCTACGCGCTTTTGAAAGCGGCAAGTGATCATCTTCTGCAACAACGAGATCTAATCTTGTAGGCTTCCGTTTGGATGTTTGAATTGGCAGCCTTGGTATTGCATTCGGTGGAATATCAATATCCTGTGATATTTGCATTGAGATTCAATGTCAATATTTCTGTTTGGATGTTTAGATATTTGGTAACTACAATTGATATCCTAGTTGAATGCCAAATCTTGTTTGGATGGTCAAGTTGATGTATTGCATTTGTACGCAAGTATGATCTTGATACATGTTTGAAAATGATTTCTTGCGTACAAACTTCCTTCGGTTCACATGCAAAATTCCTTTTTCCTAAAAGCTTGACTAGACCAGAACCTTTGATTCCTTCAATATGTCTTGGACGAGGCACATGCTTAGACTGAACTGAATAGTTTGAGTTACACTACACTGCGGCAGCATCAGAGGCCAATCTTTCGGACTGGGCGACCAAACTGTCACCGCGCCTAGGCTACCAAGCTACCGACGGCGTCTACTGCTAGCCCCGCGTCGAGTTCAGGTTCAGTTTCTCTGGTGTGCTACCTGTTCAAGCGAGAGGGGGAGATTCAGAGAGAGGAACAGTGACGGAGAGAGACAGCGGAGATGCGAGTAAGGTTGGACGTAGGATCTCAGGCGAAAGGGGAGCGACCCGCGGCAATGAACCTGCTACGCCAGAGCTCGGGACGCTGCTGAGATCGATGGACGCCGGAGGTTGGTCGAGTCGACCCTGTTTAGAAGAGAGAGATGATGGGAGAGAGGACCGTCACGGGAGATTTTTGCAGGGAGGTAGGACGTCGGGCGGGAGGCTGCCGGCTGCCGGCCGCAGGCGCAGCGCACAGCTTGAGGACCAGGGGGCGAAGTACTTGCGCCACCGTCGCAATTTAGGTCTGGCACGGGGGAGAAGATAGATTCTATCGAGTGGATGAGACGACACGTTCTATTGGTGGAACGAAGCGGTATGCACGCTGCCCCGAATGCATCCCGATGTCTAGGCCGGGAGCTGGACTTTCGGGACAGGGGTCAAAATAGCGTGCTAAATGAAATAGCGTTGGTCTCCTTCAAACGCTATGACGCTATATCGTGCTAATTTCGTGCTATATTTCAAATAGCGTTTTGAAAAAATATTAAATATAGTCTAAAAATAAAGGATTTTGCTAAAAAAAAAGTTGGATATTTAGTCCAAAAAAAGACTGAATCATACATACATAACCACATACAACAAATATATCTCTAATTTTTCAGAAGGCTAACATCAGTATTTCACAAGGCAATAACATAGTATAAATTCTTTATTAAGAATCATCCGCATTAGCGATATTAAGTTCTAATCTACAAAAGGAGCCAATATATTGTAGTTCATCACCACGAAAAGGTGAAAGCAACTTAGATTGAAAAAATAGCGCGCTAACGCTATGAAATTTTAGCACGATATATCATGGTATTTCACAAATAGCGCCATAGCGAGCAAAATTACTAAAATTTAGCGTAGACCCTCCAAATATGCTATTGCGTGGTATTAGCGAAGAAATAGCGCGCTATTTTAAACCTTGGTCGCAACACATGAATCGGGCCAGCTGAATATTCAACCCGAATGCCTAGCTTGAATGTATGGTACATCCAAACGCCTTGAATTGAGGTATTCGGGCTGTGAATGCCCCAATACCCAATACCGAGTCCCAATACAAACATCCAAACACTGCCCAAGGGTTAGTCTTGTGATCTTCTCGTTGCTACCATCTTTTAGATTGCATCTTGGCTTGGTTTTCATTCTTGCGGTAGAAATTTTTTTGTTTTCTATGCTACGAATCTTATCACGAATCGGGCGCGCCGGCGCCTCGCGAGGCTGAAAATATTGGGCGTGGGAGCTGCCTGTCAGTGACGCCAGGGCGACGCGCGGGATATTTTACCGCCACGACGCCTGGCCGGAAACTCTCCCTCCACGGTTCCGCGCGGGAAAGTCTCCCGCCATGACACCGCGCGGGATGTTTCCCGCCTCGCCGGCGGTCTATATTATCCCTCCTCCCCCCGCCATTGCTGCAAAAACCCTAGAAAAAGCACAATGTGGGATTCGTGGGACGAGACGACGCTAGAGGCGACTGTAGAAGTGTTGGAGGCGGACCCGCAGCTCGCAGAGTACGAGGCGTGGGAGGAGGCGGCACTAGCGGCGACCGTAGATGCCTACGACGCAGGCGAGCAGCAGTGCCAGGAGGTGGAGCGGCGGGAGAGAAGGGAGCGCGGGGAGGCGCGGCGGGAGGCAGAGCGGCGGCAGCGGGAGGAGGAGAACCGGCTGGTGCTCGAGGAGGCGGAGCAGCTGGAGTTCCACGAAGCGCGGCGGTGGCGGGAGGCGCTGAACTCAGGATGAAGTCTACGAGGCGCGTGGTTTGGCGGAGATGCAGCTCCGGCTACAGAGGCAGGAGTTGGATCACCGTCGGCGGCGGGAGGAGCTGGAGCAGCAGCTGCGTCAGGAGGCGGTGGCCGCGGATAGAGCCGCCTACTTGACGTTTGTGGCGGAGAGAGCAGCGGGGGATCGATGATGGAGGAGCAGCGCAGAGAGCATGGGAGAGAGTTCCGGTCGATCGTCCACCTCCACAGAGCCGGGTGGCCAGTAGGTAGTAGGCTAGAGATAAGCAGGTTTCAAATATCATCCGGGGTCGAGGACTGAATAATGTTTTACTCGGATTTGCCTGAAAATGTTATTCATTCCTTGAACCTGGACGATATTAAAATGAAACTCTAAGTATAAATATGTAGTTTTTGTAAAAAAACTTCTATCGGGGCCGCCTGTTTGGGGGCGCCGGCGTGGGAACTGCTCCCCCAAATACAGGATGTAGTGCCGGCGTCCCCCAAATGGAGGTGCCGGTGCCTCTGCCGGCGACTATTTGGGGGGCGACGGTGGAGATGCTCTAAGGCCATTTCCAACAGGGAGACCCAAATCGGCACGTTGGGCCATCCGTTTGCATCCGTTTGGGTGGGCGCACGGACGCGCGGGCAGAGGCTGGCGTTCGCCCGACCGTTTGGGTCGCGCGCTGCGCCCAACGTTGCGGCCACCCATTTTGCCAACGCGGCCCAGCCATTTCGTCGAACAGGGTGCGGGCACCGGCCATCGCTGCTGCGGGCATCGGCCTCGGGGCCTTGGAGTGCGTCGCCGGTGCATGGTTGAGGTCAATAGACGAAGGGGTGGCCCCGTCATGGATTTTCCCACCTCCGGTGACCCATCCCGTGGCGGGCACAAGATCCGCCCCGCCAGCGCCATCATTTCGTATGCGCCGGGCGGTACCCAAACGGGGCAGTCGGTGGGGCTCTTGACTGGGGAGGAAGCGGCCGGGTCATGGAGGAGCTGTAGCTTCCCGCCGAGGCTATGCCGGCGCCCGTCGCGACGCGTTGTGTCCGTAAAAGAGCATTTGTCTTCGCCTCCGTTTGGAGGAGTTGGAGCTGCTCGGCCTCCCTCTGCCGCTCTTCCGCGGCGGCGGCCTCCCTCTTCCGCTGATCGAGAGTCTTGCGCCGCTCGGCACGCTTCTTGTTCTCCACTTGCCTATGCTCCACGGTGAGCTCAGGCCTCGCCTTGTTCGTCGCCCCCGCAGGCTGCGCGACCACTGAAACGGTCGGGACCTCCTCAGCGACAGGAGCGACAACGGCGACGAGCTCGGCCTCGTCTCCGATGGTGGCGGCGGCGACGGCTTCGTCGACCATCCTCTAGGTTTGGGACTAGAGTGGAGTGGTTGTGGTTTGGGAGGCAGGCACGTGGGCTAGGGGAGGACAAGGGGAGGACGCGGTGTCCGTGGCCACAAAAACTAGGACCAGATTTGGCCTAGCTTTGGATCGTCCCGGACGCCGGGGCCATCTGTTTTTGGGATGCGTCCGCGCGTTGGGACACAGATTTGTTCGGTTCAATCCATCCGGACACGCAGAGCGGGATGGGTCGCCCCGTTGAAGATGGCTGAAGGCCTCGTCAAAGCGCTCTGTACCTGCGTTTTCTTGGTGTGTGCATCAGTCAAAAGGTTTTCCCTTCCATGTGGATCTCTTGTTACTTAGTAATAAACAGAGTTTGGGGCAAATGATTGCGATGCTAGCAAGGTATAGGCTCCCGTTCATTGCGCTGTCACGGCTGGGGAGTCCATGTCTATTTATGTTAAGTAGTGATGCAGCATTGGCCTGGATGCGCAAAGTATTCCCGACTCGGGGTTTTCTATGTGGCTTTGTGCTTTTTTGTCTGCCTTTTGGAAAGGTTGACACGAGCTGACGAGCAGGAGCAAACGAAAAGAGGGGCTTCAGTCTTTCAGATAGGATAGCATGGAAAATGAGGTAAAGAGTTTAATCCGTGATGGTGATGCATTCATGTTCTGCAGCCTAAAAGAAGTGTTCAAGGCTGTTCCTTTTCATCAGAAGCAGTGGGTCAAGTCTGAAGAATCGGTTTCTCCTTTGTTTCGCCACAAAGATCACATGGACGTGAGCGATAGAATACTGTGTGTTGCGTAGGTGGCGAGCTGATGCAGGTGCGCAAGCGAGTGCGAGACATGAGCCATGTCAATTATTTAAACATGCTGGTTGCCGAAAGTGCCGGTCATACACCTAGCTAGGTAGCTAGGTTTGGATACCTCCTCAGAGTTTCTCCTCAGGGCATCTCCAGCGGCGCGACGCATTTCAGACATCGAAACGGACGCGTCGTGTCCGTTTGCGTCGGCCGAAATGGTCGAAATCGTCCGGGCGTCCGTTTGCGTGGGGTGGCTCCAGCGGCGTGACGCATTTTTTTTTTCATTCATGCAAGCATAATTTACGTTAAAAAAACATAAAAAAGCCATAAAGGCGTGCTAAAAGTTGCTGCTGCCCCTGGTCGTCGTCGGCGACGAGGTTAATGAACTCCGGCGTCGGCCATGGAAGCTCGTACGCGGCGGTGGAGGAGGTACCGCCGCATGGGCAGGAGGTTGTGGCGGGGATCCCACGCCGGAGCAGCGGGCGGAGCGCGGTCGTTGGGCGCGTCGGCGTAGCCGGAGGGTCGCCGGCCTCCTGCGCGACGGCGCTCCCGCGCTGGATTGCGAGCCCCTCCCACAAGCGAGCTCGTTGAGCTCGTCTCGCGCGCTGTTGGCCGGTGCCATGGCAATGGCCTCATCCTCGGAAAGGTCCGGCGGCCGGGTTCCGGATCCCACGCCGGCCCGCCGTCGTCGTGGTCGTAGTCGGATGTCGACGTCCTCGTCACGTCCTCTCGTCGTCCGCGTCCTCACTCGTTCTCTTCTTCTTGCGGCGATCTCTCGGTCGAAGAAGTCCACGTCGCCGAGGTAGCCGGCGGCGGCGCGTCGAACTCCCACGTCCCGAATGAAATCTAGTTGTAGGAGTTCAGCGCATACGCCTCTCCCCAAGATCCGGCGGCAAGATCGCTCGGCGGCGCGCACCGTCTCGCCGCTCTCGGCCCTCGCGCGGCACGGGGACCGGCACGCGCCGGAGTTGGGTACCCTCCCGGCAAGTTCGCGTCCGGCCATGGCACAGCCGGTTTTCCTCCCATAGCTGCCGCGCGCTCAACGCGGACGTGCGGCCGACCCTTGCCTTCTTGCCGGAACGCGAGCCCCTGGTCGTTTTTCGTCTTGCGGAACGGCCAGCATTTCTTTCCCGTGACGTCGGTGGGGTGGATACTGTGGGATTTGGCAATGGTTTGGTCGTCGAAATGGACGCCGGCAGCGTCCATTTAAAAGGCTCCGACGCCATATCGCCTTCAATGGCCTGCCTGCAACGTCTACAAGCTGCGCACGCTCGCGAGCGAGCACGCCATTGCGCGCGCCCTGCGAGGGCGGCGCCGCCCGAGTAATGCACGAAGACGAAGCGGTTGTGCCCAAGGCGGGCCGTGCGAGACCGAGCGGACATTTGCGGTCCGCGCGTCCGAGACGCCAGCGCATGTTTGGCGGTTTGCGTCTCTGACGGATCGCTGCGTCGCCGCTGGAGGTGGTGCACGATGCATTTTCGGTCACGGCGGACGGTCGCTCAGCGTCCGTTTGCGTCGCGCCGCTGGAGATGCCCTCACAGTTTTGCTCATGCACATGCAAAAGAGAACAAATGGTTGGGTTTATTTTGGAATTTGGAGTGGAGCGTAAAGTGTAATTGATCTTGCCGATTCTACCGGCTGATTTCTGCTTTTTCAGCCAATAGCTTGTTCTAACATAGTGAGAGTTTCGGGTAAATGTGCCTCATGTATTAGTGGGAGCAGATCCAATTAAACTGATGTGCACTAGCTGCCATTTTATACACACCATCTTATCAGTGTCCAACCGACTTGGAAACCCCTACAAATAATACAAGTATACAGGCACTGTATGTCGGTCAAAGGATGTGCTTGATCGATGATTGAACATCTGAGAGCGAAAAAAGGAGTACTTCCTGACATTTATTGAGTTGAACATTGATTCTCCTCAGTACGTGATCAGATCATCTTATTATGGCCACAACTACTGTAGCTAACAAGCAAAGAAATGATTAGATCGATGCGTGGGTAGTACGGAGTACTAGTGAAAATTTCTGATAAACTGTTTGACTCACTGAAGTTTCTTAATCTAACGTCTGCGGCTACGAACCATACGTAGTTCGGGTAATTGCTTCGAGTGTCGCTAGCTGGCTAATGCACGGAAGCTTCCTAGGAGCAACAGCTAGCACTACTTTAACCTTTCGCATATTAACCCTTCAGCCATGACATCGCACTTCTTTATTATTTAAATTTTAAATAATTATTTGAATAAGACACAATGAATATATTTTGTTTTAATAATAAATATTGAAACAATAAAATAATCTTTTTTGTTAAAATCTAAAACCTCACAAAAGTACTATTTCCTTTTGATTTCGATGAATCTGAAAAATCGTTAAACGGCTATAGGACGTTAAATTGAATGTAACTTTTTTCTGTAGATACATTTTCATATAATTATTTTTTTCATCGGAGGTCATACGTAAATAGAAAAGCAGTTTTACTGAAACATGATGCCATTTTGCTAATATATCAAAATTCATGTTTGTTAATTTTCCTAACAACTAGAACACATAATACATGGTTATCTGAAAGGATTTTATAGTTTAAAATTTCTAAAATTTTCTTATATTTATATTCCTAGGGGGTGCAAGGAGCAAAACAAAGGGAAAAAAGGCAAAGCCGTTGGCATTAGGGCTGAATAGAAAAAGGGGAAAAGAAAAAAACTTGTGCCGACAGCTTTCGTCGGCATAGGGCTGAATAGAAAAAAACTTGTGCCCACGGCTTATGCCGATGGCAAAGTCGTCGGCCTTGTCTAATATCGTCACGACGGACATCCCCAGGCCACGCGTCCTAGTCTATGCTGATGGCCAGACCTGGCCTATGGTGACGGCCTTTTGTTGAGTCGACTGGCCGTCGAGAGTCGACACAGGTTGCCCTACGACGATGAGTTGACTTTTCTGTGCCCACGGCCTTTTCTACGGCCTGCCCTTTTCAAGTCTTGTGTTGATGTTCCCAACAAAATGCCGTCGGCACAGAGCCTAGTTCGTTGACATCTTGTCTGTTTCCGTAGGGATACAAGCAACATGAATGCTTAATTACACTCAAGAAGAACCGGCCCAGATTGTTGGGCTAGGCAGCTCATGTCCTCATGCCACCCAACCCCTCCCAACCCTAGCCGCCCCCAACCCCAACCCTCCTCCTCCCACCGCCGCCGCCGGCAGCGCTGCCGGGGCAAAGACCTCAGGGCGTGGCGGCGGCGGGGGCTTTCCCTCTTGACGTGGATGGGACGGTGGCTGGGTCATCCCCTCGACGGCGGCGGCGGTAGACCTCCTCCATCCCATGTGATGGCGGGACGGCGGCGGTCGGAGGAAGAAGGGGCGGCGGTGGCCAGAGTGCTGCGGCCTCTCCTGCCTCCCGTCGGTGGCACACCGGTGGTGGCTGGTGGTGGGACGGTTTGCGCCATCCCCTCCGCTTCTCGCCGGTGCGGGGTGGTGACCTTGGGTTTCTCCCGCGGTTCGAGTACACCCGGGGCAGCAACCTCGGGTTTGATGGAGGAGGCGGCCTTCTTCTTCGTCGGAGGTGGTCGGCCGGCTGTCCCGTGTGGGGATCATGGGATCTCACACAGGGTTCCGGCGATGTGATCTAGTCCGGTGTCATGGCGGCCGGTGAACTGAGCCTCGACCTCGGTCTTGGCGGATGATGGCGCCATCGGTCGACGTCGTTACCTTGTCGAAGGCGTCATCTTTGCCCGTCTTGGCACTACACTCGGCGAGTTGGGGATGCGCGGCTGCCGGTGAAAACCGTGTTCGACCTCGGTTGGCGGACGATGGCGACGTGTCGCGCCGCAACCTTCTTGAAGGCATCGTCGACACAGTCTGCGGTTTTCACTCGTGCTGCTCGGGGAAACCCTAGGTCCGGTATCGGATCGGACGATGGCGGCGCGTCTGCGTCGTTCTACCTCTTGGGGCATCGTTTTTGGAGCAGCTGCTGGATGTTGGCGGACTTCGGTGGAGTGGTGTTCATCTACCACATTGTTGGCACCGAGTCTCGGTGGCATGGTGCAGGTATCGACGATGATGCGGGATGATGTATACGTGCAGGAGGGTGGAGTCGTCTGGCGTCATGGTGGCATCGACGGCAGGTCTTGCAAGGTTAATGCGTTGATCTCTCTTGAAGATGGAGTCGAGGAAGACGGCGGGAGCAACTCCGGTGGCGTGTGCGTTGGCGTGCGCTGAGAGTCTGCTTAACTGGATGTGTTTCTCACCTCTATTGGGCGATGAGAAGGCATTTAGTTTTGGATGATTTGAGTTGGTGTATTGTCACCCTCTTCATCCTACTGTAGGTATAGTAAGGTTGCTTCGAGTTTGATCTTTTGTATTTTTTCTTGTAAGGTTTCGTGAATAATCTACTAAAAAAATGGCGTGTGCATCCTTTAGATGCAGAAGCTAGGGCGATATTTCCCCCATTTCGAAAAAATGAATGCTTTATTACACGTACGGACGCCTGGGACCTAATAAAGTGTTTCTTTATGCATGGAGACGCAGCACGTTGCTGACTACATATATACCACCAATAGCAGGTACAGTACGTAGTATCGTGGTATACAACGTAGAAGAAAAAGAAGAAGACAAATGCAAACGAAGGGAGAACGGATGACCCTCCCGTACGTCCCTGCTTCATCGCATCAGCAGCAGCATCCAGCAACTACCACTGCACATGCTCCTCCTCCGTGCCGCCGTGCATCCCTCCGCGATCACGGCGGTCGACATCATACGGCCGGCGAGCGCTTGGCCGCTTGCACGGTCACCCCCTGTCCTAGATGCTGCATGCCTAGCCTCGCCGTACGTACCGTGCTACCCTTCAGCTTCCGTAGTTCCGGTCCTGCCCTCGCCCATCTTTTCGTCAGGCAGCCATGCTGCCAGCTCCATCGATGCATCCCCGCTTCGATCTGTACGTACTCCTGCAGGATCAAGCAAGATGCATGGGATGCACACTGGGAGCTTCCTGCCTGCCACCGGTCGGTCCCGCTCGTCGCCGCCGTGTGCCGTGGTCCCAACGACGTCGTCCAACTTTTTTTACTCTCTCTCCGCCGCGGGCGGCGGGAAAGCGCTCCTCAGCTTTGGTGCCGCGCAGACCGATGCATGGGCGCCGACCCACACGGGGGCTTTCTGAATAGGTTGTTTTGGTTACATGCGGCTGAGTTTGAGGCTTGGAGCAGCATGCATGGGCGTCGAGCTCCATCACCCGCCGCTGCCGGAAGGAGTCCCCCAGACGACGACGCTATTTGGGTCCCAATGGGGATAGATAAGGGCATCTCAAACGGACACAACACCGCGCAGCTCCGACGGGATGGAGATCCCTCCCGTCATCCCGTGGACATGCCTGGCCGGGCCATGCATGTAACCTGCCTCGTACAGCACACTGGCCTCCTCTTCGTTGAGAGCGCGGCGGCAAAAGCCGTTCATGGCGGCACCGTACGTTTCCCTCGATACGATCAACCATGGCATGGTATGGCGCGTTCCTAGTAGCTCGTCATAGAAAATGAGGCGAGGTCGAAGCGGGAGCGGCAGGGATAGAAATAACAGGAACGGCGGGAACCGTCAGGAAGGCGTGCTGGAACGGCCGGGTGGCAACACATTGCCGCTGCCGCGTGCCATTGATGCGACGAGATGCATTGACCAATGCTATTTGGATGGATGAGGGAAAGGTATTAGGAGGGCCGAGGGCATATATATGCTCTGAGGAGGCAACTAACAATGTTCCGTTTCACCAACCATGAGGGCCTCAATCTACCAAGAGAAATAACATTGTTTGACACTAATGAAACGATGAAGCGCGCTGGAACTCATCTCACTTGTGATCACAAGAAAATTATCGAATCCATGAATCTTGTAATGGATTGTTGGCCTGGTGTCCACTATATCGTGCGGGTGAGATCATGATCATTCGAACCTACATTCAGGTATAGATTTTGGTTTGTCATACGATCGAGTTTGTTAGAACATCTCTAACATATGATGTATGATCAAGGAAAAAAATAGCACGCTATAACAAAATAGCGTGGGTCTAAAAATACGCTATTAGCATGTTATAGCGTGCTATAGCGTCGAAATAGCGTAGCGTCGGCTCTCCAGATATGCTATAACGTGCTATTAGCGTTGAAATAGCGGACACAATTAAGGGATGCCCTAAAAAATTTACATCACCAAAACATTTTAGGCACCCATTGGAGTTTTTTTTTTTTGCCTCGGATGATATATATGAAAGCTAGGTAAACATATGTCGTATTTTACATAATCTATTTCCTTCACTTTAAAATAAGTGTCACAACTATTTTTATCTACAGAGACATTTATACGTGAAATATATACAGATACATTCGAATCTAGATGAAGTTGAGTCACTTATTTGTAGACGGTGGAAGTATTATAGATGCTCGCGCTGAAGCACAAACTCCACTCCGGTTCAACAGTTTGCACTGCACGCGACGCAGGTCGCCTCGATGTCTTCTGATCCGTTTCTTGTCTGATCGATCTCAAAATGTGCGTCTGGTCTCAAGATGCTCGCAAAACGTAACATTTATCGTTGCGTGATCGGAAGTTTCGGAGCAAGCAACAGGTTGTGGGTACAGGGAGGGGGGCTACTTGTTCCGATGCGATTTCGTCGGTATACTGCGAGGCAAGTTGGCTAGCTGCACCTGCAGTCGCTGTGAAATCTCATTGACACCGAGGATGTCAGGCCAGCTGTCGTCTGTGATCTTCTTACACTTGGCCTCAATGGCGAGTGATGACTGTCGATGAATGAATAGTTAACGGCCCTGTGAATCCATCACATGGCTAAGATAGCTACAGTCCATGGATCCCTCTAGCTCTAGCTTCCACTGCTAGCTACGAGTATATACAACAAGTCTATCGGAATCCAATTGACAGAAAATCAATATGCTACTATACATGGCTTCGATCCAGGTCAGTAGAACTGAATCGAGCAGCTGCTGGATCAATGTATATTCAAGCTACTATACATGCGGGCCGAGGCCGCTGTTGGCGCTGGGCGGCGTCTCCGTCGTGGCGCAGGGGTGGCGCGGTGCTGGCCATGGTCTTGGGCTAGGATGGCAGTGCGGTGGCGGCTGCGGGTGTGCGGGGAGCTCTTGTATGCGGGTTTCGGCGTTCGTGCTCGAGCCCCGTGTTGGTGTTGGTCGGCGTCCCCTCTATGTGGCGTTCCGGCGGCGCCCACGGTGCTCTTCGGCGGTGCTCCGTTGGCTTCAGGCTGTGCAGCCCGCTGCGCGACGGCGGCTAGAGGTTGGCCTGGAGGATGCTGCAAGAAGACGAGCGTTTCAGGCTGCGGGGCGGGGTGCGTACGGCGGATCTCCGGGGGTCGCGATGCGGCAGTTTGTAGGTGGTGGTTTGTGCCGGTCCTTGTAGGGAGGGCGCGAGGTCTTGGGACTCTTTGGTGGGCGAAAGCTCTGTCTTGGCGGCCGGCCAGGACCGACGACGGTGACGCCTGTGGGCGCCGCATCCTTCTTGAAGGCGTCGTCGAAGCGGGTGTTTCTTGATCTTCGCCCGGGCTTTCCGGGGGAAACTCTAGATCCCTCGCGGGATTGTGCGTGGGAGGCGCTCTTGTGTCGCTTTGCCTCTTGGGGCCTCGCTTTGGACGTCCACCGGACAGGGGGTCTTGTGGAGTGTTTTGGCGGTTCGGCGGAGGCGGGTTCGTCTTCTGTCAGGTGGGGCGCGGTATAGGGGCCGGCGTGGTAGTTGGAGCGGTGGCTCCGGTCTTTCACCTCCGCCTTGACGTGTGGTGTCGACCTGGTTGGTCGTCGACCCGTGTGGAGCGCAGCCTCGGGGATGGCGTGTGGTGTCGTGGTGGTTTTTCGAGTTTTCCTCATAAGGCCAACTCTTTTCTATGGATGAAGGCAAAGCTTTTGGCTTGTTTCAAAGAAAAAAAAACAATACTAGTCTTGCTCTCTAGTCTCTACATGTGTGTCTTCATCGTGTGTGCACCGGTCAAAAGGTTCTCCTTCCATGTGGATCTCTTGTTACCTAACAATGCAGTGTTTGTGCCAAATGATTGCGATGCTTGCAAGGGTATAGGCTCCCATTCATTGCGCTGTCACAACCAGGGAGTGCATGTCTGCTTATGTTAAATATCCCCTCCTTGCCAAAATGTAGCATACAAATTTAAAAATCAAACTTTATAAATTTCACCAAATATGTAGAAAAAATTATCAACATCTAGGATAAAAAATCATTGCCATCAGATTGAGTATGATGTATATTTTTGTATGGTATCCATTTTGTATTTAGATATAGTTATTTTTCTCAATAAATTCGGTCGGAGTTAATGAAGTTTGACTTTTTTAAAAACTTATATGCACAATATTATGTTAAGAAGGGAGTAGGATAGTGCATTGGGCTAAGTATATCTGCTTCAGGGTTTTCTATGTGTCTTTGTGCTTTTTGTCTACCTTTTCGTAAAGGTTGATAAAAGCACGAGAACATGAAAGATAGGAGAGGGCCCAAAATTCAAATTTGTTATGGCAACTTTGGCGTCACAAGCTTCAGTCTTTCAGATAAGAGGTATGAAAATCAGGTAAAAAGATCAGTGCATGATTTGTCCATGTTCTGAAACCTAAAAGAAAACTGTTTTGGGCTGTTCCTTTTGAGAAGTAGTGGGGTCAAATCTGAAGAATCTGTTCCTCCTATCTTTTAGCACAAAGATCACATGGACATGAGGGCTAGAAATTGGTGTGCTACGTAGGTGGCTAGCTAGATCCAGGCAGGATGCAGCAGGTGCAGAAGTGAGAGTGAGACATCCAGTGGATTCAAACAAAGCTTTGCTCATGCAAAACAAGGCCGTGAGACATATTTAAACCTGCTGGTCGTCAAAGTGCTGGTCATACACCTAGATAGCTATGTTTGGACACATCCTAATTTGCGCATGCGCAAAAACACAAATGGGTCGGTTTATGTTAAATTTGAGTTTTGGTTAGTAAACATGCTGGTTGCCAAACGAGCTGGCCATTCACCTAGGTAGCTAGGTTTGAATACCTCCTAATAAAATGGTTACTCCTAAATCTGATATTACTTACTCTATCATTGAGTTACATTGTTGGTCGACCTCTAAGTTACAAAAATTAGGGGAGGAGAGAGTTTTCTTCAGACTATTTATATTAAACTTATTTTTTTATCAAAGCCACATACTTTCGAATTTGAGTATGGAAAAACGACACACACACTCACACATACATTCGTGCATCCTCTACCTGCAAAAAAAAATTCTGAATTTTTATAGCGCTAGAAATACGAATTTTGGGACGGTTTGTTTTGGAATTCGAAGTGGAGTTGATATTGTATTTGATTTTGCAGATTTTGCAAGCTGATTTTCTGGTTTTCAGCGAAAATTTGTTGTAATACGGAGAAATGGTAAATTGGATGTATATTAACTATATATATGGTACTCCTCCCGTCTGAAAATAATTGAATTTCAAGTTTTCTCCTAATCCAAACTACCGAGTTCATAGGATATATATCAACACCTAAACACCATTTTTGTCTTATTAGAGTCATCATACAATATATTTCCATAATTTATGGATTGGATGCTATAAATATTTATTTATATATTTTGTATTTATATCTGATCAAAATTAGAGAAATTTAACTCTCAGGATAAAATTAGAAGTTTAGTTATTTTATTAGGAAGGTAGTAGTACCTTAGTGACAATATATAGAACTGTTTTGTACTAGCTGGTCATTTTGTTCATTACACATCTTTATAGTGTGCAACGAACTTGAAAACTCTGACAAAATTAGTTAACAGTATACCATTACTGTACCACTGTCCGTGAAGAAAGGATTGATGATTCAACATCTAGGAGAACAAAAAGTGTACATCCAAGCATTATGACTTGGAACATTGATTCTTCTTGGTGATCTTTACCGTATTATTATAGGCATAAGCGCAGCGAGCAACAAGCCAATGATTAGATGGGCAAAATGACAGGTTGGTTTGACTGACCGAACTTTCTTAAACTATGCATGTATGATTCGTGTATTTCGAACAATTGTTAGATGGTCAAGAATGGGGATTTGGCAGGGAGATTTTATCATTGCGCTTGTTCAATCTGCATCATTGGTAGGGACTATTAGTACTAGTGCATTGATGCAATTGTGTGCATTTTGCCCACTTGTGAATTGTTAATCTTACGTGTGCATTGTTAACATGCGTACTACTCCAATATGGATGCTGATTGTCTAAGTGTACCAGTCTATCACTAGAAGGTACTACTAGCACCGTCATATACAAGGTTGAACGGAGGATGAAGAAGAAGAAGACGATGATTTCCCGTCCCGTCTCATCGCGTCGCAATAGCAGCAGCATCCAGCAAGTACCACTGCTGCACGGTCATCCCCTGTGCTAGATGCTGCCTAACCTCGCCGTACGTACCGCCGCTACCCTTGAGGAGCGTGCAGTCCTGCCCTCGCCTATCTTTTCGCCCCGTTCTGCCTGCGGTGCGCGGAAAGGTCGAGAGAGAAAATGATAGACCTCGCCTGTACTGTATACACAGGCATGCAGGATCAAGCAAGATGCATGGGCGAGGCACATTGCCACCTGCAGAGACTGGGAGCCTGCCTGCCGCCGGCCGGTCCCGCTCGTCGCCGCCGTGGTCCCGGCGACGTCGTCCAACTTTATACACTCTCCGGCGCGGCCTGGCGGGAAAGTGCTCCTCATTTTTGGCCCCGGTGTACGTACGTGCTGCGCGCAGACGATGCATAGGCGCGCCCACACGGGGGCTTTTTGAAGGGGTTTTTTCGTGGAGGAGTGCTCCTGTACTTTCCAATACTTTTTTTGCACGCTTCCCAAAGCAGCCGGATGGCTGTGATCACCGGCCGCAGCGTACAACTGCCCACTTCCCATGACCCACTCCTAACCACAGCCTTTGATCTTGCTTTGAAAGTCGTGCAAATCAAATTGTTAGAAAGCACCGGAGCATCTGCCTTTTTTTTTCGTGAAACGCGCGGGGAGGCGTCGGGCGACTCGAGCGCATGCATGGCGGCCTCGGGCGAGCTGTGGTCAACGTGGGAGATGGGAGAGCTATCGGGTATCGAGCGGCCCAGCAAAACCTTTGGGAGTCGATCGGCCAGCCGGTTAATTATTTTTGCTACTACGCAGTACTAAGGAATAAAACTTGTATTTTTTTAAGGTCAATCCAAGCAAAGTTTGATCAAGCTTTTACATATGTCAACAAATATGTTACTATACATGTATCGTATGGAAATATTTTTTTCATAATGTATCTAATGATATTGATGTTTTATTTTGCATGTTAGTATATTTGGTAAAAACTTGATCAAACTTCTATATGGTTTGACTTTTAAAAAGACTCTGATAGAAGTTTTATGCATTACAGCTGAGTTGTACATAGGCACGCAGCCTGGTGTGATGGCGTGTACGGAGAAACGCGCGCGCATGATGCCTGCATAAAAAAAGGAGAGAGACACCTCAACATGTAATTTGCATCAACGGCAACGGCAAAGCCGGACAAGCCAGGAACCAATGAGGAATGACCGAAGGAGGTTAGTAACAGTGAAAATGTTTGTCCTGCTGATGGATGATGCTTCTTGGCATTAAGCTACCATCTACGAGCTAGCTTCAGGACCAATTACATCACCCCCTTTTTGTTTTGGATCGACTGATCAAGCGAAGCGGAAACGTTTGCTACTTGTGTTGCCTATTTGACGGTGTTCCGGAGGAGGGATCCTCACAAAGGGGGAAGAAGTAGGGGCCATTGGGTGGAGTGCTGGCTAACGGGACGGTGGTACGCGAGTTACCCAATTTTGGAACATGTTGCACGATGGCAGTGTTGCATGTCTGGAATTATCTGGACGGTTTCACTTTGTTAGACTAGTCACAATGCATAGTATCATATAAAAGTATCATGTGTATAATACTACTACATGTTACTATGTCCACAATGCATGGTATCATGTACTAGTATTATAATCTTCTTATATTAATGGATTTGTAGAATCTCAATGCAGATCTATGAGAGGGCATTGTAGTACTACAATCCTCTCTCATCTTTAATTGCACTGCAACATCAGTTTTTTTGCATGCATGAGATGCATTATACTACCTATGATATTTTTACTGTGGGTATTCTTACAATGAGTTGTGGTTGTACACCTAGTGACAAGGTATTAACTTGTCAATGCCTACGGATTGTAGACTAGGGTTTAGTTGGATGTAGAGGGCAAGTAGATCTCGAAGGTTTCCGAAAAGTACTCGACGAATATGAAAACTAGGGTTTGAGAAACAATGATTCTTTGTCCCTCGACTCCCCCTTATATAGGAGGCGGAGCCGAGGAATTCGTATTGTACAAGTTACATAATCCGGGAAGGTTTCTAACTCCTCCCGCAAGATTACAAATAATGCTTCCTATTACAACTCTAGTTTTCCTTAACAATATCTTGGGCTTCTGAATCTTCTTATTCTTCGGGTAGTGGGCTTTCAATAAACCCCGGGTACCATCATCGGTAGACCCATTGGGGATGCCTATGTCAGTAGCCCCCGAGATTTTGCTTGAATCGCAGAGTCAGGGAAAATCTCCACTGTTTATTTTTACTCGACAATTCAAAACCTTTCTATATTTCTTCACATAAATTTCTATATTGTGCAGGGATAATGGTAGTTGGGGCTAGTTCATCTGACGGATCAGTACTAGTTAACTGCTCTAGTGGCAATCCGCAAAACCTACTTCAAAATCACGTCCCCGGACATGATCTCGAGATAGGTGTAAACTTTGACTGCCGCTTAAGGTCTTACCATTCTGTCGAGTCCCAGTTATATTTATCGGGTACCTAACGCGTCCGTTAGGATTTTTCTTCGTATCTGTTGATACGGATAAAAGTAGCAAACCGACGTCAGAGACGGCGCCACGCCTCACAGAACGGATCTGGGGTCTTACCTTCGCAAAGTTTTGCGGCATTCAGAAATTGATCGCAACTTTAGCGTTCTGAGAATATATTGTCGAGTGCTTATTCGGCTGTTGGAATGGCACATTTTATTGAGTCAAAGATGACTTATATTGCTCTTCCCGATGGGAGTATATGCAGAGTTATTTATAACTCGAAATATACTCTTTTGCTCTTCTATCTTTCATTTTTCCATTCTTTCTTTATTTTTTATAATTTCATCGGGCACGCGAACAGCGTTCCCGATGGGAGTAGCCCCCGAGGCTACAATCAAGGACTTGTTCTTGGTTGTAGGCTCCACGCCTTATGCCGCTATATTTTCTTTCTCTCCCGAAGTTTTATAATTTCTCGGGTGCGCGAACAGCGCTCCCGATGGGAGTAGTCCCCGAGGCTATGAACAAATATTTGTATTTGATCATAGGCTCATGCCGTTTCTATTTTGTCTTTCTTGATCTTTTCATTTTTTCAAAGTAGGCCCCGAGCATTTGATCAAAAAATTGTATTTGATCAAAGGCTCTCCGATATTTTTTCATGTCGCCTTTTTATGCCGCTGTTGAGTCGAATTTTTCTCGCTGACAAGGTGACGTTATTGCTGACGATAGCCACGATTGCAAATCCGAAAATGGCGAGAAGTTTTCTCCCACTGCCTTGCGGGCCCAAATTATCCATTATCTTGACACGTCGTGTAGGTGGGGGACACACGTCCTCCGCTTTTCCCGGCGCACGTACCGTAACTTCTCCAGTGTTAAAATACTTTTTACCCTTGTTTCCACGTGGTTATCATCTCACACATTTTTTCCATCCAACGGTCCGCTCGCCGCACCTCTATATAAGATCTCCTCTTCTTCCTCGAGCACTTCCGCTCGCGCCGCTCTCCTCCTTTTCTTTGCAAAACCTCCGCCTGCGCCCCACAACTTCCTGAGCTCATCTTCTCCAAGCTGCATTCTGCGCCATTGTTGATGCCACCGCGTCGGTTGATCAAGCGCAGCACGCCTGAATCATCAATGGCTGCTGTAGATCTGGGAAGCGCGGAATGGGAAAGGTCCAAAATTTCCTCTCAGGACATCAATCTCTTGAAGAAGCTAGGGATTAGCAAGAAGCCCAAAGCGCTGTGCTTCCCTAGTGAAGAAAGCTACCCAACCCCTCCAATGGGGTATCGGGTAAGTTTCGTCGACCATCTCATCCGCGGTCTTTCCGCCCCCATTTATCCTTTTCTCCGTGGATTGCTTTTTGTTTATGGTCTTCAACTTCACCACCTCACGCCCAACTCAATCCTCCATATCTCCATTTTCATCACCTCGTGAGGCCTTCCTTGGCGTCCAGCCTAATTGGGCGCTATGGAAGCGCATTTTCTTTTGTCGCCGCAATGGTTCTCCCAATGTCGCCTATAATATAGGCATTTTGTTCGCTCCACGCCGATTACTTCGACGTCAAACTCCCCGACTCCGTTCAAGGGTGGCGCAAGAAGTGGTTGTACATCCAGGAAGAGAACCATGGATGCGCCGAAGACAACATCCCTCCTTTCGACGGCCGAAAATCCTTCGCCGCCGCCTCGGGATGCGGAGGCTACCGAGGAAGAAAAACATCGACAGAGGCCTTGATGTCTCGCATCCATGAGTTGCAAAATACTCGCGGCAAAGAATTATCAGCATCCAAATCACGCGTATTTTCTTAGAACTGCAGTGCAGCCTCTTCAGCTCGCAAAACCCTCTCTGAAGTATGTCGGCGACGAGGACGCAGATCGGTTGTCGTGGATTTGGAGGTCAAGGATTAGAAAAGCTTGTCCGAAAATCTCTCTCTCAGAAAAAGATCAATTCTTCTTGTCGTGTAAACCGTACGCCACCAATGCGTTCCCAAGGTAAACTTTGTCGATTGATTTGTTATTGCCTTGCTATATTTTTGTAACTCCTTTTTTTGACATCTTCCCCTGTTTTTATATAGAACCATCCAAATCTTGTCTCGCTTCCTCCCCTTCCTGAAGGTGGAGAAGTCGAGGAAAGGGCCGTTGTCACCGATGACAACCAAGATGCCCCCTCTTTTGTGAATGAACCCGCAGATTCTCGAAAATCTGCGGGATCTGTTGAAAAGGAGGCTGCCTCTGAAGGTACTGCATCAGCACAATCTCCTCCTCCCGCTGTTTCTCCAAAGAACAAAAGGAAAAGGAGTGATGTCGAAGATTCCGCACCTCCAAAGCCAAGAAGCCGTTCCTTCACATCAAGGCAGCTTATGATCCATACCTTGAGGCCCTCATAGTTCGTAAGTCACCTCTTTTTTTATTTTTATTTTTGTACTCGAAGATTTTTCTCTATCTTGCTTTTTATGCTGCCAACATTTAATCGCAGTGATGATGAGGAAGAAGTACCAGCTTTTGATGTGGCTGCTCGAACGAGTATGTCACATACTCTAGTTGTTTCGGAGGCACCAGTTGATGGAGAGGAATCCTCGCCTCCTCAACAAAACGTCGGCGCTTCTAGTCCTCCTTCAAGCCCCCTTGTCCCTTCACCAAAAAGGGCAAGGATTGAAACAATCCCGGATCCTACTCTCCAATTGAGTAGCTCCTCTAACCCTCTCTTGGATGATGTAAGTTCTTAATTTTCTTGTCACTGTCTATATTTCTTCTGTTTGCTTCTTCGTGCCATCATATTTTTCCCATATCGACATTTTTTCTTTGTTGATCAAAGAGCTTGTTCGCATCGGTGCCCAATTCATTGGGTACCGTGAGTATGCTAGTAAGACCGAAGGTAATGCCTTGCTGCTTATTTTTGTCCTTGCCTTCTTACTCCTTCGTTGTCGATGTTTTTAACTAAGTTTAATTTTTCTTGGCAGAAAAACTGGCGGAGGCCAACGAGCGTGCCAACGCACTTGCTCAAAAATTAGAGCAAAGTGAAGAGGCTCGTAAGAAGGCCGAATCAGATGCTATTCAAGCTAGAGCAGAGGCTGACAAGGCCAAGAACGATGCTGCTGGTGTCGAAGATCTTAAGAAGAAACTTCACGATGCCGAGACTTCGCTGAGCGAGCATGTAGCCGCACAATCTGCTCGCGAGGAAGCGATCATTAAGCGCGTAAGGTCGCAAAATCGTCGCTTTGTCAGTAAGTATCTGAACCACTTCACATCCTTTCGATTTTCTTTCCTTCACTCGTTTGTTGATCAATAAATTTTTATCTTGACAGGTAAAACATCTCAAGAATTTGAACTTGAAGATCCCGACAACGATCCTCTTCTTGACGCCATTTCGTTCCTTGAATTTCATGGAACAGAAGCACGCGAGGGCATTGATCAAGCTAAAGCAGGGTTGTCGCGACTCTTCCCCTATTTCTTCCCGAAGAAAGAGGAACCCGCAACTTTCTTGCTCTTGCCAAGTGCTTTAATCCACCAGAAGATCTTGGACTGAAGATGCGCAGGAGAACATGAAGATTGTGTTGAAAAGCACTGTTGCCTTGGTCGCTGATAGCCACAAACTATCGACTGGGCGAAAGTAGGCGACACAGAACTATAGAGCAGACAAGATGGCGATCGTTGATCAAGGCGGCAAAGCCTAACACGAAGAAAATCCTGTCCTATCTCGGGATCAAGCCATCTTCAACTCCTAGCTCATCAAAGCCGGAGGTCTAGTTGAATGCCCCTTCTTTTTATTTTTCCTGTTTCTTTAGCTATTGTCGCCATATTAGCTTTGGCGATGGTTTCCTTAGTAGTCCTTTTGAAGAACTCCTTCTGTAATATCCATGTAAATTTCTTGAAGATCAATGGAATTCTGTCTTGTGCAATCCTTTGATATTGGTGTTTTCTTTTCCAGTTGATATTTGATAACTACTCTGTCAATCCTTATTCTGCCGATACTTCTCCTGCTTCCTCCTTCTCGAAGAGAACACTAGTCAATGACAACCTCATCGAAGGTTCTTCAAGACAACATTTGTCGCAAGATTTGCAAGAATTGCGCCAGCAACTTCAATCCATGAAGAAACAAACTCTTGCGATGATGGAACAATCTCGACAAGCATCCGAGAGAGAAAAAATTGCCCTTCAACAAGCAAAAGAAGCCATTGCTGCACAGGATGCTGCTGTTGCCGAGGCTACCAAAGCTTCCTCTCGAGAAAATTATATGCTTCAGCTAATGACTGACGCCAGCTTGGACATGACAGGTACGTTTCTTGTTCATAACCATGCTGGGTGTTATATTTGCTATTTTCCTTATCAATTTATTTGCTGTACCAGGCTCATTTTTGGATACTGCTGCCGAAGATCAACGTGTTGAAGCTCGAGCCAATGTTTTGCTCAGACTGGCTACACAGCATGGTTCTAACTTTTGGGTTACTCCGAGCGTACCGCCAAATTGTCAGATTCCAAGATCGCGCGGCTCAGGTCCGTGACTTTGACTTCTGTACGAAGACTTTATTTTTAGTTTATGGGACCATGTTCCCTCGCAACAAGATGCCAGAAACTCTTCCTGCATTAATGGAAAATTTTTGAGATGCTCCTCGAATCCATGGCTTTGCGCGGGCTCAACTCTCTACTGGCGCAAGATTTGCTATGATGATGATAAAGATTTGCTATCCAAAATTTCCTGTGAATCAAATTGTTCCCACGTGCCTGAAGGAGATATGCCCTAGAGGCAATAATAAAGTGGTTATTATTTTTATCTTTATGTTTATGATAAATGTTTATATATCATGCTAGAATTGTATTAACCGAAACATTGGTACATGTGTGATATGTAGACAAACAAGAAGTCCCTAGTATGCCTCTTAAACTAGCTTGTTGATTAATGGATGATTAGTTTCATAATCATGAACATTGGATGTTATTAATAACAAGGTTATGTCATTGTATGAATGATATAATGGACACACCCAATTAAGCGTAGCATAAGATCACGTCATTAAGTTATTTTCTATAAGCTTTCGATACATAGTTACCTAGTCCTTATGACCATGAGATCATGTAAATCACTTATACCGGAAAGATACTTTGATTACACCAAACACCACTGCGTAAATGGGTGGCTATAAAGGTGGGGATTGAAAGTATGAGTTGAGGCATATGGATCAAAGGGATTTGTCCATCCCGATGACGGATAGATATACTCTGGCTCTCGGTGGAATGTCGTCTAATGTCTTGCAAGCATATGAATGAGTTCATAAGAGACCACATACCACGGTACGAGTAAAGAGTACTTGTCAAGAGACGAGGTTGAACAAGGTATAGAGTGATACCGAAGATCAAACCTCGGACAAGTAAAATATCGCGAGACAAAGGGAATTGGTATCGTATGTGAATGGTTCATTCGATCACTAAAGTCATCGTTGAATATGTGGGAGCCATTATGGATCTCCAGATCCCGCTATTGGTTATTGGTCGGAGTGCAACCATGTCCGCATAGTTCACGAACCGTAGGGTGACACACTTAAAGTTGGATGTTGAAATGGTAGTACTTGAATATGGAATGGAGTTCGAATATTTGTTCGGAGTCCCGGATGAGATCCCGGACATCACGAGGAGTTCCGGAATGGTCCGAGAATAAGATTCATATATAGGATGTCATTTTATGTGAATTAAAATGCGGAAGGTTCTATGGAAGGTTCTAGAAGGTTCTAGAAAAGTCCGGAAGAAACCACCAAGGAAGGTGGAGTCCACATGGGACTCCACCTCCATGGCCGGCCAACCCTAGTGGGGGAGGAGTCCCAAGTGGACTCCCCTTAGGGGGCCGGCCACCCCCCCATATGGAAGGTGGAACTCCCACCTTTGGTGGGAGTCCTAGCTTGGCTAGGTTTCCTTCTATGGTAGGGTTTCGGGTCTTATTCGAAGACTTGGACACCAACACTTGGGGATCCACCTATATAATGAGGGGCCAAGGAGGGGGCCGGCCACCCCAAGACCACAAGCTGGCCGCCCTTGAAGTGGCCGGCCACCCCCTCCCAAACCCTAGCCGCCCTCTCCTCCATAACTCCCGCGTAGCTTTAGCGAAGCTCCGCCGGACTTCTCCACCACCACCGACACCATGCCGTCGTGTCCGGATTCAAGAGGAGCTACTACTTCCGCTGCCGCTGGAACGGGAGGTGGACGTCGTCTTCATCAACAACCGAACGTGTGACCGAGCACGGAGGTGCTGCCCGTTGTGGCGCCGGAACCGATCGTGATCAAGATCTTCTACGCGCTTTGGCAAGTGAACGTCTACCGTAGCAACAAGAGCCTCTCTTGTAGGCTTTGGAATCTCTTCAAGGGTGAGACTCGATACCCCTCGTTGCTACCGTCTTCTAGATTGCATCTTGGCTTGATTGCGTGTTCGCGGTAGGAAAATTTTTGTTTTCTATGCAACGTTATCCTACAAGTGGTATCAGAGCCGTGTCTATGCATAGATGGTTGCACGAGTAGAACACAATGGTTTGTGGGCGTTGATGCTCTTGTTATCTTTAGTTTGAGTACTTTGCATCTTTGTGGCATAGTGGGATGAAGCGGCTCGGACTAACTTTACATGACCGCGTTCATGAGACTTGTTCCTCGTTCGACATGCAACTTGTATTGCATAAGAGGCTTTGCGGGTGTCTATCTCTCCTACTATAGTGAAGATTCAATTTACTCTTCTATTGAAAACATTAGTATCAACGCTGTGGTTCATGTTCGTAGGTAGATTAGATCTCGAAAACCCTAAACCACGTAAAATATGCAAACCAAATTAGAGACGTCTAACTTGTTTTTGCAGGGTTTGGTGATGTGATATGGCCATAATGTGATGATGAATATGTATGAGATGATCATTATTGTATTGTGGCAACCGGGAGCCTTATGGTTGTCTTTAAATTTCATGTTGAGTAGTATTTCAAAGTAGTTGTAATAGTTGCTACATGGAGGACAATCATGAAGACGGCGCCATTGACCTTGACGCTACACCGACGATGATGGAGATCATGCCCGAAGATGATGGAGATCATGTCCGTGCTTTGGAGATGAAGATCAAAGGCGCAAAGACAAAAGGGCCATATCATATCACATATGAACCGCATGTGATGTTAATCCTTTTATGCATCTTATTTTGCTTAGATCGCGACGGTAGCATTATAAGATGATCCCTCACTAAAATCTCAAGATAATAAAGTGTTCATCCTTAGTAGCACCGTTACCAAGTCTTGTCGTTTCGAAGCATCTCGTGATGATCGGGTGTGATAGATTCAATAAGTACATACAACGGGTGCAAGACAGTTTTGCACATGCGGATACTAAGGTGGCCTTGACGAGCCTAGCATGTACATACATGGTCTCGGAACACGTGATACCGAAAGGTAGAGCATGAATCATATGGTTGATATGATGAACACTTTGAGTGTTCGCCATTGAAATCATACTTTTTCTCGTGATGATCGGGTTAAGGTGCGGTGGATTTGGTTCGTGTGATCACTAAGACAATGCGAGGGATATTGTTTTGAGTGGGAGTTCACTTAGGTTTTTAATTATGTTGAATTAAAATTTGAACTCTATTTGTCATAAACTTAGTCTAAACTATTGCAAATATATGTTGTAGAGATGGTGTCCTCAATCAATTTTAACCTCCTAGAGAAAGAGAAACTTAAGAGCAAATCTAGCAACTTCACCGACTGTTCGTCATGTGAGGATCTTCCTCTCCGGCGGAAATCTGCAATTTGTGCTTGATGCACCGCTAGGTGACCCTCCAGCAGAAACTGAAACCGATGAAGTAAAAACTGTTTACGCGACTCGGAAAAATCGGTACTCTCAAGTTCAGTGTGCCATCCTGTGCAGTCTGGAATCCGATCTTCAAAACGTTTTGAGCACCACGATCCTCATGAGTTGATGAATGAGCTGATATATTCGAGACTCATGCGGCCGTGGAATGCTATGAAGCATCGAAACATTTCTTCAGCTGTATGATGGAAGAAGGCAGCTCCGTTAGTGAGCACATGCTCGCCATGACCGGGCATGCGAAGAAACTCATGACTTGGGAATAGTGATTCCTACAGACTGGGATTAATCGTGTCCTCAATCACTACCACCAAGTTACAAGAACTTTGTGATGAACTACAATATGCAGAACATGAACAAGGAGTTACCTGAACTCTTTGGCATGCTAAAAGCTGCCGAGATTGAGATCAAGAAAGAGCACCAAGTGTTGATGGTCAACAAGACCACCAGTTTCAAGAAACAGGGCAAGTCTAAGGGAGAATTCAAGAAGGGTGGCAAGAAAGCTGCCACGCCTCCTATGAAACCTAAGAACGGCCCTAAGCCTGATGCTGAGTGCTATTACTGCAAGGAGAAGGGACACTGGAAGCGTAATTGCTCCAAGTATCTGGCTGATCTGAAGAGCGGCCTTGTCAAGAAGAAGAAAGAAGGTATATCTGATATACATGTTATAGATGTTCATTTCACTGGTTCTCGTTCTAGTACATGGGTATTTGATACTGGTTCGGTTGCTCATATTTGTAACTCGAAACAGGAACTAAAGAATAAACGACAACTACTGAAAGATGAAGTGACGATGCGCGTTGGAAACGGATCCAAGGTCAATGTGATCGCTGTCGGCACACTTCCTCTACATCTACCTTCTCGGGATTAGTTTTAAGCCTAAATAATTGCTATTATGTACCTCGCGTTGAGCATGAACATTATATCTGGATCTTGTTTAATGCAAGACGGTTATTCATTCAAGTCTGAGAATAATGGTTGTTCTATTTTTATGAATAATATCTTTTATGGTCGAGCACCACAAAAGAATGGCTTATTTCTGTTAGATCTCGATAGTAGTGATACGCATATACATAACATTGATGCTAAGCGAATTAAATTGAATGATAATTCTACTTATATGTGGCACTGTCGTCTTGGTCATATTGGAATGAAACGCATGAAGAAACTCCATACCGATGGATTACTTGAATCACTTGACTTTGAGTCACTTGATAGATGCGAAGCATGTCTAATGGGAAAAATGACAAAGACTCCATTTTCTGGTATGATGGAGCGAGCCACTGACTTATTGGAAATCATACATACCGATGTATGTGGACCAATGAGTGTAGTATCGCGCGCTGGTTATCGTTATGTTCTAACCTTCACAGATGATCCGAGTAGATATGGGTATATCTATTTCATGAAACATAAATCCGAAACTTTCGAGAAGTTTAAGGAATTTCAAAGTGAAGTAGAAAATCAACGTAACAAGAAGATTAAATTTCTACGATCTGATCGTGGAGGTGAATATCTGAGTTATGAGTTTGGCATGCATTTAAAGAAATGCTGAATACTTTCACAATTGACACCGCCGGGAACACCTCAACGTAACGGTGTGTCCGAACGTCGTAATCGAACTCTCTTAGATATGGTTCGTTCTATGATGTCTCTTACTGATTTGCCGTTATCATTTTGGAGTTATGCATTAGAGACAGCCGCATTCACTTTAAATAGAGCACCATCAAAATCGTAGAAACGACACCGTATGAATTATGGTTTAATAAGAAACCTAAGCTGTCGTTCCTAAAAGTTTGGGGTTGCGAAGCCTATGTAAAGAAGTTACAACCGGACAAGCTAGAACCCAAAGCGGAGAATGCGTTTTCATAGGATACCCTAAGGAAACTATAGGGTACACTGTCTATCACAGATACGAAGGCAAAATCTTTGTTGCTAAGAACGGAACTTTTCTTGAGAAAGAATTTCTCACTAAAGAAGTGGCTGGAAGAAAAGTAGAACGCGATGAGATTGATGAATCTATACTGTGGATCGAGTAGCGCAAGCATCGAAGTTGTACCTGCATCGCCTACACTAAGAACAGAGGAAGCTAATGATAATGATCATGAAACTTCGAACGAGGAAACTACTGTCGCACATCGACAAGGGAACGCACACTCCTGATTGGTATGATCCTTGTCTAAATGTCATGATTGTGGATAAAAATGATGAGGACCCGGCGACGTATGAAGAAGCGATGATGAGCCCAGATTCCAACAAATGGGAAGAAGCCATGAAATCCGAAATGGGATCCATGTATGATAACAAAGTATGGACTTTGGTGGACTTACCCGATAGCCAAAAGGCTGTCGAGAATAAATGGATCTTCAAGAGAAAAACATGCCGATGGTAATATTACTGTCTATAAAGCTCGACTTGTCGCAAAGGGTTTCTGACAAATTCAAGGTGTTGACTACAATGAGACTTTCTCACCTGTAGCGAAGCTAAAATCTGTGAGGATTTTGTTAGCAATAGCTGCATTTTTCGATTATGAGATTTGGCAGATGGATGTCAAAACGGCGTTCCTTAATGGAGACATTGAGGAAGAGTTGTATATGGTACAACCCAAAGGTTTTGTCTATCCTAAAAATGCTGACAAAGTATGCAAACTTAGCCGTTCAATCTATGGACCGAAGCAAGCATCAAGAAGTTGGAACCGACGCTGATAAGGTGATCAAAGACTTCGGGTTTATACAAACTCATGGAGAGGCCCGTATTTACAAGAAAGTGAGTGGGAGCTCGTAGCATTCCTAATATTATATGGATGACATATTGTTGATCGGGAATGATATAGAACTATTAGCAGTTTTAAAGGTTATTTGAATAATAGTTTTTCAATGAAAGACCTTGGTAAGCATCGTATATTAGGCATCAAGATTTATAGAGATAGATCAAGACGCCTAATAGGGCTATCACAGAGTACATATCTGGACAAGATTCTAAAGAAGTTAGAATGGACGAAAGTAAGAAAGGGTTCTTACCTATGTTACCAGGCAAGGTATTGAGTAAGACTCAAGGACCGGCTACGGCAGAAGAAAGAGAAAGGATGAGTAATATCCCCTATGCCTCGGCAGTAGGATCTATCATGTATGCCATGCTATGTACTAGACCGGATATAGCACATGCTGTTAGTTTGACTAGTAGATATCAAAGTGATCCAGAATGGAACACTGGACAGCGGTCAAGAATATCCTGAAGTACTTGAAAGAACTAAGGTTTTTTTGTTATGGAGGTGACCAAGAGCTCATGTAAATGGTTACACCGATGCAAGTTGGAACACCGATCCGATGACTCTAAGTCACAATTGTACGTGTTTATATTGAATGGTGCTGCAAGCTGGGCAAGCTCAAGCAGTGCACGGTGGCGAAATCTTCAACAGAATCAGAGTATATAGCGGCTTCGGAGGCTTCATCTAAGCGGCATGGATGAAGAGGTTCATTATAGAGCTCGGTGTGGTTCCTAGTGCATTGGACCCATTAATCATTTACTGTGATAACATGGGTGCCATCGCCAATGCACAAGAGCCAAGGTCACACAAGAGGCTGAAGCATATCAAGCTGCGCTACCACTCGATTCGCGAGTACATCGAAGATGGAGAAGTAAAGATTTGCAAAGTACACACTGATCTGAATGTAGCAGATCCGTTGACTAAAGCTCTCCTAGGGCAAAGCATGACCAACACCGAATGCCATGGGTGTTAGGTATATTACAATGTAATCTAGATTATTGACTCTAGTGCAAGTGGGACTGAAGGAGATATTCCCTAGAGGCAATAATAAAGTGGTTATTATTTTTATCTTTATGTTTATGATAAATGTTTATATATCATGCTAGAATTGTATTAACCGAAACATTGGTACATGTGTGATATGTAGACAAACAAGAAGTCCCTAGTATGCCTCTTAAACTAGCTTGTTGATTAATGGATGATTAGTTTCATAATCATGAACATTGGATGTTATTAATAACAAGGTTATGTCATTGTATGAATGATATAATGGACACACCCAATTAAGCGTAGCATAAGATCTCGTCATTAAGTTATTTGCTATAAGCTTTCGATACATAGTTACCTAGTCCTTATGACCATGAGATCATGTAAATCACTTATACCGAAAGGTACTTTGATCACACCAAACACCACCGCGTAAATGGGTGGCTATAAAGGTGGGATTAAGTATCCGGAAAGTATGAGTTGAGGCATATGGATCATCAACAGTGGGATTTGTCCATCCCGATGACGGATAGATATACTCTGGGCCCTCTCGTGGAATGTCGTCTAATGTCTTGCAAGCATATGAATGAGTTCATAAGAGACCACATACCACGCAGACAGTAAAGAGTACTTGTCAAGAGACGAGGTTGAACAAGGTATGAGTGATACCGAAGATCAAACCCTGACAAGTAAAATATCGCGAGACAAAGGGAATTGGTATCGTATGTGAATGGTTCATTCAATCACTAAAGTCATCGTTGAATATGTGGGAGCCATTATGGATCTCTAGATCCCGCTATTGGTTATTGGTTGGAGTGAGTACTCAACCATGTCCGCATAGTTCACGAACCGTAGGGTGACACACTTAAAGTTGGATGTTGAAATGGTAGTACTTGAATATGGAATGGAGTTCGAATATTTGTTCGGAGTCCCGGATGAGATCCCGGACATCACGAGGAGTTCCGAATGGTCCGAGAATAAGATTCATATATAGGATGTCATTTTATGTGAATTAAAATGTCGCGAAGGTTCTAGAAGGTTCTAGAAAAGTCCGGAAGAAACCACTAAGGAAGGTGGAGTCCACATGGGACTCCACCCCATGGCCGGCCAACCCTAGTGGGGAGGAGTCCCAAGTGACTCCCCTGGGGGCCGGCCACCCCCATATGAGGTGGAACTCCCACTCTTAAGCGGAAGTCCTAGCTTGGCTAGGTTTCCCTCTCTTATGGAAGGTTTGGTTCGGTCTTATTCCGAAGACTTGGACACCAACACTTGGGGATCCACCCCATATAATGAGGGGCCAAGGAGGGGGCCGGCCACCCCAAGACCACAAGCTGGCCGCCCCTTGAAGTGGCCGGCCACCTCCTCCCAAACCCTAGCCGCCTCTCCTCCATAACTCCCGCGTAGCTTTAGCGAAGCTCCGCCGGACTTTCCACACCAATCGGCCGACCACGCCGTCGTGCCGTCGGATTCAAGAGGAGCTACTACTTCCGCGGCCCGCTGGAACGGGACGTCGTCTTCATCATCAACCGAACGTGTGACCGAGTACGGAGGTGCTGCCCGCTCGTGGCGCCGGAACCGATCGGATCAAGATCTTCTACGCGCTCTTGCAAGCGGCAAGTGAACGTCTACCGCAGCAACAAGAGCCTCCTCTTGTAGGCTTTGGAATCTCTTTAAGGGTGAGACTCGATAATCCCCTCGTTGCTACCGTCTTCTAGATTGCATCTTGGCTTAGATTTGCTATCCAAAATTTCCTATGAATCAAATTGTTCCCACGTGCTTGGCTAAAATGTCGAAGAAAAAGAGAAACATGAGCAAGATTGATGATCTGGTGACTCCTGTAGCCGAATATATGATGGATGAACTTCTTCGGATGGATGCTGAGTTCTTCGCGAAGGGTAGCTATGCCGAGCACAGTACTCATCCTTCCAATGAACAAATAACCATAGACCATGTGCTAGGTATCCATTGAGGGTTTTCCTTTTTCCTTGCTGTAGTTTCACCATTGATACGCCTTTGTAAACATGATCTATATTGTAAAGCTATCAACTCTGTAAGTATGTATTGTTTTTATTTTTGATCGTCCAGCCCCCGAGCCTTTGGCTGGAGTTTGTACTATTTTGTTATCTCGAAGATTTTTCTCTTATTGCGAGAAGGTATATATATTTTGCTATCAATGGGCATGAGCCCCCGAGTGTCTTGGTGGTGACGTTCTATATTTTTGTTGCGAGGTTTTCAGACCAAAGCAATAATATTTTGACGAGTACGCTATATTTACAGTTGTTAGCTTCCGATGTTCTATTTGGCGAGGTATTCTTGTACCAAGGCGAAATATTTCGGTAAGTCTAGTTTATCTATATTGTATATATTTTGTAACTTGAAGGCATTGAGCCCCCGAGCGTGTCGGAACAAGAAGTATATCTCCACTATCTTTATTATATTGCAGCACCGCGTAGCTCCGCTCATTAAAAACCTTCGCCCCACTCTCAGGTCTCCGAAAAGGAAAAGAGTGCGTCTGAAACTCGCGGGTGTTTCAGTACATTGTATTTTTACAAGGAGGACTCTATATTTTGACACTAAGCGTAAAAATGCCTTAGCTGTGCCACGTTCCAGGGGTTTTTCTCGGGAACCCCTGTCTCTTGTCTTTTATCCTGTACGCTCCTCCTTCGATTACTTCCGTAATGACGTAAGGGCCAAGCCATGGTGACTCAAGTTTTTCATGCTCTTTTGATTGAGTCGCAAAACTAGGTCTCCAACTTGAAAGGATCTGGTCGCAAACGCCGACCGTGGTAGTTTCAGGTCCTGCTGATATTTAGTTACCCTTGACAATACTTCGTCTCGAGCTTCACGAGTGCGTCGATGTCGCTTTCCAAAGCTTTCCGGAAACTTCTTTCACTCAGGGACTGGGAGTCGTGTTTCATTTCTATCGGCAGATCGCTCGTCTGTGACTAGGAAGAACGGGTCTCCCGTGTTGTCAGATTTGTGTTGTTCAGATACTCATAACACACTTGGTAACTCTTCTGGCCAGGTATGCGAGCTTTTTCCAGTGGTCCTAACAAGCGTTTCTTGATGCCATTGCAGATGATTCTTTTGACTTGACCATTGGTTTGAGGATGTGCAACCGAAGCGAATTTGATACCTCTGCACAGTACGCCTTGAACTCCTTTGACGTAAAGTTGCTGCCATTGTTCGTGACGATGCTGTGAGGTACTCCAAATCGAAAAACGATGCCCTTCACGAACTTTATTGCGGATGTTGCATCTGGTGAATTTATCGGCTTTGCTTCTATCCACTTGGTGAATTTGTCGACAACAACCAACATATACTCGTATTCTCCTGGCGAAGCTTTGTGTAATTTTCCCACCATATCGAGACCCCATTGAGCAAAAGACAAGATATAGTGATTAGCATCAGATTCGCCCATATGAGTTTTCAAATCTCCGGCATGCGTCAAACACACGCAACGCCTTTTGCGTCCAATTGCTTTGTCAACAGAACTGCTCGAAAAACTTTGGCTGCAATAGCTCGACTGCTCGCGTGGTGGCCACATACTCCTTCATGTACGTCCTTCAGAATTGTCCTTCCTTCTTCGGGTGTGACGCATCGTTGTAACACACCCGAGATACTGCGTTTGTACAATTCTCCTTTGACCACCGTGAAAGCTTTGGATCGCCTAATAACTCGCCTTGCTTCAACTGGATCGTCGGATATTGTTTTTCTTAGGATGTATGATATGTACGCTTGCATCCATGGTACTTGTACCATCAATACTAGATCCTGTTCCTCGTCTTCTTCTTCCAATGCTTCTTTCACAGCCCCCGAGGGTTTCTCGCTCTTCTCTTTCTTTGTTGGTTTCTTCGGCTTCGTGGACCTCTCTGTTATTTCTTCCCAGAACACACCTGGGGGAATTGCGAGGCATTGCGACCCGATGTTTGCAAGAACATCGGCTCATCATTGCTCAACCTGCTGATATGGTTTACCTCGCATCCGTCAAATAGTTTCTCCAGCTCATTATACATCTCTTTGTACGCCACCATGCTATCATTGACCGCATCACATTGGTTCATGACTTGCTGAGCTACCAATTGTGAGTCGCCAAATATTTTTAGTCGAGTTGCGCCACAAGCTTTCGCCATTTTCATCCCATGTATAAGGGCTTCATATTCTCATTTCATTATTAGATGCTTTGGGAACGCCATCCGTTGTGGACGATTTCAATTTGTCGCCTGTGTGATATGAGATACTCCCGGCCCAGCCTCCTTCTAACCTTGGACCCGTCGAAGTTCATAGTCCAGTTCGATAACCGAGGTCCTTGTGAGCCAGAACTCCATCCACTCTGCGATGAAATCTGGCAGAATTTGTGACTTTATTGCCTTCTTTTTTCATACGTGATGTCCCGAGGAGAAAGTTCCCATTCCCCAAAGGAGACACGGTCTGTAGCTTCTGGATTATTGAGTATGTTGGATAAAGGCGCTTCATTGACCACTATTATCGGATGCGCCAAAAATAGTGACGCAATTTTCTTGTGGTTGTGAATACCCATATGCTAGCTTTGGTGCGGGTACCGCTGTTTTGAAGGCGATAATACTTCGCTGATAAAATATACCGGCCTCTGCACTCCATGGAGTTTTCCTTCTTTCTTCTCTTTCGACAACTAGTGCCGTGCTGACCACCTGGTGTAGCCGCAATATATAACAGGAGGGGTTCTTTTTTTTGGCGCCACTCAGAATTGGTGGTGTCAAAATTCTCCTCACATGTCCTCGAAGGCCCTATCCGCCTCTTCGTTCCACTGGAACTTCTCTCCTTGTTTGATTAAGGCGTAGAATGGTAGCGCCCTTTTCTCCCAGCCTAGCGATGAATCTGCTTAAAGCTGCGACTCGCCCGGTTAACTGTCGTATTTCTTCAACTTTGTTGGCTTCCTCATTGTTATGATAGCTTGGATTTTATCGGGATTTGCTTCAATCCCTCTTGCTGAAACTAGGAACCCGAGAAGTTCTCCTGCAGGGACACCGAAAGAACATTTCGTCGGATTCAACTTGAGACAAAATTTGTCGAGGTTGTCGAAAGTTTCTTTCAAGTCCTCGATTAGTGTTGCTCCCTTTTTTGATGTGATGACGACGTCGTCGATGTACACTTGTACATTTTTCCCAATCTGTGTTGCTAGGCACTTCTGCATCATCCGTTGATATGTTGCTCCCGTGTTTTTCAACCCGAAGGGCATTGTTTTGTAACAAAATACGCCGTACGATGTGATGAACGCTGTTTTAGCTTCGTCGTCTTCTTTTAATCTGATCTGATTGTAACCAGAATATGCGTCCAAGAAGGAAAGACGTTCAATGCCGTGGAGTCAATAATTTGATCGATCCTTGGGAGGGGAAAGTGATCCTTTGAACAATGTTTATTGAGGCACGTAAAGTCGACACACATGCGAAGGACTTTGGTGTGTTTCTTCGGCACCATCACTGGGTTAGCTACCCACGTGGCTTCTGTAGATATTTCTTTAATAAAACCAGCTTCTCTAAGTCGATCAATTTCTGACAGCATAGCTTTGCGGTTTGGTTCCGAAAAACGCCGCAAAGGTTGCTTGATTGGTCTCGCAATAGGATCCAAGTTTAGGTGGTGCTCGGCAAGTTCCCCGGGTACTCCTGCATGTCAGCTGGACACCACGCGAAGATTTTCTAGTGCTCACTGAGGAACTCGACGCGCTTTCCTATGCGAGGTCCATGTTTGTCGCGATGGACGTCGTTTTCTTCGGATCGGTTGGGTGGATCTGCACTTCCTTAGAATCTTTGGCGGTGTTGAAAGTTGATTCCTTGTTGGGCCTCCCTACGTCTGGCAGCACATCATAATCAGTCATGAGCCTTGATGCCAAATACTCAGCATCCCGAAAGTTTCCGATAGTCGATGAAAATCTTTGTCGCATTTACTCGCTTAGTGCTAAGCTTCCTTGGATCGTGATTGGTCCCTTAGGGTCCAGGTAACCTCCGAAGCAAGTACGTAATGTGGTAACGCGAGCAACCTCGGGCATATGCTGGTCGCCCCAACAAAGCGTGATATCAACGGGAAATCCACAACTTCGAATTCCAACCTCTCTATCCTGTAGTTTTCTCGGTCCCAACCTGAACGTCGAGATTGATCTTCCCTAATGGATAACTTGGTTTCTCCGGTGTGATGCCGGGAAATGTGTGTCGGTTGGTTTCAAATTTGCGAGGGAAATATTCATCTTCCTTAGCGATTCAAGGCATATATGGTTTAGATCGTCGCCGCCATCTATGAATACTGAGATACATCGAATCCAAGTAATTACCGCTGGTAAGATTGTCGCCGTGGTGAATGTATTGATGCCATAGGATGGCTTGGTTAGCCGAATGGACGCTTAGAGGATTCTGTGAGGGTTTGTGATTAGATGGGATGAACTTCCGGATGGTTTCCTCAAGAACTTAGCCAAGGCTAGAGGTTGAAGAAGAAAAGACACAAGGAAGAACTCGTTGAATCACTTTCTTCATTGATTTCACAGTTTACAGGTTTGTGTTCACAATCTCTCTCTATACCTCTGCTGTCAGTGAAGAGGCTGCCCCCTCTCCTTATATAGGGGAGTGGGTGGCTTACAGGGGAAGAAACCCTAATAGCATCTTTGACTAGACAAACTACTTTTACAAAGATACTTTATAAAGCTACTTTAATCATAAATGATGCCGGGGTATTCTTTAAACAGGGAGGCTTCCGGCTTCTTTCATCGTCATCCTCCTCTTTATCGTCACGCCTAAAGCTGCTTTGCTTAGCTCATCTTTGTCCTCTAGCTCGAGAGAATCTTTGGACCGTACCGCCGATATGCTTTTCTTTTCCGTATCCCGGTGTCTTTACCCGCGCCAGAGCAATTCCTCTGGGGATACCTATAGTTTACTTAGCCAAACTCTTATCTTATCCTGCATGAACATTAAAACCGTATCCCGATGGCCTAAACTATCCTGGCTTGGCATGCCTTTACATATCAGTCATCCCCCCAACATTGTCCTCAGTTGGTATAGTCTGGGCGGATTCTATCCAACAGACCATGCCATGTTCTCACGCTTTGACACCGGTTTCTTATCCGGCCCCTGGCTTGATCCGGCATCTTTGCCCGAACTCCTGTTCTCTCTCTTTGCAAGGCATTTTCCGGTAGCTTATTCTCCGGCATCTTAGTCATTAAATACCTCCTCGGCGAAGTCGAGAATATATCGGGCCCCGCGCCTGTCAGGGACATGCGTACTGTGACTGACGCGTCAGTGTCAGGGGTCACTTCCCTTCGGCTTCCGCGCGCGTATTAATTGCTTCACAGCGGATCCCAACTACCCCTTTGGATCCGTGTGTGCCTCCCTGTGGCTTCCCGTTACTACGCGTGTATCGCCGCGCCACGTGGCGGCCCGTGGGGCGAACCGTCACGGCCCAGCGGTTTTCGGCCCACTTCTCTCTCTTCCTTTATAAGGGAAAATCGCCCCTTCTTCTTCCTCTTCTCGCATTCCCCACTCCTTCGCGCACAGTGCCGTTGCTCTCTGCGCCTCCGCCGCTTCGTTCGCCGCTCGAGCTCCGCCGTCCGGCGAACTCCCGCTACTGCTCCGCCGAAGGTCGCCGCACTTCGCCGCGCGAAGTTCCTCTACGGTGCTTCTTTCGCGGCTGCGGCATTGGCGCTTCCTCAAGCTTTTTTCCACCTCGCCGTCGACGGACTTCCTCGCCAACGGCAAGCTCGCCAATCCACCGCTAACCTCTTCCTCTCGCAACTCAACAGGTTAGGCTTAATTCTGGCTTACCTCTTTTGCTTGCTCTCCGCATCTCAACTTAGTAGTGTATTTCATTTCTTCTTTTTTCTTTGCTTTTTCTCTTCGTAGATCTTCACGCGGGGGTATATCGGGGGATTCTTGTTTCTCTGCATCGGATTTTATGTCTAGCGAGGAATCTTCCTCCACCTCTTCTTCTGCTTCTTCTTCCGCTAGCCGGCGTAGCAAATCCTCCGACGGGTTAACTGCCGATCTTGTCCAGATGGACACTGATTCCGGCAGCAACCAAGATACCGGTAGCTCTAGCGAAGCTTCCGGCACGGATTCCTCCGGTATCACCCGCGGGGCCTGGATGGGCTCCAACGTTAGCCAGTATGAGATCGACTGGCTTTACCGGTCCCGGAGGATTCCGGAAGGAGTAACCTGCCGGCTCCCTGGCGACGAGATTGAGCCGGTGGTTCGACCCGGCGAACGCGTTGTCTTTCTCGCTCACTTCGAGCGCGGCTTCGGCCTTCCTGTCTCCGATTTCTTCCGGAGGCTCCTCGATTTCTATCAACTCCAACCTCACCATCTTCCCGGCAACGCCATTTTCTACCTCTCCTGCTATGCCACCTTCATGGAGGCTTATATCGGCATCCGTCCCACTCGCGAGACGTTTGCCCGTTTCTTTGCTCTTTCGATCAACTCCGTCTGCAAGGAAATTCAAACCCAAACCCCGTACAACGGGTCTTGGTATCATCGGGCCCGCCAAGGGAGCCCTCAAGTTTTCCTGGCCTCGAAATATGCCGCTATGGCAAGGGACCTTTTCTACGTGGAAGAACAACGTGCGCCGCGACTCATCGATCTGCCGCTTTAACCGGCTACGCCCATCTAGGGTTAATCGGAGCTACATCCGAAGGAGTCTCACATAAGAGACCAACCGGATTATACGCTTCATGAAACAACAGATGAAGGACACCAACATCTTCCGACGACATTATCCGCACCTTTATCTCGCGCCGGGTGCTTCCTCTCAAGCGCCGCATGCATAAGATGAGCGAGATGTACGGTCCCGGTGATCCGACGAAGATTACCGGAATCCTCTCAAAGAAGTAAAGGATCGCCGCCCCTCAAGGCTCGGCATCCGCTGCATCGCCATGCCTAAGATCGGGAATGGGGCTCTCGGCCTCTAGTTCCACACTCACCCCCCGACCCAAGAAGTAAGAAATTACGCAACTCGGGTCGGTGCACCGGTAACTTTTGCACTGTGACTAACCCTTTCTTTCTCTTTTGTTTTTTAGGCCAAGGACCGCTTCCCCGGGATCGAATCTGACCGGCGAGGCCCTTGCCGGAAGCGTGGTCTAGACAAATTTGACCCCGACCCTGTCATTCATTGGCGGGATCTGAAGATGGGCCGGACTCCAGCCTCGCGCCTGGGCAAGTCTCCGCCGGAACCAGCCGGTTCGTCTGACGACCTGACCTTGCTTGAGGTAGTTCTTCTTTTTGATCTCTCATATTCTTCTGTTACCTATCTCCTTCTGTAGACGTTCCCTCAGCTAGCCCCGAACCACAGGTCCACGAGCACGTTGCTCCCCTGGGGGCCGAGGCCGGCAACGAGTTTGTGGAGAAACTCATGGCCCAAGGCCAGAAGAAAAGGCGCCTGCCGCTGACGCCGGCCCTACCCAAGCTCCTCCCGCCAAACGCCCCCGGACGGAAGTCCTTGGGGGAAAGCAAGTAGGCACGAAGCGCTACAAGCATAAGCAGATGCCGGTTTCTTCCGGGTAAGTTCTCCATTTCTCTTTTTGTTTGTTTTGTTTTTACCACGTTCTTTTTCGGTTACTTTTTTCCAACCCTTTCTTTTTCTCTCTTCCAGCCCCACGCTTAAGCTTGGGTCCAAGCCTGAAGGCTCTGCCGGCTCCGCAAGGACCTCAACTCCTCCTCCTCAAACAAGCCCGGCACCATCTGGTGCCGGCAACACCTCTGCCTCCCCTCCGGGGGGCACTACAAGTTCGGGGCGCGCGGCCCCTACACCTCCTGATCACCGCGCGGAGGAGGATCTCACCTCCCCTCCCGAACCCAAGACACCGGCGCGCCAAGAACACCGGCGCGACGACATAATCGGCCGGCAAAAGTGTAACCTCCGGGTTCCTCCCCGGCCCGAAGAAGAAGGAAGAAGCAGCCAAGCTCTTCCCCCAGCAAGACCACGCCGGAAGCGCCGGCCTCTTCTACACCGCACCCGGAAGCTCTTATCCTTGAGCCTACTGGGACTACCCAACACCGCCACTGGCCAAGGACCTCCCGTGGCTACCCCAAACCGCCGCCGGCGGCTCCCAAGATCACCCAGTTCCTCAAGCCGGGGGCGTCCCGCGGAAAGGCCGTGGACGGCAGCGCATCAAGCGGCTCGCAGTCTCTAGTGCTGCATGTCGGGCCTGCCGCTGCTGCGGTCCCAGAAAAACCTTCCGGCCTCCTGGGCCGGATTGTTGAGCTGAAGCGCGAGGGCAAGGACCTGGGGCATCTTCTCCCCTATGCCCAAAAATGGAACGATGCGGACATCTCTGCATCCACCCGCGGCTTGGGGAAGGACCGCCTTCCAGCGCCAGATCCTGCTGGGCCCCGGTCCACTGAAGAACACTTCATGCGCCTCAAGCGTGCCGTGAAGGAGTTTGACAGTGCGTGCGACGCCACCAGCAACGTGGTGGTAAGTTTCGCCAACCTTCTTGTAATTTTTGTTGATGCCGGTTTCTTTCTTTCCGGATCTTGTCTATCCTCCCAAGCCCCCGAGTTTCGTGTTGAGAGCGTAGTTCTTAGCGCGAAACTTAACTAGAAAATGCGTGAAACCGGCATAGCCAAATCCTCGAGTTTCGGGGTTGAGAACGGGTTTTCTTTCACAATCAAGCTTTGAACAGAAAGATCACTGGAGCCAGAAACAGCTCTTTGAGGAGCTCCTCTGGGAGCATCGAGACCTTGCCGAGGCCCACAGCCACTGCCAAGGTTTGTTTCCTTTCTTTTGCTCCGGCCTCTTTTCACCGGAATGTTTTCTTCTTTAACACTTACGCGTCTTTTGTTCAACAACTGTTCCGGAAGATACCATTGAGACCCTCAAGGCCCAAATCGCCACTCTCCAAGGTATCACTTTTTCTTTTCCGGTTAACCCGTTCTTTCCTCATTTATCAACTGCCACTTTACTAACACTTTTCTTTCCGGTGTTTAGGCGAAAAGGAGCAGCTCATCCGGCAGCATCAGGAGGCCCTGAGCGCCCAGAAAACCAGCTACAAGGAGCTCAAGGAGCAGGCTATGCAGGCCAGGCTCCAGCATGATCAAGATCTGAAGCGCCAAGGCCGCAGCCGAGGCCAGGCTGGCGGAGGTTGTGGATGATTCCACGAACTCCAACGCAGTGCTGAAGGCAGAGCTGGAGGAGGAAAGGAAGGCGCGGAAAGCGGCGGAGCACCACATTGAGGTCATGACCACTGATCATAAAGAATATGATCGGCTGGTTATGCAGATTGATGCGCTGGCTCTCCGTAAGCTCTTGCCTTGTCCCTTCTTTCGCTTATAAGCTTTCTCCTTTTGAAAATGTATCCGTGTTCCTTTTCCTTCCGGTAGATTGTTTTCCGGTATCTTAAGCTTGCGTTTTTCCCTCTTCCCCGTAGAACACTTCCGGATTCCCTGTGCATACGCCGTAAAAAGGTGATGGAGGATCGGTGGCGCGGAACTTCCCAACATGACGCGCACTGGACGTGGTACGACTATCTCTGTCGCCTCTCTCCGCGCCCAGTCCAACACATATGCCAAGGACCGCACTTTGTCGATCTTCCTCGGACGTGGCCATCCAAATCTTCAAGGTGTTGTGGCTGAAGAAGCCATGCCGGCCAACATCACCCTCACCGCCAACCTACTGGGCTGAGGCAGACGCCGGATTCGTGAGTGGCGTGCTCCGCGGGCTCGTGTTGGAGCCGACCGCACACGCTCACAGTGTTCCTGTATCCGGACTTGACTTGGACGCGCTCCAAGACGTACGCCAAGATGCTCCGACCGATGTGGACCCTAAGCCTACCGCTGGCGGCAGACCTGCCTACTGCTCGTCACGAGTTTGAATGAGGTCCGCACCCTTCGTCCTCCCCTCCCCGATGTCGCACTACTCTCGCCGATGAGGCAGCTGGGGGTGAGGAGATGAAGATGAGGGTGCCGGATGATGTGCCGCCGAGCTCCCGAGGCTGGCCGAAGCCCCCGGGGCCCTGCTTCTTGAATGTT